>CAXHWN010002807.1:2548369-2822184 GCA_964020975.1 Hermodice carunculata | reverse complement strand
AGAAATTTTAAATCTTGAATAACTTCAAAGCTATAATAGCTAGAGATGCATTCCAACTTCTACCCCTGTGTTCTGCAATAGTTGTACATTGCCATACCAATATACTTTGAAGACAAAACCACTGATTTGCTTTGCAGCAAATCATCTTTCGTAGTTAAAGTGTGTGTGTCAAAAAACACTTTTCTTTCTTTCTTTCTTTCTTTCTTTCTTTCTTTCTTTCTTTCTTATTACCCAGCAAATTTGTCTGACACTTTTCTCAGACACTATTCTGTGCATGTAATTAATCCAAAACGAAAGTTGTAGCAATTTAAATTATGCTGAATAGCACCATTAGAAATTTTAAATCTTGAATAACTTCAAAGCTATAATAGATAGAGGTACATTCCAACTTCTACCCCTGTGTTCTGGAATAGTTGTACATTGCCATACCAATATACTTTGAAGACACAACCATTGATGCAAATCATCTTTCCTAGTTAAAGTGTGTGTGTCTTTCTTTCTTTCTTTCTTTCTTTCTTTTTTTCTTTCTTTCTTTCTTTCTTTCTTTCCTTCTTTCTTTCTTTCTTTCTTTCTTTCTGTCTTTGTTTCTGTCTTTCTGTCTTTCTTTCTTTCTTTCTTTCTTTCTTTGTAAGCAAATTTGTCCCCACAATTTTCTCAAAGACCATTACACATAGAAACTCCAAACTTGGCATAATTGTTGTTTTCTCAGACACTATTGTGTGCATGTAATGAATCCAAAATGAAAGTTTTAGCAATTTAAATTATGCTGAATAGCACCATTAGAAATTTTAAATCTTGAATAACTTCAAAGCTATAATAGCTAGAGATGCATTCCAACTTCTACCCCTGTGTCCTGGAATATTGTACATTGCCATACCAATATACTTTGAAGACACAACCACTGATTTGCTATGCAGCAAATCATCTTTCCTAGTTAAAGTGTGTGTGTCAAAAAACACTTTTCTTTCTTTCTTTCTTTCTTACTTTCTTTCTTTCTTTCTTTCTTTCTTTCTTTCTTTCTTTCTCTCTGTCCCCACAATTTTCTCAAAGTCCATTACACATAGAAACTCCAAACTTGGCATAATTCTACCGCCATACTAGGAGTTTGACCGGTTTGTTTTACAGAGGAAAATAGATGTTTAAAACTATGCAAATGAGGGACATTTGAAATTTTCATCTTGAATATCTTCAAAAGTATAACAGAGATATCATTCCAACTTTTATTAGGGGGTTATTGACCATTGCCCATCTAATGAATTTAAAATAAAAGTCGTAGCAATTTAAATTATGCTAATTAGCAGCATTTGAAATTTTAAAACTTAAATATCTTCAAAACAATTATAGATAGAGATGTCATTTAACTTCTTCTAGGAGGTTATTGACCATTATGCATGTAATGAATCTAAAGCAAAATTTGTAGCCATTTAAATTATCCTAATTAGCAGGATTTTAAAACTTGAATATGTTAAAAACAATTATAGATAAGATGTCATTTCAACCTCTACTAGGGGCTTCTTGACCATTGCGCATGTAATGAATCCAAAACAAAAGTTGAAGCAATTTAAATTATGCTGATTAGCAGTATTCAAAATTTTGAATCTTGAATATTTTCAACACTATAATAGATAGCGATGTCATTCCAACTTCTACCAGGGGGTTGTTGACCATTGCGCACCTAATGAGTTAAAAATAAAAGTTGTAGCAATTTAAATTATACTAAATACCACCATTAGAAATTTTAAATCTTGAATGACTTCAAAGTTATAATAGATAGAGATGCATTCCAACTTCTACCCCTGTGTTATGAAATAGTTGTACATTGCCATGTCAAAAAGCTTTGCAGACACAACCACTGATTTGCTATGCAGCAAATCATCTTTCCTAGTTAAAGTGTGTGTGTCAAAACACCTCTCTCTCTCTCTCTCTCTCTCTCTCTCTCTCTCTCTCTCTCTCTCTCTCTCTCTCTCTCTCTCTCTCTCTCTCTCTCTCTCTCTCTCTCTCTCTCTCTCTCTCTCTCTCTCTCTCTCTCTCTCTCTCTCTCTCTCTCTCTCTCTCTCTCTCTCTCTCTCTCTCTCTCCAGTATTGAAATTCAGGACTTTCAACCTGCTTTGGGTTTTGTCCAGGCAGACTTTTTAAATATAAAACTGTTCTTCAAGAAAAATTAATGCTCAAAGTAACCCTTATGTAGTTCTGATGTTTTCAAGTCAATAGAAATTAAAATGAAGAATGGTGCCTTTGATTATTTGCAGCAGAGTTTTTTAGGTTAAAACACTGTACATGTTCAAAGTAGCCCCATGAGAAGTGACCATATTGCATGCTGAATTATACACATGTTCAAAGTAGCCCTATCATGTTCAAAGTAACCTCAAAGGCAGGGCTACTTTGAACACCTATATTTCTTTTCCTGAATCACCAAAGACCCCACAATAGAAGAAATCTTGCTTGTGATACCCTAGCTCTTATTGATCCCCCCATTACAATCATTCACCCGGTATTTCATTCGGAGTAATATTCATAAGGTACTTAAAAGAAGAAAAAAAATGTTCAAAGTAGCCCCGGTTGACGGTACCTAATACAGTGGAATCTCCCTATTAAGACCACCCACAGGACTGAAAACGAGGTCTTAATATGGGAGTAGTCTTAATGGGGATATAAGTTGATTAAGGAAAAAAATGGGTCTGTACATCGGTGGTCTTAATATAGAAGTGGTCTCATTGTGGAGGTGGTCTTAATTGGATTCTACTGTATACAGTTTAAATCCCAGGGTATTCATTTAGTATCTCAATTGTCAAGTGATACCACTATGACAGGAGCAAAATGTAAGAGACAACTAGAAAAGAAGATTTGCTTCAAAGCAAACCTGTCTGTGTGCCTTCAAAAGTTGTAAATATTAATACCTGCAACTTTTGTCCTGTGGTACTTCAAATTCCATTAAGCTGATGGCTGAACGAAAATTTAAAGGTACGAATGAGCTTGACCTTTGACATTTAGAGGTCATACGTAAATTACAAAAAAATGTACAGTGTTACAATACCTACAATTTAAGCCCAACATGAACCAAATCATATAAAAGTTGACCAAGTTACTACGGTTAGATGAAACTTTCAAGGTCCAAATGACATTGACCTTTGACCTTTACAGGTAGCCTGCTATCACAAAAGCATGCAGTGTTGTAATATCTGCGAGTTGAGCCCAACATGATCAAAATTGGATGAGGATTGACCATGTCATGACTGGAAGAAGCTTTCAAAGGTCCAGGTAACCTTCACCTTCGATCCTTGGAAGTCACATGTAAATAAGTAAAATGTACATTGTTACAATAGCTACAATTTGTGTCTAACATTATCAATCTTGGATAAAAATTGAGTGAGTGATGGCTACATCAGAATTTCACAGGTCCAAATGACCTTGATGTTTGAACTTTATAGGTCACATGTAAATCGCAAAAATGTGTAGTGCTACATTAGCTACAATTTGAGCCCAACATGATCAAAATCGGATATACATTGACTGAATTATAGCCACATGAAAATTTCAAAGATCCAAATGACCTTGACCTTTGACCTTAAAAGGTTACTTTTAAATTACAAAAATATGGAGTGTTGCAATACCTACAATTTGGGTCCACCATGGTTAAAATTGGATGAAAATTGACACAGTTATGGCTGGATGATAATGTTAAAGGTCCAAATGACCTTGATTTTTGACCTTTACAAGTCGCATAATTACAAAAGTGTGCAGCGATACAAACATATTCATTGCATTTGGATTGGTTTTCTGTGCCTATAATAATTTTGGAGATATTCAAGGTTTAAATTTTCAAATGACCCTAATTTGCATAATTTTCAAAACCATTGAACTTCTTTACAAGAACTCCATACCTCATATATGGAAGTATAATCATGCCAAGTTTAGGGTTTCTACGTATAATGGTTTTCAAATGAAATGTCTGACAAAATTGCCTGCAAAGAAAGAGAGAAAGAAAGAAAGAAAGAAAAACAATATGTCTGTGTCCCAACACAGCCTTTCATACAACAGATAACAGACCTTGGATACATAATACAGTCGACTTGGTTCATACACTGTTTGTAAACACTTGAAAGTTTCATTAAAAAATTATGGACTTTGAAGGTCTCAAATTCACGGCTAGTCTTTTTAATCTTTGGCAAATCCCAAATTATCCGATTGCATTAGTTTTAAAACGAATTCCATTTTGTAATTTTTACTCGTTATGCCCCTTTCCTAATGGAGGAGGGGCATACAAATTTTTTTCATCCATCCGCGTATCCATGTGTCCCTATCCGTCCGTCCGTCCGCAATTGTGTCCGGTCTATGATTCGCTTATACCTCAACTTAAATTAATGAAACTTTAAACATAGGCGAATCTTGACATAGGGGGGCATCATGTACCAAAAGTAGGTCGCTAAGTCAAGTATATGGGTCACAGTGATATATTCTTGGAAAATCGTGAACGGATAATATATATTTCCTTTACTATATGTAACTCAGATTAATGAAACTTTACACAGATGCATCTATACATAAGGGTGTGTTATGTACCAAAAGTAGGTCACAATATGAAGTATCTGGGTCACGATGACAGAATCATGTTAACAATATAACACTTCATGGCCAGGCTGTAATTCTATTGTCTTTAAGTTACATTACTAAAACTTTAAACACATGTGCAACTACGCATAAGGGTGGGTTATGAACCAAAAGTAGGTCATTAGATCAAGTATCTGGATCACGGTGACATATCATTGTAAAATCATGCCAGAGCTATAGTTCTTTTATCATGATTTAATTTAGTTACATGAAACTTCAAACCCACCCACACACACACACACACATATATATATATCTTGACAAAAAATTGTGTCATGAAACAAATTAGGTCACTAGGTCAAGTATCTGGCTATCCACTATTTGCATCAGGGCTACAATTCGCTTGTCCTTCAACTTACAATAATGAAACTACACACACTGCATCTGGATATAAGGGTGTGTGATGTACCAAAAGTAGGTCATTAGGTCAAGTATCTGGATCACGTTGACATATTCTTGTAAAATCATATCAGGGCTAAAAACCATTTACTATTTAACTTAGTTTCAAAAAACTTAACACATACTGGTATCTCGCCCTGGAAGTGTGTCATGAAACAAAAGTAGGTCAATAGGTCCAGTATCTGGGTCACGGTGACACATTATGCAAAATTACATTACATTTTATGCCCAGGTTATAATTCAGTTGTCCTTAGACTTAGAATCATGAAACTTTGCACACATGTGTATCTGGACACAAGAATGTGTCATACATAAAAGTAGGTCAGTATGTAAAGTATCTGGGTCACAATGATAGCCTTTTTTATTGACTACAGTTATTCTAAAATGAGACCTGTAATTAGCAAGTTTATAAATGAGGCGAGGGGGGCAATCTCTGATTGCCTTTTAATTATATTTATATACGATGTTCTGCTGCTTTGCACATAACCTATTCACTAAAGTTAATAATACTGAGCAAAATAATCAACTAAAGATTTATATGATGGACTCATGAAATTAAGACTTGGACTTCTGCAAAAATACTTTAAACTCCTCACCTAGCCTTTGGTTGTGGGATCGTAGATCAAAAAAAGAAATACAAGATATATAGCAGCAGTTTTACCTGCACCCGATCCCCATCAGCTATGTTGCACAGACTGGACAATGAATCGCATCCTTCATCTCCATTCATGTGTGCTGTATGGCATATTGGTGCATTTTAATCATAAACTTTACATTTGATGCACAAGAATATTAAATAAAAAAAACAACAGCAACATACATTCTGCAGGGCCGCGAAAAACGTGCAACTTGAATTCGTATGATGACAAGGATTCGCAGTAGACTAGTGTAAACATAATTTGCCAGTAACAGCATAGATTCAATTGTTGTTTGCTAACTCTCCAATCGAAACACACTTATTAATACAATACTAAGTATAAAAAGAGGATTACAGAATGGTGTACTGTCTTATGCACGGGGAGGTTTCAATTGAACTGATTTAGTATTTCGTGACTGCACATGCACATATTTATTACCTCATAAAAAAATGGTACAATGGATTAGAGGGAAGTTTACCATTTCAAATTTGACGAGCAACAAGCTTCATTTTTCGTGAAACTGGAATATTAACAATGCAACTTGGAAATTCAACACTATCAGCAGGACTTTTACTAGATTCTGTGTTAAATTAGAGTATCCGAGGTAAAATGTTCATCATATTCATGATCATGTAAGGGTGCATGTTATAACGCATCAAATACAGATTTAACTAGGAGTGGTTTTAATGTGGAAAACTAATCTACAGTCTGTCTTAACTCGTAAAGGGACCCATGACCCTAGATATCCCATAATGTACAACGATTTCAATATTACATTTCATGTTATTCCACATGACCATACAAACTTCCACATAGACGTGGGTGGATTTTCTTTGAACGTCACAGAATTTTCTTCCTAAAAACCACTTAAAATAGGGGTTATTTAACGAAACTTTATTTTTCTAAAGAACTAATTATTGTGCGATGATGAACCACTAACCTCGTAGAAGTTGATGTTAGCTTATGAAACACTACCGTTAGGTTTATTTTGAAGTATGCTAGAAATTAAAGTTTTTATCATAAAATCTAAAATTTCTGATATTTGAGTATTTTTAGTAGTTTTTATGAGGGATTATTTTTTCCTGGTCTAACAAAAATCATAGGTATATGGGTTTGGTCAAAGCCAATAGCAGGAGCAACTCATATTGAAGTTATTATGAATGACAAAAAGGGTTCAATTTAAAAGTCTCACTAGCTCAGACAGACTGTAAATGTAAACAGAAGTTTGATTATAAAAAGTTTGTTGCAATAGGGGAGTAGTCTCTGTATGGGGGATTTCAAATGAACATTCTACTGTATTAGTATGTACATTTATATACATGCTAAATAACAGTCCTTGAGGAATAAATGCATACAATATATATTATTTTGGTTTGAATTTTGCACCCGTTTTAAATTCATACAAAGTAAGTCACCAAAACTAGAAAATATTTGGAAATTGACAAAATTATTCAAAAGAGGAGCTCATTTACAGTAGAAACAATGTTAACTTGTCAGTGTTACATATTTACTGTTTATCATTTGGCACAATTCAAGCTAAGAGATGTCAGGGTTGAATGTAGTATAGGCAATGTATCCCCTTGTCACGCTAGTAATTTCATATTACCTGCATGGGCATCATAACAAGTTCCTAATTGGATGCCTTTCAATATGATTTACACAAACCGAGCTTTTAATGAGAGCCTTCTTTATGTATACAAGGCCACATCATTTTTTAATTACAAAATTGTGATTTTTTTTCTTCCTTTTTTTCAAAATATGCACACAGACCTATAGAAAAGTCATTTAACATCTCGTTAATTTACACTTTTATCAGGTATAAGCAGCTCTTAGCTGTTTTTTTCCTAATACACAAACTTTAGAATACAAGGTTTATAAATTTATCCAAATTACATATCTTGACAGAGCCAAACCGAACGAACATTCTTCACAATCTGCATTATCTCTGACTTTTTTAGGGTCCTCCTATTTTCAAATTTTGGTCATCTAGCCCATAAAAAAAAAAAAAAAAAAAAAACACTTTGAGGGGCCTAACTGGAAAAGGTAAATCACGTAGTTACAGCAGGAAAGTGCCAGAGAGGCATTTCCCTGGTTACAGCTAGTAGTTTGCTTTACTTTTTGGGGATTCCAATGTTAATGGTAAAAGTGCTGGTTGTATTTTAATTAAAGACAATGCTCAATGCAAAAGTTCAGAATTAATAATTTAACGAATGCATTTTTATTTAATGAAATACATTAAAATCTTTACAGCCATCACATAAAACAACTGCAACTGATTCAATACTTCAGTTTCTCTCTCTCTACCCTCCTCGGTTACAGACTGTCAGAAGGGGCAATGATAGGAATACATTATAATTCTCATTTTGTCCAAATATTGATTGAAATGTAAGATCAAACATTGTATTTTCTACATGTTTTTAAATTGGCAACAGTCAACGTCGCATGAAAGATAGAGGAATGAAATATACATGTTTGCATATATGCAGTGAGAGAATCTAAAATATGTGAACACTTGCAATTGACATGTAGACTAGCCGAGAATATTTTAATATTTCCTATTCAGGTGAGATGTTTTTTTTAGAAATATGCAGCCATGTATGCAAGTGCTCAAACTCTGTGCGACTTGGGGGTGGGGAAGTTAGGTTCATGTTCATACCATACCAAATATCGACAAAAAAAAACAAAACAAAAAAAACAAAAAAAACAAAAACAAAACAAACAAACAAACAAAAAAAAAAAAAAAAAAAAAACCTTAAACAAGAGCCTGTTTTAAAAAAAGCATTCTCCTTTATTACGGTATAATAAAAAACGTGGATGTGGCATTGTGGCTTAGCAGCGTGGCACTGTGGTAGTGTTGCGTTATTATGATGTGACCATGGCTTACTAATGACAAACTTCAATTTTTTTCATGTAATTTACACGAACACGCAATTAACCAAGATTTATGATATTATCAAGCTCCCATAAAAAGCCACTTGTGTCTGGATTGAGATTTTGTGTGATAAACACAAACACAAGTGCCCCCCCCCCCCCCCCCGCCCTCCCGTAGCCAGCTGGAATATAATGATTTCACAGGCCACTTTTAAATTGGTAAGGGTGATTAGGATCAGTATAGTGCACAGAATGGGTGGCCGAATGGGCTTCCGAACTAGCGATGGGGTCCCAGCAGTATATACCGAGTAAGTTATCCTGGCTATTTTATCAGAGGATTGTTGTAAAACTACTCATCTGTCTGCCCCAATCCTCTGTCATCTCATGCCACTTCCTTGCCCAGCCGCGCCTGACAAGGCACTTGTTATAAACATGCAAAGCGAAACTAGAATAGAAGATCTGCTTCAAAGCAAATATGTCTGTGTGCCTTCAAAAGTTGTAAATATTAAATGCTACAACCTTTATCCTGTGGCACTTCACATTACAAAAAGCTTATGGCTGGATGCAAATTTCAAAGTCCAAATGACCTTGACCTTTAACCTTTACAGGTCACATGTAACTTGCACAGAGTTAAAATACCCACAATTTAAGCCCAACATGAACCAGATTGGATGAAAATTGGCCAATTTATGGCAAGATTAATCTTTCAAAGGACCAAATGGTCTTGACCTTTGCCCTTTTGAGGTTACATGTTCTTATAAAAATGTGCAGTGTTGCAATACCTACAATTTGAGTCCAACATGATTGATATTGGATGGAAAATTTGCCAAGATATGACTGGATGAAACTTTGAAAGGTCCAAATGACCTTGACCTATGACCTTAAGAGGCCACATGTGACTTTAAAAAGTGCAGGGTTACAATAGCTACAATTTGAGCCCAAAATGATCAAAATTGGAGAAAAATTGACAAAGTTATGGCTAGAAGAAAGCCACCACCGAAAGGGGCCTTTGGCCTTGAACTGACCTTTGACCTTGAGATGACCTTTCCCTGATGCGAACCTTGCTAGAGTGTTCAAAAGATTTTCACATTTTGACCCCTATATTACATAATAATGTACGTGGCACCACCAATATTGAAAGGGGCCTAGATTTTAATACACACTAGAAGTCCTGCAAGTTATATTGGGCTAACTTGAAAACTGTGGACGGTATCGTGCTAAGGAGCTAAAGTTTACAGACGGAAGGACATCGCCTTCGAAAATTAAAAGCTTCATACACTATTCCACCATAATGACACTGGTATGAACAGGTAAATAGGAAAACAATTTTCAGCACCATAAAGTTGACTAGAGGTGTTATGACATAAAGTGTACTAAGGTATTAGCTGGAAGCCACCTCTTCCACTATACTGGATGATGGTTGAAATGAAAGAAATCCTGCAAAAGTGAGTATGATCATGGTTTTCTGACTTAAGACGGACTATAGCAAAATTCTCTAGGTGGGTTAAGTATACTTTACCCGGGGTACTTTCCCTCTTACCACTCTAAACACTTTCAGGACTAAACTTTGTCATTTTAAGCTCCATCTTGACATTGTTTGACTAATGTTCTTGAGTTAGTGTTGTATTTTTTTTTAGGTATTTGGTCATATCTCTTGAAACATTTCAACAGAGATTTGCGTAGTTGTTGTTTTTTATAACCTTTGTGTTATAGTTTTTGCAACAAAGTTCTGACTCTATTGACTATCTACGGACGTCTCCACTATGATACACTTATGTAGAAAAACATGACCCATATTCACAAATATCAAACCCAACAATGACAGCAAAGAGATTCCAGAGTTACCAAAGCATCAACATTCATCTTCCGATACCAATGTGAAGAAATAAATTTCACTCCTGACTTGAGACAGGCAGTCACCCACGAAAGCCAACTGGTGGTTTTAAACCGGTCCTCTCAACCTTTCAAACTGACGTAGAGACGGACAGGAGTGAGTGGTTGCATAAGCTCTGCAACCTTTGGCCAACAGAGTTAAAAAGAGAAGTCTGATTCTAGTTACCAAGGTAACTTGACAAGTTGAGTGGGGAAAGGTCACTTCCAGTCCCTAATGACCTCTCTCCCAAACAAGAGGGCAAGCTTCACTGGGCATGCCCAGCTGAGATGTCAACTTGGCTTATTAAGCCTTTATTATATTAAAATTTTATGAGGGTTAAGCTTCGGAGGCCTGATGGTAAGGCGGGGGGGGGGGGGGGGGGGACAGTTATGGGCCTGTCACAGGCTCCCACCTGTAGAAGTTTGATTCTAGTTACCAAGGTAACTTGACAAGTTCAGTGGGGAAAGGTCACTTCCAGTCCCTAATGACCTCTCTCCCAAACAAGAGGGCAAGCATCACTGGGCATGTGGGGCCAGCTGAGATGTCAACTTGGCTTATTAAGCCTTTATTATATCAGGGACGTGCTATAGATGGACTGCCAACGGGAGCGCTAATCCCTTTAGTGGTCAACTGGGCGCGACGACTACAAAGAGTGTTCAGTAGCACCACTCAAGTTACACCCCCCCTGCTCAGTCCGAGTGTTGTTCCATCCACAGACGCTTGTAACGTTCAGTCATTCAAGCTTCCGTGCTAATATATGCAGTGTGTGTATGCGGGGGGGGGGGGGGGGGGGGGAGGAGAGGAGGAGTAGTGGATTAAGAGGGTGGACCTGGAACATCTGTGCATTCAATAACCCACATAGGGCCATATCTGCAATAAAATATTGTGTATTCATCTGTGCAGTCAATTATTTGTGCTAATAAGATGGTGGCGGATGGGCCTAAAACCACAACGTCGTCACATGGAGCTCCTATATAGAACCACAACGTCGTCACATGGAGCTCCTATATAGAGGGCAAGTTTTTGCATTTTTTCTGTCCAAAATGATGCAAAGTTAGACAACTTGCGTGCGTAATAACTCCTTACGCCGTGATCAGCAATAAAAAATGTAGTTTTAGATGGATAGTGTATGCTGGTAGAATCATGATGGTGGGTTTCATTTCTTGTACTTTGTAGCTGAGTCCGGCGTAACGCTAAATTTTGACTTTAAAAAGTGGAACACAGTGAAAAATTTTGCACATTTCAGTCGGTGACGCGATTATTCTCGCCTTTCATCGCGTGACCTGGCCGTGTTTATGTCATGGTCGCTGTTGTACGCCAAGTACAAGTAACGTGTAAACAGCGCGGACAGTGGAGTTGTGTTTGTTCAGCACTGAAGGTGCTCGCTCAAACACCCGATCACTTGAGCAGCGGCAACATAGATGGTACAAAGGGGGCCCCGCCGTTGGTAGTCCATCTATAGCACGTCCCTGATTATATTAAAATTTTATGAGGGTTAAGCTTCTGAGGCCTGATGATTAGGGGGGGGGGGGGCAGTTATGGGCCTGTCACGGGCTCCCACCTGTAGAACCCAGCAAATGTAAGATAGTTAATTATGAAAACAGCTGCTCTCAGCAGGAACCCAATTCACTTCCTCTCAGGAGCACTGTCAATAAGGTAGGAGGTTGTAAAATTTGACTATTGATACCAAAGTGGCAGATCTCCCGCCCAAGTCGGGAGGGTTGGAGTCTCTGCATTGATTTTCCTTCCGATTTTGATGGAGTAGCCAATGGGGACAAGTCGGCGTATCATTTGCCAGTCATGATTGGCAGATTTTATTTTTTGTTCACTTAGGTGATTTAAACGCATGTGAATCTTGATTATAATTTTGAAACTACTGTACAATTTATTTCATTTTCTTGACCTTTTTTTTTCATCCTTTGGAATTCCCCAACAACAAGCTTTCTCCAGCGTGGACATTAGTCTGACCATGAATATGCATAATACATCCTAGGTATACATGTACAGTAGAACCTGCGTATGAGCCCACCTCTGCTAAGGGACCACCTGTGCTACAGGACCAGTGTCAACATCCCTATTAGCATATTCTAGTTTAATTTTACCTGCCTTAAGGGACCACCTGTCAGAAAGGACCATTTTTCACAGGTCCTGTAAGTGGTCTTTTAAGACGAGTTCCACTGTACATGTAAATCTGGAAAATTAAAGCAAGAAACATGGAAATGGATATTTGGACATGTTTAATGAAGTGATGCAACAAGATTATGTTTTGATGAAACCAGTCAATAAATAACTAAGGACTGTGCTGCGCAGTGTAGCATATTTTCACTTACGCCTATTCATTTGACCTCATTTCAACTCAAGTAATCAACTTTCAAGTAACTTGATGATTTTACAGAAACCTTAAGACATAAAATAATGAAATAGAATACCAGAAAATACCAGCCAGGAGTTTCAATAGTAGAAATTTATATAAAAGAGGCCATCAAGCGACAGCTATATGTCTTCTAATACAGGCCCTTGTACATCTATTTGTGGAGACTTTCCCACAGAATCATCACCTGTTAATTGGTGCCAATTGAGTGTGACTATTTCTTTCAAAATGCACTGTATCAATACTGAAGGCTCAGGTCTACAAATGTGTAAGAATAAAACACCCCTCCCTGTTTCGATATACACCAAATCAAAACACATTTTTGGCCCTTGCTTAGCAACACGACATTAAAAATGGCAGATTTCAGGTACTCTCATAATACTGCCGGGCTGCTTTGCCCCAGCACAAAAATAGAACAAATTCAGTTTTGGACTTACACATAAAAAAGGATTCCATGTTTTTATGAACCATCTAAGAGAGGAGACATCAAATGTACCAGACTACCCGAAAGCTGAAGTACATAATAACTGCCTTGAATTTGAACTTGCACAATGGTCTCACACATCAATTTGACCACATGTATGTACAAAAACAAGGACCAGTCAAACTGTATTCCAGTGCTGCCACTGCCTAATTACCGAAAAAAAGTATCCAATTCCACTTTAAAAAAGTATAATTTTCAGAAAAAAGTATCAAAAAAAAATATAAATCTGAAGCAATTTATGGGTATTGCAGCAAAATTATACTGTAACAAGAGAGCTGTGTGAACAGCCCATGCTTAGCTGACCAAGAGATTCATCATACTTGTGGCTCTGTGAACTTGGGTTAGGATAAAGGTCACCCATGTACTGAGTAAGTCTGACTTACCGGTATATGGAAGAACACTTACATGTGCAACACCAAAGTCCCAGTTCAAGTACTTCTCAAGTTATAGCACTGAAGAGTAAAATAAATGTATGCTGCACTGTGACCTCAGAAATTAGATCAAGGTCACTCATGTACTGTCTAAGCATGACCTTCATAGAGGAAATTAACATGTGCAACATCAATGTCCTCGCTTACTCAAAATAGATCTTAAGTTATCAAGTGAACAGTAAATTTCATATCAATTGTCCAGTGACCTTGGGTCACTCATGTACTGAGTGTGGCCCTCAAAGAGGGTATCCGATGACCCTGTAAACATGAAAGTAGAACAAGTAGTTCTCAACTTATCATCTGAAGGGTTAAATAAACTTAAGTGACCCTGTGACCTTTACAATGAAGTCAAGGTCACCCATGCACTGTGTAACTCTGGCTGTCTTGCCTTCAAGTCTTCCTATTAAATTTTGAATCAATTGGCCAAGTGGTTTTGGAGAAGATTTTTTTAAGATTTGGCTGAAAAATGAACCAAAAACTCCTAAAAAATTCAAAAATCACTGGAGCACGACCATTGAATGAACTTAGCAGAGACCCACCAAGGGTACATCCCTATCAAGTTTGAAGTGAATCTGATGAGTGGTTTGAGAGAAAAAGTCCAAAACGTGAATTACCATTGCAATCCCCATTCACTTCCATATAGTAATCAACAACACTGTATGCATTAACCAACATGTACCCGGATTGAAAAATTCATTAAAAATCAGCGATTCATAGTGTGAAGTTCTCACACAAAGATTGTAGCTTTCAAAGCTTGACAAGTTTATTAATTCCTATGGTCCATATATAATGTATCAATTACAATTCCTATTTGTTCCCAAGGCACAATATTGCCTTGGTGATGAATCTCCCAGCCAGCCTCTTTTGACAACATAATTTCAACCAGGCAGATTTTCACTACCACTAATTAACAATCTACACATAGATAAATCGCATATAAAATAGACTTTGCATGCTTCACACGTTTGTTACATGGCACGATTTGCATATAATTTGGAAATGTTCATTGGCCAAAAGTTCTGACATATTAACGCTGACCTTCCCCTTGCACCTTTTGATTGCGGCATCATTTAGGTCGTCCTATTTTCCAGTCAAGATTAATGTACCAGACTCTAGGACAGACAACACTATCACTGATCTTTCAAATGATGACACTGTGCTCTTACCCGAGATCACATCATTATTAAATAACAGCGGACTTGGCCTGATGAAACTCAAGATGCACACAGATGGTCCAAGCGTAAGCAGTCAGTTCTAAATGTCACAATGCATAAGATTTTATACTTGTTCTTGGACACCTCAAATCACTGTAAAAATTATAAGTCGCTGGAAAATTAAAAAGAATTTTAAAAAATCTTTACAATAGTATCAACACCTTGTGAACACCTTTGTTTGGCCCTTCTAAAAGGAACATTTCCACTACGTTCAAGCATAACCTGAGTGACGGTTTTGGAGAAGTTGAAAATAGCAAAAACACATTTTTTACATGGAAAATATTTGAAATCACTGTGCCACCTGTTGAACAAATTAAGGTCTAAGGGTTCCCAGAAGTCTTAGAAGTTTTGGAGAAGATTTTTTTAAGATTTGCCCCCCCCCCCCCAAAAAAAAAAAAACAACAAAAAACAAACAAAACATCCTAAAAAATCCCAAAATCAATGGATCATCACTATTTGTACAAACTTGGTAGGGACCCAAGTACATTCCCACCAAGTTTGAGGTAAATCTGGCCAGTGACTTTGGAGAAGAAGTTGAAAATGTGAATTGTGGACACCGACAGACGGACGATGGATGCCTAACCACCACATAAGCTCAGCTGACTGACAAGTCAGCTGAGCTAAAAATAACCCATAGTTGCTTGTAATGAACAAAGAACAGACTTCCATGCTGAGTTGTACCACTTAAAGTGCATTTTTGGCTGTGCCTGATGGGAACCAGGACCTTGGCTATGCATCAGGTATCTCTGTACCATGGTCCAGATCCCCCTTATGACTGACACCAAACATGCAAGGTTTCCCCTAACCCCCAAATGGGAGTATATTGCCCTTTCATATCATGAAATACCCCCTCAGCAAAATTTAAAGGATCCCAACTTCCTATTTTCTTTGTTAACTTTGCAAAGAATAGAAAAAAATCTTAACAGAAAGACTGACATAGACCCATGGTTGTCACTCAGTGGGAAGACGGTTCATCATTCTTGTTAACCAGACACTCAAGAAGGCTGTGATAATGCTTAAAACACTACCCTTAATATCTAACTGAATTCCAATGAGAAGTTAAAAAATGAATAAAACCAGGCAAGGGCCTGACAGCGAACAACACAGTTAGTCCGACTGGTTTCGCCTCTGGTGGGGCATCATCAGGGACTGTTGGACTATCAAGACTACCTGGTATTTACATGGAGGTGTCAACAATTGATGTTGCTAACGTAAATAGGCCTACGTCAATGCTGATCATTTAGTTGGCTTCATTTGAGAATCGGTCCACCCGTCCAGTCAAGTGGTGTGGAAAGCAGTGTCCAAATTGGCATGTGCCTTCCATGTTGTACTTGTGAAGTCACAAGTTCTGATGCACTATCACTGGGTAGTTCCAGTGATCTTGCAGTCTCCAAGGACTGTAAACAAGCAAAATTGCCTGCATGCCTATATTTGGAGTATTGTGATGGAAGCAAGGGATCCCGGATTGGGTCCCCTCTATTGTAATATAGTGTAGCCAGGAGTAAGTTTCTACGATAGACCATCAATTATAAGCTTGTGCTTACAATGAGGAAGGTCATAAGGGAAATAAGCATAGAAGATAAAAAAAAAAAAAAAAAGAAGTTAAAAAATGTGTCCAAAAAAAGTATAAAAAAGTAGGAATAAAGTCTCAAAAAGTAAAGCAGTGAAAATAAAGCATCATACTTTAAAAAAAGTATAAAGTGGCAGCACTGGTATTCTTAAATTGGTTGGTTTGCTTCAAATTGAAACCCTATTTTGTTACAAAACTGTCACACTCATAGACCAGACACACAAGTGAAACCCTTCCTCTCGCAGTTAAGAATGCCTCCAAACATGAAAAAAAAAATGGTGTAAAAGGGTATTGTAATAAATAGTTGTCACCTTTAAAGGCAATCATAAATGTGATTTTCCTTTATTCTTTTAATTAAAATCCTGGCTGTAGAAATCATCAAATCAAGAGAGCATCCCACGCAGCTCTCTACTTAAATTGAAAATTAGATGAAGTGATTCAGGTTAACAAAAATATCTTTAGGATTAGTGGTGTATTCACCTGTCTGATACCCTCAGACACCCAGACCCAGCTCAAGGCATACTCCTAACCCACAGATAGTTTGTACTCCACAAAAAGGAGACTAAATATGCAAATATCACAGTTTGTAACAATTTGCAAAAAAATTATAAAAGTTGTAGTTTTATTTAAAGTTGTATTAAATAATTATTAAAAATTCTGAGTTAAAACAGCCAAATTGATATCTCTGAAGTTGAAGAATCCAAACTTGACAATGTTGAGATATTTGCAACAGAATTAGTAAAAATACTTCATAAAGCATACATTGTATCTTCTTGATTTAAATTTATGATAAATAAATCTTACTCTGAAGGCAATATCTGTGAACTTCATGCAAATGTAACCCAAAATACAAAAATTGCAACATTATGTATAGCCATATGTTCAGATACATTACTTTTGGATAATTGACAACTTCAAAATTAAAATCATTAATTTACCCATGTCCTGGGAACTGGTTGTACACTTCTTCCATGATACTGCACAGTTCAATGCAATGTTCTCACTGTAGCATGTTGTCCTGTTTACCATACAGATCAAATAATTTCTTAATACATTTTTAAGAATCACCCACCCAAAGCTGTCCTATATCACATAACAGAATAAAGCAAATGTCCCTGGAAATATTCACATGAAAAATTTAATCTGCACATTGATTGACACTTAACCAGATCCCGGGTTTGAACGGGTTGTGCACTTGTTCCATGAAGGAAAGTTCAAATATTTAATAATCAAGAAAGTCTTCTGACTGCAACATGTTGACCTGTTAACCACAGGAACCAAAATATTCCTTGTGCATTCTTGAGAACCATCCACCTCATCCTTCAAACCAAGAGCAGGTTAATGTGAACCCAGGCTTGTCTGTATATTTACTATGCCTATTGTCCCTCTGATATTGACAGCTCCTTGGTATCAGAAGACAATTTATCAGTCTCTGTATCTACACTGTCCGTCTCCTCCTGTTGATCTTCATCCTCATCTTCATCTCCATCCTCATCACTGTCCTCGTCCTCGTCATCATAATCAGCAGCTTCCCCACCACCACCATAAGCTGGTAGAGACAAGAACAGTGAAGACATGACAACAGAATGATGCATCATAACAATACTTGACTCTTTCAATACCAACTACGACTCGAGTCAAACTATTCAAGACTAACTGCTCTTAATAATGATATGTCAGGATGCTAGATTCACATTCCTTTTGAAATGACCTTTCTATCAAGTACCAGCATGCTTATAGTTCCAGTGAATATATTTGGTCAAGTCAACAGCTTTCCTCAGTGTGCTTAAGGTGCAGTGAGCCCAAAGCACACCGAAAAAAGGCTGTTGACTCAGTCCATATCGTGGTACTGAAAGAGATAAGGTGTGCTTAAATATTTAGGAAAGTTTGCACCAATGCTTGCCCTTTGGGTCTTCATATCATGCATGGTTTTAGAAGTATTGGTATCAAACAAGAGGGCTGTGTGAACAGCCCGTGCCTCAGCTGATCTTGACATTCATCACACTTGCAGCTCTATGAACTTGGGAAAGGATCAAGGACACCATGTTCTGAGAAAGTCTGACCTTTATAGAAGAACACTTACATGTGCAACATCAAAGTTCAAGTAGTTCTCAAGTTATAATGAAGAGTAAAACTCATGTATGTTGCACTGTGACCCCACAAACGAGGTCAAGGTCATTCATGTACTGTCTCAGCATGACCTTCATACAGAATAATTAACATGTGTAGCTAACTCAAAACAGATTTCAAGTTATCAAGTAAACAGTAAATTTCGTGTCCGTTGTCCTGTGAATTAGCATTGGAATGCCCATTGACTTACACAGTAATCAAGAGTAAAAGCTGCATTGAACGATAAGTACCCGAATTGAAAATCCTTAAAAATCAGGAATCCAAAGCAGTGCCACCTAGTAAACAACTGTTTGACCCTCCCCGGGAGTGTCTATGTACAATATCAAAGCAATTGGGTGAGCGGTTTCAGAGGAGAAGAATTTTGAAGGTTTGCCCCAAAAAAGAACAAAAAAATTCATAAAAAATCCAAAAATCAATAGAGTGTGACCATTTGAACACACTTGGTACAGATCCACCCAAGGCACATCCCCACCAAGTTTGAAGTAAATCTGGTCAATATTATTAAAGCTATGACCATTACAAGAAATTCCCATGTTAAAATTTACGATTAAAAATTCTGAGATTTTTGAAAAAAAAAAAATCATAAAAAAATCCTAATTCATTGGAACATGACCATTGGAACAAACCTGGTAACACCCACCCAAGGTACATTGCCACCAAGTTTGAAGTAAATCTGGATGATGGTTTTGGAGAAGAAGTCGAAAATGTAAATTAGCATTAGAATGCCCATTGACTTACAAGGTAATCAATAGGAAAGGTGCATTTACCCTAACGGAGCCGAATTGAAAAAATTCATTAAAAATCAGGAATCCGCAGCATTCCCACATAGTGAACAACTTTGTTTTGCCCTTCCATAAGGAACATATCCACCACGTGTAAGCTTAATCTGAGAGACCGTTCTGGAGAAGAAGTTGAAAATAGCTATAACAGACAAAAATTCATAAAAAAATGAGAAAAAAACTGCAGCGCCACCTGGTGAACAAATTAACAACAAAGAGTCTGTAGATGTGTTCCTGTGTGATATCAAAGCAATTGGGTAAGCAGTTTCGGAGAAGATTTTTTAAGATTTGTCCAAAAAAAAAGAACAAAAAAATTCATTGAAAATCCAAAAATCACTGGAGCATGAACATTTGAACAAAATGGTAGAAATCCACCCAAGGTACATTGCCACCAAGTTGGAAGTTAATCTGGATGACGGTTTTGGAGAAGAAGTCGAAAATGTGAATAAGCATTAGAATGCCCATTGACTTCCATAGTAATCAATAGGAAAGCTGCATTGACCGATAAGTACCCAAATTGAAAAAATCGTTAAAAATCAGGAATCTGCAGCATTCCCGCATAGTGAACAACTTTGTTTGACCCTTCTACAAGGAACATATCCACCACGTTTCAGCTTAATCTGAGTGACGGTTCTGGAGAAGAAGTTGAAAATAGCTATAACACACAAAAATTCATAAAAAATTAGAAAAAAACTGCAGCGCCACCTGGTGAACAGATTAACAACAAGGAGTCCCTAGATGTCTTCCTGTGTGATATCAAAGCAATTGGGTAAGCAGTTTCAGAGAAGAAGATTTTTTAAGATTTGTCAAAAATAAAGAACAAAAAAAATCATTAAAAATCCAAAAATCACTGGAGCACGAACATTTGAACAAAATTGGTAGAAACCCACCCAAGTTACATTGCAACCAAGTTTGAAGTTAATCTGGATGACGGTTTTGGAGAAGTTGAAAATGTGAATTGGCATTCGAATGCCCATTGACTTCCATAGTAATCAATAGGAAAGCTGCATTGACCGACAAGTACCAGAATTGAATAAATCGCTAAAAATCAGGAATCTGCAGCATTCCCACATAGTGAACAAATTTGTTTGACCCTTCTACAAAGAACATATCCACCATGTTTCAGCTTAATCTGAGAGACGGTTCTGGAGAAGAAGTCGAAAATAGCTATAACACACGAAAATTCATAAAAAATTAGGAAAAAATTGCAGCACCACCTGGTGAACAAATTAAGAACTAGGAGTCCCAGGGAGTGTTCCTGTGTGATATCAAAGCAATTGGGTGAGGGCTTTCGGAGAAGAAGATTTTTTAAGATTTCCCCCGTAAAAGAACCAAAAATTCATTAAAAATCCAAAAATCACTGGACCGTGACCATTTATACGAACTTGGTAGAGACCCACCCAAGGCACATCTCCACTAAGTTTGAAGTGAATCTGGCTGACGGTTTTTGAGAAGAAGTCGAAAATGTGAATTGTGGACTAGGGACGGACGGACGACGGACCCTCAAAAGCCCTCAGCTGACTGACAAGTCAGCTGAGGTAAAAAGAAACATATAAAAACTTTTATCATATTCCTGAGCTGTTGTTAGTAAAGATGTGGTAAATTCTGTACATGTAATATGTGATGTTCAGTGAGTTTCATCTCGCGTGCAGCCATATTGTATGTGCAGTTTTCCTGTACAATATGGAATTTGGCATGTCATATCAGTTCAGTTTGTGGTGCCTCCTAGTGAGAAAAAAATGGCCTTTTTTTCTGTAATAGGGATCATCCACGTGGCAGTGATGCCTGTGATATATTTATATAGAATAGAAAAACCAGCAACAATAAATATATGACAACATTTTAATATGCCAAGTGTTTATTTATAGTCAATAGGTCCACTGAGTATACATGTATGAATATGATAAACAAAATAATGCAAGGACTGTTTCATATCAGTACTCGTATCAGCACTCATTACTTTCATATCAGTACATGTACTCACTATCACTCGTACTGATATGAAGTTCTCCCTGCTGATACTCCTACTGGTATGGAACAGGCCATTCATTACATACATATCAGCACATAAAATTTATGTATCGGATATTGATTTGACTAGCAAGACCAGCAGCATATATGTCCAAGGCTTGGTGTAGCAAAGTTTCGACCTGTTTCAATGCTTTGTGCATGTCATGAGGAGCTGAGCTGAGAAAAAAAAAAAAAAAAACAAGAGGGCCATAGGCCTATTTCTCTGCTGGCGCCCTGGCTATAGTGCACCTCTTCATTTCAAAGTTGCCAGCCTTCAAGTGGCTTCTGAATATACAAAGCTTATGTAAATTTAGTGTATAAAATGCCCACTAGATAGCACTTCACTTCACATGTAATTATAGCTTATTTGTGCAATTCCTGTGATGGATATTAATGCATGTGGCAAGACAACAATGAGTGAGTCCTTAACTTTATGTTCTCAGTGACCTTGAGACAGAAGATCAAGTCACCCAGATTATGTGATACAAGAGGCCCATAGGCCTGGTACTGTGCTGACATTGTCATTAATGCCCAAGTTACACCCTGCCATAACAAAATCACCTTTTTCAACTTTACAGGCATGGTGACCTCACAAAAATTGGTCAAGGTCACTTATATTATACAAAATTCTAGCTTTCGACATTGCCTATATATCCTATAAATTTGGCAAGTCTTATCCAATTCCTCTTCAAGATATGGAATTTTATATCTTAAAATACATCTTGGCTCATAGTATAGGTGGCGCCACTAGTATCATTAGCAAAACTTAGACTTTGACCACCTCATCACAATCCCACTGAATTTGGTGAAGATCTGCCAAAAATTAAACATGCTAGTGTGTTCACAAAATTTCCATATTTTGATCCAAAAAGAAGGTCAAAAAGTGCAGTTTTATGTATTATGTAATCAAGTGCAATTTTGATCTGGAGGCTCAATTCTCTTTGCCACTGATGTCCAAGTTACAGCCTGCCATCACAAAATCACCTTTTCAAGGTGGCACAAACAAAGCTAGGCACATAGAGGAGTGCTGTCTTCAACCCCCTTTCCTGTTTTGGTTTTTATTTTTACACCCATAAAACTATATAAATTCCTGTCGCTTGGGATCTTTACATTATATATATACCAAAAGAAATTTTAATAATCCTTTTTTTGGGGGCAAAAAATGGACATTTTACAAAAGGGTTCGATTTGGAGATTTTTATTGGGAATTTCGAAAAATATAGTACTTAAAAACTCGAAAATTTGCAAAATGAAACTTCGCAGTCATGTCCAGCTTCAGTTCCTTCACTTTTTCCATGAACGCAATAGATAAATTGTAATCGAATATTAATTATGATGCTCATGAAGATGAACACTTCTTCATGTTTAGAGGGCATAAAACTGCCTAAAAAAACATATCCCAAAATGCAAGGAACCAGTCCTGGGCATGTGTACGAAGTTTCATTTCTCAAATTTTTCAGTTTTTAAGTACTAAATTTTTCCAGAATCCCGAGAAAAATCTCAAAATCGGACTCTTTCGTAAAATGTTCATTTTTCATCTCAAAATGATTTTTAAAATTTTTCTTTGTGTATATATAATGTAGAGATCCTATGCGAGAAGAATATATATAGTTTAATAGGTCTAAATTAATAAAAACCAAAAACAGGAGAGCGGGTTGAAGACAGCACTCCTCTAAGTGCCTAGCTTTGTTTGTGCCACCTTAATTTTACTTGGGATGGTATGGTGAACTCACCAAAATCGGTCAAGGTCACTGATATTACATCACATTTTACCTTTGGCCATGGTCTACAGATCCTGTAAATGAGGCATGTCTAATCACATTCCTTTTTTCAATATGGAATTTTATCTCTTAAAACACATTTTAGCTCATAATTTCTGTCAAATTATAAGTGGTGCTGATAATATCATTAACAAGTTTGACTTTGACCTCCCCACAATCCCACCAAAGCTGGTGAAGATCTGCCAAAAATTCTACATGTTTAGACTAGATTGTTTACAAGATTTTCACATTTTTACCCCTATGTTACACAATAATGTAGGTGGTGCCACCAACATCGAAAGTGGCCTAGATTTTTATGCAGCCTGTAAGTCTTGAAGGTTATATTGGGCTAACTTGAAAAGTGTGGACAGCATCGCATTAACGAGCAAAAGTTTACAGACAGGTGGATGGACAGGCAGACATGAGTGGTCGCATAATCTCTGCGACCTTTGGTCAGCAGAGCTAAAAATGCTTGACAACCCATTGGTGTATAGTACCCTTGGGTAACTTTTGCTGTTGTTATATGAAATCTATGTTGTGTGGGCTATTGGTATCATCGCAATTCCAAGCATACAGGTTTACCATTATTGATATATTTTTAGGTGCACTGACATCAGTATATACACTTATACCAAATATCTCTTTTTGGTGCCCCTGTCTTCTGAACCCTTTTCCCTATTGAATTTAGATAGTCAACAGCCTTCCTTGCCATGGGTTAGGCCCTAAGTGCCCAACCCATGCCAAGGAAAGCTGTTGACCTGGCGCATGTGATCTTGATAAGTCTCATCTACAATTCTGAAATTGTTTTTCATCACTGTTGAAATCACCGAAGCAGACAACATTTAACTAAAAGAGTGTTTTGTGAGTTAAGTCTACATGTAGCGGTATTAATGCATGCATGTCCTTCTGACTGCTGCATCCAGCAGACGTGCTCACATGTTGGACAATCAGTGTCAGTTTGTGTATAGGTGCCTGTGTCAATGCACAGTCCTCATCTCTCACCTGCATAGTAGCTGCCTGCTCCATAATCAGCATAGTCCCCATACGACCCATAGCCATTGTAATCATCGTAATCTCCTTGGCGGCCATAATCGTAAGAGCGAGCTGAAACACAGCAATCACCAGTTTGAAACAATTGTGTCTATTTGGAGAATGAACAACCTTTTTAAAGTGCGTGTGTCAACACACACTTTTCTGTTTTTCCTCGAATTCTTTATTAAAGTGTGTGTGTCAGCACACACTTTTTGTTTTTCCTGAAATTCTTGATTAAACTGGGTGTGTGAACACACAGTTTTTTGTTTTTCCTGAAATTCTTTACTAAAGTGTGTGTGTCAACACACACTTTTCTGTTCTTTCTTTCTTTCCTTCCTTCCTTCCTTCCTTCCTAGGCTTCCTTCCTCTTTCTTTCTTTCTTTCTCAGCAAATTTGTCCGACACTTTTCTCGGACACTATTATACATAGAAACTCCAAACTTGGCATGATTGTACATCCATACAAGAATATTGACCGTTTTATACAGAGCAATGAAGATGTTTAAAATTATGTAAATTAAGGGCATTTGAAATTTTAAATCTTGAATATCTTGAAAAAGTATGATAGATAGAGTTGTCATTCCAACTTCTACTAGGGGGTTATTGACCATTGCTCATCTAATGAATTTAAAACAAAAGTTGTAGCAATTTAAATTATGCTAATTAGCAGCATTTGAAATTTTAAAACTTGAATATCTTCAAAACTATTATAGATAGAGATGTCATTTCAACTTTTACTAGGGGGTTGTTGACCGTTGCCCATGTAATGAATCTAAAACAAAAGTTCTAGCAATTTAAATTATGCTAATTAGCAGTATTCAAAATTTTCAATTGTAAACATCTTCAAAACTATAATAGATAGAGATGTTATTCCAACTTCTACTAGGGGGTTGTTGACCATTGTGTATGTAATGAATCTAAAGCAAAAGTTGTAGCCATTTAAATTATGCTAATTAGCAGCATTTGAAATTTTAAAACTTGAATATCTTCAAAAGTATTATATATAGAGATGTCATTTCAACTTTTACTAGGGGGTTGTTGACCATTGCGCATCTAATGAATCTAAAACAAAAGTTGTAGCAATTTAAATTATGCTAATTAGCACTATTAAAAAATTTCAATCGTGAATATCTTCAAAACTATAATACATAGAGATGTCATTCCAACTTCTACTAGGGGGTTGTTGACCATTGCACACCTAATGAATAAAAAAATAAAAGTTGTAGTAATTGAAATTATGCTAAATAGCACCATTAGAAACTTTAAATCTCGAATAACTTCAAAGCTATAATAGATAGAGATGCCATTCCAACTTCTACTCCTGTGTTATGGAATAGCTGTACATTGCCATACCAATATGCTTTCAAGACACACACACTGATTTGCTATGCAGCAAATCATCTTTTCTAGTTCTTTCTTTCTTTCTTTCTTTCTTTCTTTCTTTCTTTCTGTCTTTCTTTCCGACATTTCATTTGAAAAGTATTACATGTAGAAACTCCAAACTTGGCACAATTATACTTCTGTGGATTAAGTCTGGCCTTTTTATAATGAGAGGTCATGCTTTTCAAAATTATGCAAATGAGGGCTAATTAAAGTTTCAAATCTTCAATTTCTTAATTACTATAGTAGGTGTGGTTCCGAGTGTATAGATATTCAATCATAGCCAGGTAAAGGTCATCTCAAAGGCCAAGGTCATGTCAAGGTCAAAGGACATGTCAAGGTCAAAGATCAATTTTAAGCCAAAATGTCATTTTTGAGGTCAAGGTTCACTTCAGGTAGGGGTCACCTCAAGGTCAAAGGTCATTTCAAGGTCAGAGACCACTTTTGATTGTTGCTTTCTTCTTGCCATAACTTGGGTCAATTTTTATCCAATTTTGATCATGTTGGGCTCAAACTGTAGCTACTGTACAATGCACATTTTTGAAACTTACATGTGACCTCTAAAGGTCAAAGGTCAAGGTCATTTCGACCTTTGCAAGTTTCATCCAGCCATAACTTGGCCAATTTCCATCCAATTCTAATCAGGTTAGACTCAAATTGTAGGTATTGGAACACTGTACGTTTTTCTGAGAACATGTTACCTCAAAAGGGCAATGTCAAGGTCATTTGGCCCTTTGAAAGTTTCATCTTGTCAAAATTTGGTCAATTTTCATCCGATTTGGTTCATGTTTGGCTAAAAATTGTGGGTATTGTAACCCTATGCAATTTACATGTGACCTGTCAAGGTCATTTGGACTTTGAAATTTGCATCCAGGCATAGGCTTTAAGTGATGTGAAGTACCATGGGATGCTGAACACTGCAACAAAAAGTTTTTTTTTGTATTCTTTGCTTATTGCTGGTGAGATAGCAGAGATACTATCAATTCAATTGTCTAGAACTTATGAGGTAACAGATTTAAGATGATTTCATTTATATTGGATAAACTGACCATACATCTAAATATTTCATCAGAAGTTCTTCACACATTTATTATATTTCAAATTATCATTTGGGGAGGGGGGGGGTAGGAGTACTGATGAAAAAATTGTTCATTTTATTGATACGTTGCATCCATGATTTTATGACTAACAAATGCTTCCAGCTGTGGCCAGGTAACAAAGTGAACTGATGTCAGAGGAGGTAGTGTGTAAACTACAAGGGGAAAGAACAATGTCCAATTTGCCTAAGGCCCAACAGAAATACATGTGTGGTTCAAGTAGCTCAACCAACGCAACTGATAAAGGCCCTACCCTCAATAAATTTTGTGAAACATCAAAAAAAGAAGTTTCAACCACCCTTCCCTAATAACAAGAGGGTTGTGTGAACAGCCCATGCCCAGCTGACTTAGAGATTCATCACACTTGTGGCTCTGTGAACTTGGGATAGGATCAAGGTCACCCATGTACTGAGAAAGTCTGACTTTTGTGGAAGAACACTAACATGTGCAACATCAAGGTTCCAGTTCAAGTACTTTCCAAGTCATAGTGAAGAGTAAAATTCATGTATGTTGCACTGTTATCCCAGAAATGAGGTCAAGGTCACTCATGTACTGTCTGAGCGTGGCCTTCATAGAGAAACATTAACATATGCAACATCAAGGTCCTAACTCAAAACTGATCTCAAGTTATCAAATGAATAGTATATTTCATTTCTGTTGTCCTGTGACCTTGGAAATGTGATCCGGGTCCAAAAATCACTGGAGCATGACCACTTGCACAAATAGGTAGAGGCTTATAAAAGGCTCATGCCTACCAAATTTGACACAAATCTGGCCAAAATTATTTAAGTTATAACCATTACAAGAAATTCCCATGTTAAATTTTCATTTTAAAACTCTTAAAAATTTGAAAAAAAAAAATGAAAAATCCAAAAAATCACTGGAACATTACCATTCGAACAATTTGGTAGAGACCCACCCAAGGTACATTTAGTCCGTAAGCTAGCCCACCTGGCACCCCCCCCCCCCCCCACCAGTTGATGAAACTAAATTTTTCTGATAGCTATATCTGTGAACTTTAACATTAGGAATGTTAACATTGAATTTTCAGGGATGCAGTTGCCCTGTCAGAATGGTATATACATGGTTGTCATTGAAAAATTTGATTCTCAATTTTCGGGGTAGGGGAAATTCAAGTGGCTGTAATTTGACAACCTTTGATGATATGACAATGTAATACCCCTCAAAAAAAAGGTCTTGAAATGCCCTTTTAGATGATGTATGCTATATGCAAATTAGACCCCTTTGTAGGTCGCCACAGGTCAAAAGGTCATAATTTTCCCCCTGTGCTCAAAAATTCTATATTTGACCATGTAAAAACGTATTAACTGCATCAGAATGGTTTCAATTGACAAAGAAATGACTCAAAACTCATCTACTACAATCTTCACATTTATTTCACTCAGTAATATTTAATGGTATTAACATTTGAATGCATGGTGGGAAGTGAAAATCCCACCAATAAGCCTCTCCTCAGCAATTTGTCAAAATTATAATACTTCACTTCTTATGTCATGTGCAAACTTGTTTTGAAATGCACGATTTTCCCCCTGGCTTAAAATTCTATATTTGACCATGTAGAAACTTATTACATGCAGCAGAATGAGCCAAGAGCCGAAAGTGAAGGTGAAAGTAAAGAAATGCACAGACCGAAACTGAAAGGTGAAAGTAAAGGAATGTGTTGTGTAGGCAGTATGAATGCATGACATAAGTGAATTTACAAAATCCACTGGCAATCTTCCAAATGCCATATGTCACAATAGGAATTCTTCTAATTTGAGTTTCAAGCCATCAAACATGTCAAAAAGGAAAACCAGTCAGTCTGAGATACTTGGAGACCTTCTGCCAAAACAGGATCAGCAAGGCAACTGCATCCTGCACACGAATGACTGGAAAATGACTCAGTTTACCTATTTCTCAGAGCTAGATAAAGCTGAGGAAAGGTTTCAGAAAATATTTGATATCCGTGGACAGCATCTTACACAACCCCTTGGATCTCCCCACCCAATGGAACAGGTATGTGAACAGATTCCTCAAAACTTTACTAATACAGACGGCTACCATCGTGATTGTTACCAGAGGTTTACAATGAATTTGTATCACCTAAAACAAGCAATGCAGAATGGTCCACAAACACAAATACGTTCAAAAAGAAGTCGTTCATCTCATGGTGTGATATTTGATCCAAATTGCATATTTTGTGGCAGCTTTGGCTGGAAAAAAGCGAGAAGGAAGAAAAGTTGGACTACAGAGGGTCTCTCTTTATTTGAATATGGAGGGGGAGATACTCTAGTAAGATTAGCTGAAACATGTCAGGATGAGCTGCTACTAAGACGAATTCGGGGCTATGATCTTTTTTTCCTGTGAGGCAAAATACTATCAGAGCTGTCGTGCCAAATAAATTAACCCAGAAAAGTGGCGCAGTGAAAATGATGATCGGAAAGAATTGACAAATGAAATGGAGGAATCCCGTGATATGTGTTTTAGCACATTATGTGAAGTGATAGATCGGAAAATAATATATGGCAAGGGAGTCATGACTTTGACAGATTTGAGTGATATATACATTTCGTTTCTGGCAGATTTCCCATTTCCAAATCTCGACTATTGAACAGGGAAACTGAAATCTAGGCTGATGCGCCACAAGGATTATAGTGAGAAACTTTCATTTGTAAACCTTGATTGACATGGTGGTAAACTGCAATCAGAGCTTATATTCAGCAATGAAACTAACCTAGCTGAAGCAGTGAAAAATGGCTACATGTTGGGTTGTTCTAATATGACTGATGATGTTCGGAACTTCTTGCACAGGGTCATAAAAGATGCTTTTGAAAAAGGAAATCCACTTCCTTGGCCACCCACTGCCTCATATCTGCAAATGGTTGATGATCCACTACCAGAGGATTTACAACGATTTCTACATCACATAATCTGTGGTCAAAACTCAGTCCAGCCATCTGAAAGAACAAATCGGCTTGTGTCCTCAATTGGCCAAGATCTCTGCCAGGCGGCAACTAGGGGTCAATGGAAACTACCGAAACACATATTAGTATGCATGACCTCAAGACATCAATTCAGGAGTGCCAAATTAAATACTCATGAACAGGCTTGGCCATGCTGAAAGTTATTCATTTTCACTTGAGCTGGAAACAGCACTCGCAATTGCCCTAGATGAAGCCTCAAGTCTTCTTTCACCTCAGATTGTACCCAATCCATACTCAGCCTCCCTATTTCATAGTGACTTTGACAACTTTGATCAGTTTGTAAATGATCTATCTGGAAGTGGTTCAGTACATACCGCACATGGGATTATGCTGCAGAACGTCCCCAGGCTGGCTGAAACTGAGACTGTTCCTAACCAACCAGCTATTCAGTGTGTGGAACGGACAGGGATGCGTTCGCATTAGTCATTTGGTGATGAAAGTCTTCCTCCCTGCTACATAAATCAGAGAGATAGCCCTGTAATGAACATTGTTCAGGTCACATTTCCTGTTTATGATCTAGCCATGTCACAGGCTTGCAATATGAATCGCACATGGTGTATCTTTCGTGTCTGCTGTGCAGACAGCCAAGTTGTTCCTGGATGGGCGGGCTTCATTTCAGAAACAGGGACAGTTCCTGAGTGCCTCACAACGATTATTATCCTGTTATCAATCACCCCATAACTGACTATGCTCCTGAGCAAGAGTGTCTCAGGGTATATCTAGAGTTGCATCACAAGAGGTAGGTCAGAGATATGCCATCACAACATTTGATTTAGGAGTGTGCATGAAGGCCTATCCAATCATTTGGAAGAATCCAGACTTCTACAGTGATCATATTGTCCTGATAGGGTCCTTTCACCTGTGTTGTAATTATTTGAAAATGATTGGAAAGAAAATGATGGGGTCTGGATTCACAGATATTTTGATTGAAACTGGTCTGATGTTGGCTGGTTCCATGGACGGAGTTGTGTCTGGAAAAAACTACAGCAGGTCAATCAATTGCCATAAGGTAATGGCTGAAGCAATAGAAAGAATGTTGCTGTTGAAATACCATGATGACACTGGATCAGACCTGCTTCCAAAATGATACACAACCAGAACTGAGGAGAAAGGTGAACAAATTCCTCAAAAACAGGGACAAGGAATCCCTTGAGATTGTGTTAAATGAAGCAACTTTTGTAGAATTTCTAAACAACTACTCTGCCTTTCGGACAGGGGTCAGTAATGGTTCACTTCGCAAGACTGCCCAATTCTGGCTGTTATATGCAGACCATGTGTGGAAGGTGTTATCCCTGAATGGGACAGTCAAAACCAATGACTACTATCTGTATGGATCTTGCCTTTCCCAAGTCGCAGATCTTTTTTTCAGTTTTGATGGACAAAGCTTTGCCAGGTACCTTACTTTCTTCTCCATATTCCTAACAAACATTGAGACAACCTACCCAGGTGCTACAGACTTACTTAAGACGGGTGCCATCTTAGCGGCATGGTCTTTTGTACCAGGTAGTCAGTGCCCAGTTGACAAGACCAGAGAAGAAACATTCATGCATCATGCAAAATCTCGTGCTGGGCCAAGATCAAGGGATGCTGGTGTTTCTGTCCTACTCCAGAACTATGAAGCATATCGCCGTTGGGCTCGCACTGCCCATGAGCGATCCAAGTATGTGGATGTCATGCTTCAGATGGCTGATATGACTGATGAAGGCAGGGGCAACACACATTGGGACGTGCGGCCATCAATGATCAAGCGAAGTGAAAAGGATACAGCCAAAGTCATAGATGCATTTGACAGTTTCATGAATCCTTTCAGAATTGACAGTGATGAGAAACTGTACTGCATTGCATCTGGTAAAGCAGCAACTCCAGAGGAGGAGTCGGCAGTTATGAGTGCTGAGTCAGTTGGTAAACAGGCCAAAGATGAGTTCATAGAGGAATGTCTGAAAAAAGACCAGAAGTTCTTTGAGCCTATTTGGAAGCAACGGTTAAAAACATTTGCTGACACGGGAAAGACAGTTGCTGTGAAAACAACAAACAACAGACATGTGCTATACAAGCAGCAGTCTAATGTTGCTTTCCAGTTGCTTGTGAGGTCTCAGGATCAGCCAGAGAAGATTGAACTGAAAGAATTGGTTAAGTATCCCTTGCTGCCAGTGCCCTCTGCAATTGGAAGAGCTGACGCTTTTCTTTTGAAAACAAACAAAGCAAAGGGATTTGACTTCTTGACCAAAGGCATTGAGGATGCAGACATACCGCCTGATGTGAATGCCCTAAACATCGAAGACGGCAATGCCACTTTCTACTCCATGAAGGAGGTTCCTGTAACATTTAGGCAGATTAGTGAGAAGCTTTTTGATGTCAGCACTGCACAAAAGTCAAGTGTATTGTTCAGTACAGATGTGTACCAAGAGAACTCTATAAAGTCTCTTGAAAGGTCCTACTGAGGGAGCGGTGAAGAGTGAATCATCAAAGGAGAAAGTACCAAACATCCAGAAAAATGGAAAGAATTCTCAAGCAATGACATTAATAAGCAACAGCTGACAAAACTCATAATCAAAGTGTGGAGTAATGATGCATTTGCTCCAAGACTTGAACAAAAAACTGTTATTGCTATCCGTGATGAAAAAGCATACAAGTTGAGCTCTGATGATGGTGTTTCAATCAACATGACTGAAGTACCCGAACTGCAGTCCAATCAAGAGGAAACTGATATGCGAGTAATCCTCTACTGTAGCTATGCAGCTAATAACATTTTTTTCATTCTCCTATATTATGCCGGAGATCTGGGAATAAGAATTCTCTTTGACACTGGCACTGGAAACAAGAGAAGACTACACTACATTACAACACTAGCTAATGATTTCACCCATGTGTACTGTGCTGCTCTTCTAGCTCTCCATGCTTTCACAAGGTGCCACACAACTAGCGCTTTCAAAGGTGTTGGAAAAGTGAAGTCAATCAAACTTCTTCAAAAAAACCCTCCCTACCAAGGGGTTTTTCAGGAGCTTGGCCAATCACAGGACTTCACAGATGATCTCTTTTTGCAGCTTCAGCAGTTTACGTGCCAGATGTACAGGACGAAATTAGGCAAGGTATCAAAAATGGCTGCACTTTGCTGTTCAATGTTACTTGAAAAGTGCGGTGGAGCTGACAAGAAATTAGATGCAAAGAAAAACTTTGATCTATCTAGCTTGCCTCCTCCAGAAGTCTGCCTCCGTGAACATGTTAAACGAGTCAATTATCAAGTAGCAATCTGGAAGTGAGGCCACGTTCCATATCCAGAGATTCCTTCTCCAGCAGATAACAATGGTTGGGTTATGGTCAATGGGACAATTAAACCAAAATGGTATGAAGGTGAAAGTCTGCCTCCACAACTAGCTGACATCCTGCAGCGTTTGGACAATGAGGATGAAACAGACAGTGGAAGTAATGATGAACAGTTTAGTGATGGTGAAAGTGAAGATGGAAGTGATAGTGACAGTAACAATGATGAAGAAAGATACGACAACAAGGTTTTAATACTATAAATGTTTTCTTCATTGAGAGCATTTCAAAACTTGCACATGACAAGAGAAGTAAAGTTTTGTAATTTTGACAAATTGCTGAGTAGAGGCTTATTGGTGGGATTTTCACTTCCCACCATGCATTCAAATGTTAATACCATTAAATATTACTGAGTGAAATAAATGTGAAGATTGTAGTACATGAGTTTACGTTTTTACATGGTCAAATATAGAATTTTGAGCAAGGGGGGGAAATCATGACCCTTTGACCTCTGGCAACCTACAAAAGGGTCTAATTTGCACACAGCATACATCATCTAAAAGGGCATTCCATGGCCTTTATTTTAAGGGGTATTACATTGTCCTATCATCAAAGGTTCTCAAATTACAGCCATTTGAATTTCCCCTACCCCGAAAATTGAGAATCCAAATTTCAACGACAGCCATGTATATACCATTCTGACAGGGCAAGTGCATCCCTGAAAATTCAATGTTAACATCCCTAACATTAAAGTTCACAGATATAGCTACCAGAAAAATTCAGTTTCATCAACTGGTGGGGGGGGGGGGGGGTGCCAGGTGGGCTAGCTCACGGACTAAATGTACCTTGGGTGGGTCTCTACCAAATTGTTCGAATGGTAATGCTCCAGTGATTTTTTGGATTTTTCATTTTTTTCGACTTTCTTTGAAGAAGCTGTCAGTCGGATTGACTTCAAACTTGGTGGCAATTAGTCCGTGAGCTAGGTGGGCCCACCTGCCCCCCCCCCCCCCACATGGTTTACTGTCATGTTCATATATTTCTGAGGTATTTTATGCCATGAGCACTCAGGTCCTGTGTTTGACTATGAATTGAACTTTATTCCATGATGTGTGTTATCAGGTCCAATTGGGTGAGTTTAAATTTCAGGTGCTATGGATTTTAGCTTTGTGTATTAATTTAGATTCATTTACAGCTAGTATTGTAGGGTTTTCATAATACTATCTTGACATTAACTGTTAAAGTGGCTTTAAATATTGTGCAGTCTTTGAAAGTACTGGTACATCTTTGTAACAGATGAGATATTAAATTTGATGTTAAGATATGTACATGTTTCCTTTTTTTTTTTTTTAAATTTGTAAACGATATAGTGCACAAAAGTGCAATTATTTTGTCCCCAGAATGCACCAGATAGCACCGTTTTGCTTGTGTATTTCACAATTTTTCCAGGGGTGTGAGTGTGGGTGGGGAGGGACATGGCCCCAGACCCTGCTAGATGCATTTTGCACCATTAGGGCACTCACTGTTCATTTTGCACACTTCGTCCAAGATTCAAAGTTTTCAATGTTGGCAGCCCTGTGGATATCAAAGTGAATCGTGGCCACCAACAGCATATATCATACCATTATCGATGCTCTGAAATATTTGTAAAATATATACTTTTGGTTTCATATATTATAACTGCCCCAAGATCGTCCCATAACTATCCTCATTTATAAACCATTGGTTGCAACGTCCACAATTTTCAAAATGCCAAGCAAGCCTGTGGCTTAGCCCCAATTGGATACTTTGAAAAGGTAGTATCCAAAACATATATGTGCAATTAGCGTTAACGGATGGTTAATTTGTTGAATGAATGTAATGTACAATATACATTGGGACTTTTCCAGTGTGAGCATTACCTAAAAATGTAAATACAACACCTTGACATTAATGAGCAGTTGTTGGCGATGTGCCCAAGAATAGGAATATTGTATCAGACACTGAAGTTGCCCCCAGGCTATGAATTAAGTAGCACCACTGGACACAGCAGTCAAGAGCTCCGCTGAGTCAAAGATGGAGCTTAGTAGAGTAGGTTGCTCCGATAGTAGATACAGGTCTGAAAGTACCGGTGGGTTTTTATGTAGTTGATACTTACAGTGACAAAATGGAAAGGACGCGGTTTACAATGAACACAATGTGTATACCTTTTGAGTCTGTACGACATTGCTGCCTTTCATTGATCCACATTAAATAGCTGAAACAAGGACATTTCACTGCTTGCTCCATAGAAGGAACTTCACACCTGATTAATGTAGCCTCCTGGATCAACATCAAGTTGCTTACTGTAAGCACTCTGTATAAAAAGCCACAGATGATACATTTACTTTTGCAATTTTATATGAAAAAAGTCAAATTTTATTCCAAAATGAAAACTTGTTTGGAGAGTAAATATGAATTTTTTCACTGACACACAGACACACAACTTACTTGACATGCTCAGCTCTTTTGTTTCTTGGGTCTCGTGATTACATTTAGGACAGGGAATGGGTTGTCCTTTGGTGTATTTGAAACCTTTCCTCTTCACATGATCCTCACAGAAACATATCTAAAAGTGAACAACAACAACAGGCAATAATAAAGCCTCAACTTGTAAATCCTGGCATGTAAGCAGATGTCAGAGTCAAGCAGGAAGTTAAAACAAGTGTTCTCTTCAATTGTCAATGTAAATAAACCAGCAATGTTTGATGAAATTCGCACAGTCCAGGAAACAAAAGTCAGTAATTGTCCATGACAGCACCATGCAAACAACAAAACTCTACCTTGTTCTTCCGCTGACTTGTCAGTCATTAGAAAGACAAGGCAACTGTTGATGAAAGTGAATACATGATATGCTCAAATGCTTGATCAGTTTCCTCCATAACTGGCCTCATCAGAGGCAAGTCTCAGTTCTGTTTGACCCCAGCATAAACATAAATGTTTATGTTTACTATTTACAGGGAGTTGGTCTCTGTTCCAACTATCTACTCTTTGATTCATCAGAAACAAAACACTGTATTAGATATGTGCAATATTGCAGTGATAGCTTAAATTCTGAGTTACAATGAAGAAACCAAGTTCACTAAATTGGCCTTGTGACCTTTGAACTTAGGTCATGGTCACCAATCTTCGAACTTGACCCAGCCCTAGACTAGGGCTATAAGACTGTGCAATATACAGGTCCTATCATAAAAACTTTTCTATTTATCATGCAGAAACCAAAACTTAGAATAGTACTTCTGTGACCTTAGAAATAGGGTCAACATGGTCAAGTTCCACCACCTTCACACTTCACCTAGCCCTTATATAGGAGTATATACCTGGCCACTCTCAAAATCCTATCTCAAAAAGTTTTTTTGAGTTATGGTGTGGACACCCCAGTCTCTCTACTGATCGACTGGCATGAGCAAAGCTATATACCCCACCTTCTTTGAAGGTGGAGGGGGAGAGTGTAAAAATGTGTCCATCTTTTTGCATCATCAATTCAATTTTTTACTTTTCCAAAACTGTGGGAAAGTCCTCTTCCAACTTGTATGTGCCTCCAGTGGGGCTACAGCAAGTTTTTTTAATTGGTAACGCTTCAGTGATTGTTGCAGGCTTTATCGTTTTGTTTGTTCAATATATCATTCCCCACATTAACAACTTTTCTTGCAATGCATGGAGCACTTTAATGCCCAACCCGTGCCGGTGAAAGATGTTGACTTTGTGATTAAGCTCTTGTTATAACAAGGGGGAGAGGGTTAAAATGAAGTCACTTCTGAGCACACGCTGAACTTTCCTTCATGCCTGTATAATTTACTCTGATAACATAGTCAGCAGGATTTTCCATGACTACAACGTGATTCAACAGCCTGTAACAATGCAGGGCTATCGTTTTGTCAGCTTGAACTCCGACACTGCACAAGCCAGAAACTTCGAAGTTAGCATGAGTATAGCACCTGTGGTGAAATTTCGCATATCATTGAAAACAATCAACAAGTTAAAAAATCAAGCACATTTTGGCCAATACACAAAATTGAAACTGAAAACTGTCAGATTTTTGATTTATGCAAATTCAGCCAAGACAAAAAACTGAAGTGTTGAAAATGTTCAAACCTGTTATATACAGAGGTGCTGTTCAAACCTCAATTTATGTTTTTGCAATGGGTGAATCAAATGAACTCTCATATAAAACTGTCAAGTTTTAATTTATGCTACTTCAGCCTATACACAAAAATGAAGTGTTGAATATCTTCGAAACTACTATAAATAGAGGTGCCATTCCAACTTCAATTTATTATATTTATGCTTCAGACACATTCATTAACTGGTGACTGGAAAGGGTCAAATCTTAATCCATGCAAATTTCAGCAAACACACAAAATTGAAGTTTGGAAAAATAATGAATAATTTCAAAACTATCAAAGATAAAGGTGCCATTCCAACCTCAATTTATATGTTTTAAACTATAGGCACATCCAATAATTGGTTACTGCAAATCATCTAATATTTATTGTGCAAGTTTCAGCAAATACACAAAATGAAGTTTGGAATAATAATGAATACTTTCAAAACTATCAAAGACAGAGGTGTCATTCCAACTTAAGTTTATAAAGTTGTGCTGTTGACACATCCAACAGTTGGTGACTGGAAACTCAAATTCTAATTCATGCAAATTTCAGCAAATATGCAAAATGAAATTTGGAATAACAATGAGTACTTCCCAAACTATTAAACATAGAGGTATCATTCCAACTTTAATTTATATGTTTGTGCTATGGACAAATCCAATGAATAGTAATTAAAAATTGTCAGATTTTCATTTTTACAAATTTTGGTCAAAACACAAAATTGCATTGTTTAAAAGTGATGAATTTAAAACTATCATAGATTGTGATGCCATTCCAACTTAATTGAAGTGTGTGTGTCAGCACACACTTTTCTGTTTTTCTTTCTTTCTTTCTTTCTCTCTCTCTCTCTCTCTCTCTCTCTCTCTCTCTCTCTCTCTCTCTCTCTCTCTCTCTCTCTCTCTCTCTCTCTCTCTCTCTCTCTCTCTCTCTCTCTCTCTCTTCTTTCCTTTCTTTCTTTGCAGGCAAATTTGTCCGACATTTCATTTGAAAAGTATAACACGTAGAAACTCCAAACTTGGCACAATTATACTTCTATTGATAAAGTCTGGCCTTTTTATAATGAGAGGTCATGCTTTACAAAATTATGCAAATGAGGGCTAATTAAAGTTTTAAATCTTCAATATGTTATATACTATACAGTGCATTCCACCTAACTTGAGCTCTGGGGGCCGTCTCATTAGTTGTGACCACAGTGCTGGTGGCCCAAACAGCCTATCACTGGCCTCTTTGCCCTGCCACTCAACCCGGCTGCTATAATTAGTGGTGTTTGTCAACAGGTCCACATGGGTGCTGCTGTAGACATTTATATGGGTTTTATTTTCACTTTTGTAGCGTCAAATAATTGGATTTTTTACAAAATAATCCGGCTAAAGGGACACCATTTTACTGTGGAGCTGGCCCTACTATGTGTCTGCCACCCCATCAAACACACATGACCAGTGACAGTGAATGATTGGAATCAAATGACCAGCTTATTCCAAAGTCCTGGCAAGTGTAACCACATCAAAATAAACCCTACCCTATCCGCCGTAAGTTTATGTGTATTTTATTACCCCACAATAGATTTCACTCATAATCCACAGCCTTTATCAACATCGTAAGACCTGTGGGACATTTTTACAGGGGTGATTTAGACAAAGCAAGTAGCCAAGAAGAGGCAACTGGAAACTGTGCCACGCGTTTCGACCTGTCTAGGTCTCATCAGGCACTGGCAGGGATTTCAAAATGTTCCATATGTATAGTTGGGGTAACAAATGCGTTGCTAAATTTTTACAGGGTTGTCACATCTCAAGTAAACTGCAAACAAGCCATAATCCTGGTATATATTTTACAAGATGTGACATCAAAATGACCCTTTGAAAATGAGGTATCCCTTGACTCATTCAGGACAGAAGTCTTCATTTACTGTCAGTACAATTTGTATCAAAGGGATATACTGAGTATTCTTATCTTTTAAATGAGGGGGTTCTGATTTAAAATTTCTGACAATCATAATAGAATATAATATCTGCTCATGATTTGTGATATTCTGACCTTTTTTATTTGTTTCACACATTGTATTAGCAATGCAACTTTGAAAGAATTAGCAAAGAGCATATCCTTTGGGTTCATCACTGAATGAGCTAATTTTGTCATTTAAACATTAGCTGCATTGATTGAATAACTATGTGTGTTTGGTAATTTAATTATAAGTAAAAGTTTTCTTTCTGGACACCAGTCAGTTCAGTGGCTCTTAAAGAAAACATATTGGGCTACATTATTTATGTACAATTACACAGTCCATGAAATGCTCAAGATCCCTGCTCATGCAGTCTATCATTAAAGTGTGTGTGGCTTTCTTTCTTTCTTTCTTTCTTTCTTTCTTTCTTTCTTTCTTTCTTTCTTTCTTTCTTTCTTTCTTTCTTTCTTTCTTTCTTCTTTCTTTCTTTCTTTCTTTCTTTCTTTCTTTCTTTCTTTCTTTCTTTCTTTCTTTCTTTTCTTTCTTTCTTTCTTTCTTTCTTTCTTTCTTTCTTTCTTTCTTTCTTTCTTTCTTTCTTTCTTTCTTTCTTTCTTTCTTTCTTTCTTTCTTTCTTTCTTTATTTATTTATTTGAAAATTTTAATCTTGAATATCTTCAACAGTATAATAGAGATGTCATTCCAACTTCTACTAGGGGGTTGTTGACCACTGGCACCTGATCACCTGATGAATTAAAAATAAAAGTTGTAGCAATTTAAATTGTTAAAAAGCACCACTAGAAATTTTAAATCTTGAATAACTTCAAAGCTATAATTGATAGAGATGCCATTCCAACTTCTACTCCTGTTTTGTGGAGTAGTTGTAGATTGCCATACCAATATGCTTTGCAGACACACACACTGATTTGCTATGCAGCAAATCATCTTTCCTAGTTTACATGTTGTATCTTTGTGTGTCAACAGTGTCATGTTAATTAGACCAATACAGTGAAACCTCTAACGACGGAACACCCTGGGGACTGAGTGAAAGTGTTCGGTAGTGAGAGGTGTTCAGTAGTCAGTAGTAGAGGTTGGGGTATTTAGTTGCTGTGTTATGAACTTGACATATTATGCGTGTGTATAGCTATTTCAGTAAAACTATCCATTCATTTTTCCCACAAATGACATTACATGCACATGATGTATGCCATTAACACAAGTTACATCTGTACTCTCCCACTTCTTGCTGTTAAAACATCCATTTTTTTTTCAGTCACAACCAGTTTCAGTCAAACATATCAACTTCTTAATATACTGTGTAACTGTTGGTAAGATCACATACACTCAGGAGCAAGGTGGACTATCACACCAAAATGCTAGGAAAACAATACAGTTTCCACTGTATTTGGAGACAATTCCAGCATTCAGGGTTCTCAATTGCCTGCTTAGCTTACTCAATGGGCTATTGGTTTTGATGGCTGATTTGTAAACAGAGATACCAACTAAAGTCAGGTCTGAGCTATGGCATTCTTTCACAGACAATTTGACAATAATCTTGATAAATTGTACCAACCAAGGTGTGATCTGTTAAACACAGAGACAGGGCGGGAAACAGAGCATAACAAAGGCATGTGTATCAACCTTCTGTGTTAGCCCAGCATGCATGCAATGTGCCAGCTTTTATCCTCAGTGACAAACAACAAGCAGCTGACCTTGGGCCTGGTTATGGCTCACAGAGAAACCACATGTTCTGTAGTGGGAGGTTCATTTGTGACTTTGGGACTGAAAAAAGGTGTTAGGTGTTCAGTAGTGAGAGGTTATGAACATCCAGGAACACCCAGGTGCCCATCAAATAACATGAAAACATTTGGGACTGAAAAAAAGTGTTCAGAAGTGAGAGGTGTTCACCAGTCGCAGGTGATCGGCGGTGGAGGTTTTACTGTACTCAAGATTTCAAAGTTGAATACCTATAGGACTATTATATATAGAGTCAAATTCAAATTTTAATCTCTGCGCGATATTGTCGCTATACATGTATCCATTATTGCTAATGAAATGTGTGAAATTTGCACACGCCACAGATCTGCTGTCAAGCATATCTTTGTTTTCCACATTTTTTCAAAAATTTCTTTTAAATGAAAGCATCACTTTATATAACAATAAATTCCTCTTAAACAAAACCCAAATTTGAGAAAACTTATTTCAAAATATCCATATGAAATTTCTGTGCACTTACATATCATATGTGACAAACAAGCAGTAATCATTCTATATCATCATGCTACATGTTCACAAGATAAGGAAGTATTAGCTTTACAGTTCAGAATGCAATACCTTGCAGTAGTTTCTGGGAAACATACAACAAATATTGACTGCGCATATCCTATCTCCATATATCTGCACCTGGCATAAAAACACATATCCACATTCCAGGGCCTCCTTTGGACATTTTGTTTCGGCAGCTGGATTTCTGCAAAATGCCTCTTTGGTTGCTACCACAGCAGACTCTCTGCGAGCATCATCTGACAATCATGCTTCAAGAAGTCTGCTTATACATGAAACCAGAAGACAGACTCCTTAAAAAATAAGTCTCAATAAACATATTTTTAGTTATCAAGATGTAGCCGCTCCAGGGACAGATCTCGACTTCAATAATTTGTTGCCAAAATTGGAACTATTAGCATATTCAACTGTAGTTTTTATATTTCATTATGAGCCAACACAGACATGTTGTTTTTCTTTCTTCCCTTCTTGAACTTTTCTTCTAGCCATAACTAGGTCAATTTTTGATCATGTTGGGCTCACATTGTAGCTATTGTAACACTGAACATTTATGTAATTTACCCATATGACCTCAAAAGGTCAAGGTTATTTGGACTTTAAAATTTTCATCTAGCCAAAAAGCTGAATGGAATGTGAAGCACCAAAGGACATAAGTTGTAGCATTGAATATTTACAACTTTTGAAGGCACACAAACAGATTTACTTTTGAAGCAAGTCTCTCTCTCTCTCTCTCTCTCTCTCTCTCTCTCTCTCTCTCTCTCTCTCTCTCTCTCTCTCTCTCTCTCTCTCTCCCTCCCTCCCTCCCTCCCTCCCTCCCTCTCCCTCTCTCTCTCTCTCTCTCTCTCTCACCAGTAAGTTTGTCTGATATTTCATTTGAAAACTATTATACATAGACACTCCAAACTTTGCATGATTACAGTTCCATACATAAAGTGTTGGAGTTGTTGTAAAGCGGTTCAACCTTTTTTAAAATTATGCAAATTAGGCCCATTTGAAATTTAAATCTTGTATATCTCCAAAACTATTATAGGCACATGTAACCAATCCAACTTCGATTAATAGGTTTGTAACACTGCACATTTTTGTAATTTATATGTGATCTCTAAAGGTCAAAGGTCAAGGTCATTTGGACCTTTGAAAGTTTCATTTAGCCATAACTCGGTCAGTTTTCATCCAATTTTAATCATGTTGGGCTCAACTTGTATGTATTGCAACACTGCATAGTTTTGTAAATAACATGTAACCTCTAAAGGTCAAAAGTCAAGGTCATTTGGACATTTAAAATTTTCATTTAGCCATAACTTGGTCAATTTTCATCCAATTTTGTTCATGATGACCTCAGATTGTAGATATTGCAACACTGCACATTTTGCTAATTTACCTTTGACCTCTAAAAGTCAAAGGTCAAGTTTACTTGGCCCTTTGAAAATTTTGTCTGGCTATAACTTTGTCAATTTCCATCTGATCTGGATTATGTTGGGATTAAATTGTAGATACTGTAATAGTGTACATTTTTGTAATCACAAATGACCCCTAAAGGTCAAAGGTCCTTTGACCTTTGAAATTTTCATCTAGCCATAACTTGGTCAATTTTCATCAAATTTCAGTCATGTTTGGCTCAAATTATAGGTACTGCAACACTGCACATTTTTGTAATTTATATATGAACTCTAAAGGTCTAAGGTCAATGTCATTTGGACTTTGAAATTGTCATCTAGCCAGATTTATGATATTTGGAGGCACACAGATTTGCTTTGAAGCAAATCTTGTTCTAGTTTTGAAAAATATTAGCCACTTACACATTTCATTGGCCAAATTCAAGAAATATTAGCATTTAGCTAATTGGGTAATGGTCAGAGCAGTCCCTGTCATTCTTGAATAATGGCAGCCGAAGTCACATTACACCAGGTTCATTATACAAATGAAGTTTGTCTCTGTTGTTGTCATTGGCATGCAACAGCGCGGTTGTTGGTTGGCATTTTTCATGACGTCGTAATAGCAACATCATGCAAAAAATGCCTATCAACAACCGCGCTGTTACATGCCAATGATGACAACAGACAAAAAACTTCATTTTTTATATTTATATTCATATTAACATTAATACTAGAATTAAATTTGTGATGAATATTTGTGCGTAAATGTTTTGATAGCCACTGCGAAGGACCTTTTTATTTATCAGTGGGAGGAGCTATGGGTGTGGCCAGCCACTTGTTACGTAGCAAAGTAGGCACTGGTACGTGCCGTGCTGTGCATGATGTTACCATCGACTGATGAAAACAAAATTTGTCCCTATTCTTTCAATGCTAACAAAAACTCCGAATGTAAATATACATTTTTGTAGTTTGAAAGATTGGAAAAGGAAAGATTCTTGCATTTTAAAAAATGAGAAAGATATTTAAATCAAATCAGTTACAAGTACTTCAAAGGACCAACTTTGACTTTCAAGGTCCTGAAAATATAAAATGAAGTTCAATTACTTTCAAGGGTTTTTCATGGTGCACATGAAACCATATTATGGCACTTGGCCTGAAAGCAAAATGTGCTACAAGGAATCGTCAACTTTACCAGTCCCTGACTTAGTTTTCTGTAGCGTGCACGATTTCATGCAACAGAAGAATTAGACCAAAGAATCAGTGTGTGGTGGTGTCAAGCCAGAATGACCCTGACCATAAGTCAGCGCAAAAAGTCTTTTTCTTCAGTGACTCATGGCTGGAATCATTCCAGCCTGACACTGTGATCAGCCTCACACCAATTCTTTCAGCTCCAGTCCTTTATTGCATGCAAATCACATAATTATTATACCACAGAAATCTTGAAACAAAAGGGCTGTGTGAACAGCCCATGCCTCAGCTGATCTTGACATTCATCACACTTGCAGCTCTATGAACTTGGGAAAGGATCAAGGACACCATGTTTTGAGTAAGTCGATCTGCCCTTTATAGAAGAACACTTACATGTGCAACATCAAAGTGCAAGTAGTTCTCAAGTTATAATGAAGAGTAAAATTCATGTATGTTGCACTGTGACCCCACAAACGAGGTCAAGGTCATTCATGTACTGTCTCAGCATGACCTTCATACAGAATAATCAACATGTGTAGCTAACTCAAAACAGATCTCAAGTTATCAAGTAAACGGTAAATTTTGTGTCAGTTGTCCTGTGAATTAGCATTAGAATGCCCATTGACTTACATAGAAATTAATAGGGAAGCTGCATTGAACGATGAGTACCCGAATTGAAAATCCTTAAAAATCAGGAATCCAAAGCAGTGCCACCTTGTAAACAACTGTTTGACCCTTCCACAACAACATATCCATCACATTTCAGCTTAATCTGAGGGACAGTTCTGAGAACAAGTGAAAAATAGCAAAACCATACAAAAAATTCATAAAAAAATTCCAGCGCCACCTGGTGAACAAATTGGGAACTAGGTGTCCCCGGGAGTGTCTATGTACGACATCAAAGCAATTGGGTGAGTGGTTTCAGAGGAGAAGAATTTTGAAGGTTTGCCCCAAAAAAGAACAAAAAAATCATAAAAAAATCCAAAAATCAATAGAGCGTGACCATTTGTACACACGTGGTAGAGACCCACCCAAGGCACATCCCCACCAAGTTTGAAGTAAATCTGGTCCATATTATTAAAGTAATGACCATTAGAAGAAATTCTCATGTTAAACTTTCCTATTAAAATTTCTGTAGAGATTTTTGAAAAAAAAAAATCATAAAAAAATCCAAATTCATTGGAACATGACCATTGGAACAAACCTGGTAGACACCCACCCAAGGTACATTGCCACCAAGTTTGAAGTAAATCTGGATGATGGTTTTGGAGAAGAAGTCGAAAATGTAAATTAGCATTAGAATGCCCATTGACTTACATGGTAATCAATAGGAAAGGTGCATTTACCCTAAAGGAGCGGAATTGAAAAAATGATTAAAAATCAGGAATCCGCAGCATTCCCACATAGTGAACAACTTTGTTTTGCCCTTCCATAAGGAACATATCCACCACGTGTAAGCTTAATCTGAGAGACCGTTCTGGAGAAGAAGTTGAAAATAGCTATAACAGACAAAAATTCATAAAAAATGAGAAAAAAACTGCAGCGCCACCTGGTGAACAAATTAACAACAAAGAGTCTGTAGATGTGTTCCTGTGTGATATCAAAGCAATTGGGTAAGCAGTTTCGGAGAAGATTTTTTAAGATTTGTCCAAAAAAAAAGAACAAAAAAATTCATTGAAAATCCACCCAAGGTACATTGCCACCAAGTTTGAAGTTAATCTGGATGACGGTTTTGGAGAAGAAGTCGAAAATGTGAATAAGCATTAGAATGCCCATTGACTTACATAGTAATCAATAGGAAAGCTGCATTGACCGATAAGTACCCAAATTGAAAAAATCGTTAAAAATCAGGAATCTGCAGCATTCCCGCATAGTGAACAACTTTGTTTGACCCTTCTACAAGGAACATATCCACCACGTTTCAGCTTAATCTGAGTGACGGTTCTGGAGAAGAAGTTGAAAATAGCTATAACACACAAAAATTCATAGAAAATTAGGAAAAAATTGCAGTGCCGCCTGGTGAACAAATTAAGAACTAGGAGTCCCAGGGAGTGTTCCTGTGTGATATCAAAGAAATTGGGTGAGCGGTTTTGGAGAAGAAGATTTTTTAAGATTTACCCCAAAAAGAACAAAAAAATTCATTTAAAATCCAAAAATCACTGGACCGTGACCATTTGAACAAACTTGGTAGAGACCCGTCCAAGGCACATCTCCACCAAGTTTGAAGTGAATCTGGCTGACAGTTTTTGAGACGAAGTCGAAAATGTGAAATGTGGACGAGGGACGGACGGACGATAGACGGACGGATGGACGGACGGACGACCGACGGACGACGGACCCTCAAAAAACCTCAGCTGACTGACAAGTCAGCTGAGGTAAAAAGGAAATTCAGACGGTCCAGAGGTATTCCTGACAACTGCCTCCAATAACTATCATTATGTGAAGAGCTTACCTTACAACGCAGACAGGAGTACTGCCCCAGCCTATTGCATGACATACCTGCCAGGAAGAAATACAGTCTAAGAATGATGACATGAAACTGCTGCCATACTTGTATCTATTTTAAATACATATCTGTGCCCACACAAAGAAAATCTTTCAATTTCCCAAATACTTAAAACCTACATTTGATGAAGAGGACCTGTTTGTATCTCTTTTTTTCCAACTGGCTACTTTCACTCTTATCCTTCATGTACTTTTCTACAAGCCCCCCCCCCCCCCCCCACACACACACACACAGTTACCGCTTCTGGAACTTTGCTTCACTGCAGAAAACTCAATTGGTAAGAAATGGCACAGCTATTAAACCACCAGGTGGCTCTACCTGTCTCGGGTGTTATTGATATTCCCTGATCTATCACCCAAGCCACAGTGACGTGGCTCTAACAGGGATTCACTTGCAACAAATCCTGTGACAAGTGGCACTGTCTTACTTTGGCATTCATTTATGCAGGTTCAATTCACAGCCCAGGAAACCAGTGGAGAGATTTCTTACTACTGCGACTGTGATCTCTCCCCCCCCCCCCCCCCCCCATGAGTCCTTTTGTTCCCCCCGCCTCATAATTAGATAGAAAAATATACGCTAATATCTGTGCCTTGGAGAGTAATTATTACAGCCTTGGCTTGCTTGGCAATCCATGTCAAACATATGGTTCTATACTTGCATTCTCATATACATGTATCTTATGTTTGTAAACAACCCCAAGAAGGCAACAAGATATTAAAATGAGAGCTGCTCTACTGATGTCTCTGTAGAGGTAGACTTGTGGAAGTTTGAAAAACTTACACTTAAAGTTCTCAGACTCCAGCTTTTGGCAACTGGCCTGATGTTCAAACTGGTCGTCATCACACAGAAACTGCATACAAAATGAGCATCTGAATATACGTCCTCCTGTCAAGACCGAACAGATTAAAACATCACTTCACATGTCATGCTTTGCATTAACACCTCATCAAATTCAGTAAACAAATTTCACTTTCAATACAAAGAAAATCTGATACAGGTGGAGAAACTGACTCTCTATGTGCTGCTACTCACTGTGATCACCAAAGTCTACAAAACCTGTTTTACTTGACATTGTTCTCAACACTGCATCGCTATGTAAATTGAAAATGTAAATTGAGAATGACAGATAGAAGGCTGGATGGATGATGGATGCCTAGTCATAACATAAGCCTAGTTTCCTTAAAAGTCAGCTGAGCTAACAACATACCACTGGCTGCTTTGAGCAGTAAAATAATTGACAACTACATAACAAATGTATCTGGCTGGAGATGAACAGAACAGAATCCAATCCTGGTTCAGGTGGGCAATGGGAGCTGGCCATATGGTCCTAGTGCCCGCATAATGACAAGGACTCTGTCCTCGATAGGAAGACAAGGCAAGTATTGATGAAAGTAGACACACAGGCTCAGTCATGCTGTACAAAGCAAGCCTCCTACCATGATCCCATACTCCACGGCTGCACTCTATACATATGGCGTCTCTCAGTGGACATGTACACGCATGCGATGTCAGACACTTGCGGCCATGGCACACCCAGGCTTCACAGAAGTCACATATAGCACCCTGGGTACAAGTACATAATATTGTGCTGTACTTATTTTGCATACAATTTTCAGATTTTACTCAAGTCATGTTGGCTTTTTCTTTTTTGCAAAAATGCATAGTTGATCAAAATTTAAATGAAAGCCATGTCATTGCATCTTCAACTTTAACCAGCCATAATCAACATTGATGAAAGAACAAATTGCCAGCACAATGATTGAATAAATTACATTAGTGACAATTTGGAAACTCTTTTAAAGTTTTACTTTCCATGATTTAAATCATATTTATATGTTATAATAAACAAACTGAGAAAATTCTTGAATGAACAGTATCACCATATAAGACAAAATAAAGCGTATCTGACTATGATGAAACTTATTTATATTTTAAAGCAAATTTGATTCCTTATAAATGCTGTCCATGTGCAGAAGGTAAGTGGCCATATTTGGGATATATCCCAGGTTATATGCATTGACGTGCATGTCAAGTTGTACGGTAAATTTTTACTTCCATGCTATTTTACCTCTCATGACTTAAGTGTCAACTCACACAGATGTGATATCAGGAACAATGTCATTTCCTTTTCAAATTGGCTATCAGAAAATAGTAGACACTATACTAGTGCCCTGAACACTCCCTTCAAGATCACAATTACAGTGATTTTTTTTTGGACAGCACTTAGCAATTGTCACGTTTCAACCATTACAGTGAATGCACTTTTACAGACAGTTGGCACTTAGCTCTTTTATATTCCCACCATGTACAGTACACTTATAGTCAATATATTCCATGAAAGACATTTTTTTCCATAGAAAAAAATAATACCAGACATGAAGTTGAAATCTAATGATGATGATGATTATGAATGCAATTACATTCAATTTTTGTATTTAGGCCTCTCGTGAAGTTTATGTTCGTACTTTTGTTATGAAAATAAATCAACAAATGTAACAAAAATATGTCACAATGAAAAATTGTTGACACAAGTGTGCTGAGGCTTGAGGCCACTGCACCAATCAGGTAGGTCTAGCACATCCATGCATGGGGTCGCATCATAGTGCAAATAATAAGGTAAATGTAAATACTTTTTTTTTTTTAACCACTCCATAAGTTGACCCCTGGAATCCGAATAAATCCCTTTGTTTCATGCTATCTTTGAGATACCAACATGCTCTTCATTCCTTTAGCCAGAATGGGAGTGTTCTCTCCCTGACATGGCTTTTGACAAGTGTACTCTGTGTGGTAACACTAGTCCTTCCAGTAACCAGGCTCTGGTTACTATACCACGTGACTTCATCAGGCTCATGAGACGTCATAATAAACCCGTCTGTTTTGATGGTTTAACTGGTAGGCCTCAGCACCCATTATGACATGCTCCCTAGGTGATGTTTGTTCAACATACGTTAGCAATGTAACCCCCTGCTATATAAGCAGCAGTCAACAGTGTTCCAACTGCCACTGATGAGAATCGTTGAGATTTGAAACCGGTCTGGCTGTTTCCTGCTACGGGGATTTTCTGTCACTGGTCTTGCCTGGTTCTCACTAAATGTAAATACTATTAATACTATTCAGACTTTCACTGGCACTCAACCCAACTCCACCGACGTTATTTAGTCTTTTTATCTGTTTCTAACACAAAAAATTCTCTTATATACATACAGTGAAACATCGTTATAATGACACCATCGGTTCCTTGGAAAATGTGTCAGATATCTGAAAATGTCATACAAAAGAGTCATTGGGCTTTTTGTCTTTCTAAACTTGTGTCATTACGTGAATATGTCACATATCTGATTTTATATATATATGTATATATAACTCATTATCATAGCGAAATTTTTTATATTTTAACATGAGCCTGCTTGGTCAAGATTATCAGATTTTAATAAATGGAAAAAAGGCCTATATTTAGTATGACACACTCTGCAACATTCATAGGTAAAAATAAAAAAATGTCTGATTCTATATGAATGATTTTTTAAAAATGACATACCACCATCTGTAGGCCTGTAGTATACTGACCCGGGTGCTTCACCACACAGTCTCCAGATTTCATCATACATTTCATTTTACCTGATAAGAAAAATACAACAAGAGGGCTGTGTGAACAGCCAATCCTCAGCTGATCTTGACATTTATCCCACTTGCAGCTCTATGAACTTGGGAAAGGATCAAGGACACCATGTTCTGAGTAAGTCTGACCTTTATAGAAGAACACTTACATGTGCAACATCAAAGTGCAAGTAGTTCTCAAATTATAATGAAGAGTAACATTCATGTATGTTGCACTGTGACCCCACAAACAAGTTCAAGGTCATTCATTCACTGTCTCAGCATGACCTTCATACAGAATAATTAACATGTGCAGCTAACTCAAAACAGATCTCAAGTTATTAAGTATAAACAGTAAATTTCGTGTCAGTTGTCCTGTGAATTAGCATTAGAATGCCCATTGACTTACATAGTAATCAATAGGAAAGCTGCATCGAACGATAAGCAACAGAATTGAAAATCCTTAAAAATCAGGAATCCAAAGCAGTGCCACCTAGTAAACAACTGTTTGACCTTTCCATAAGAACATCATATCCATCACATTTCAGCTTAATCTGAGGGATGGTTCTGAGAACAAGTGACAAAAAGCAAAACCATACAAAAAAATTTCCTAAAAAAATTGCAGCGACACCTGGTGAACAAATTGGGAACTACTTGTCCCCAGGAGTGTCTATGTACGATATCAAAGCAATTGGATGAGCGGTTTCAGAGGAGAAGAATTTTGAAGGTTTGCCCCAAAAAAGAACAAAAAAATTCATAAAAAATCCTAACATCAACAGAGCGTGACCATTTGAACAAACTTGGTACAGATCCACCCAAGGCACATCCCCACCAAGTTTGAAGTAAATCTGGTCAATATTATTAAAGTAATGACCATTACAAGAAATTCTCATGTTAAACTTTCCTATTAAAACTTTTTTGTAGAGATTTTTGAAAAAAAATCATAAAAAATCCAAAATTCATTGGAACATGACCATTGGAACAAATCTGGTAGACACCCACCCAAGGTACATTGCCACCAAGTTTGAAGTAAATCTGGATGAAGGTTTTGGAGAAGAAGTCGAAAATGTAAATTAGCATTAGAATGCCCATTGACTTACATGGTAATCAATAGGAAAGGTGCATTTACCGCAAAGGAGCCAAATTGAAAAAATGATTAAAAATCAGGAAACCGCAGCATTCCCACCCAGTGAATAACTTTGCCTGACCCTTCCACAAGGAACATATCCACCAAGTTTCAGCTTCATCTGAGTGACGGTTCTGGAGAAGAAGTCGAAAATAGCAATAATACATAAAAAAAATCATAAAAAATTTGCAGCGCCACCTGGTGAGCAACTTAAGAACTAGGACTCCCCAGGAGTATTCCTGTGTGATATCAAAGCAATTGGGTGCGCGGTTTCAGAGAAGAAGATTTTTTAAGATTTGTCGCAAAAAAGAACAAAAAAATCACAAAAAATCCAAAAATCAATGGAGCGTGACCAATTGAACAAATTTGGTAGAGACCCACCCAAGGTACATTGCTACAAAGTTTGAAGTCAATCTGGCTGATGGTTTCGGAGAAGAAGTCAAAAATGTGAATTAGCATTAGAACACCCATTGACTTACATATTAGTAATCAATAGGAAAGGTGCATTTACTAACAAGTACCCGAATTGAAAAAATCGTTAAAAATCAGCAATCAGCAGCATTACCACCCAGTGAACAACTTTGTTTGACCCTTCTACAAGGAACATATATCCACTATGTTTCAGCTTCATCTGAGTGACGGTTCTGGAGAAGAAGTCGAAAATAGCAGTAGCACCAAAAAAAATCATAAAAAATTGGAAAAAAATCGTAGCACCACCTTTTTAACAAATTAAGAACTAGGACTCCCCAGGAGTATTCCTGTCTGATATTAAAGCAATTGGGTGAGCGATTTCAGAGAAGAAGATTTTTTAAGATTTGCCCCCAAAATGAACAAAAAAATTCATAAAATAATCCAAAAATCACTGGACCGTGACCATTTGAACAAACTTGGTAGAGACCCACCCAAGGTACATCCCCACTAAGTTTGAAGTCAATCTGACTGATGGTTTTGGAAAAGAAGTCGAAAACATGAATTACCACAGCAGTCCACATTCACTCACATAGTAATCAATAGGAATGTATGCATTGGCCGATAAGTACTCGAATTGAAAAAATCGTTAACAAGAGGGCTGTGTGAACAGCCCATGCCTCAGCTGATCTTGACATTCATCACACTTACAGCTCTATGAACTTGGGAAAGGATCAAGGACACCATGTTTTGAGTAAGTCGATCTGCCCTTTATAGAAGAACACTTACATGTGCAACATCAAAGTTCAAGTAGTTCTCAAGTTATAATGAAGAGTAAAATTCATGTATGTTGCACTGTGACCCCACAAACGAGATCAAAATAGCGGAAAAGATAGCACCGTATGATAGCTTTTTTTGTTAATCAATGAAATCAGTGCATATTTTGGAAACCCCCTACAATTTTTCAGGGATTTGCAAATATTTTTTCTATTTTAAAACTTAAAAAATAATGTGAGCACTTATACGTTTTGGCAAGACGAGATGAATTTAAAGTCACATTCCAGCATGTTTTCTTCACATGTTTATTATTAAAAGGCTTGATATACATTGCATACATTCATATTGAGTTATTTTATGCATATTTTTGCATCCTTAATTTATTTTTTTGCTTTTACCCACATACATAATGTTTGCTATCAAATTTCTGTAGTCCTTACATGTAGCGCCACCTAGCGACAAAAGTAGCACCGTGACAATTTTTTGCTTGCATTTTGTTTCAAATGCCAATATCTTGGTTCACACCAAAAACCAGAGATTTCTAAATTCTTTTGACCAGTGTACCGAACGTCTTTAATCTGAGGGACGGTTCTGAGAACAAGTGAAAAACAGCAAAACCTTACAAAAACCTCTTAAAATTACAGTGCCGACTGGTGAACAGATTGGGAACTAGGTATGCCTGGGAGTGTCTGTGTACGATATCAAAGATATTGGGTGAGCGGTTTCAGAGGAGAATACTTTTGAAGGTTTGCCCCAAAAAAGAACAAAAAAATTCATAAAAAAATCCAAAAATCAATAGAGCGTGACCATTTGAAACACTTAATAGAGATCCACCCAAGGCACATCCCCACCAAGTTTGAAGTAAATCTGGTCAATATTATTAAAGTAATGACCATTACAAGAAATTCCCATGTTAAACTTTCCTATGAAAACTTTTGTAGAGATTTATGAAAAAAAAAAAATCATAAAAAAATCCAAAAATCATTGGAACAAACCTTGTTGACATCCACCCAAGGTACATTGCCATAAAGTTTGAAGTAAATCGGGATGATGGTTTTGGAGAAGTGGAAAATGTAAATTACCATTAGAATGCCCACTGACTTACATGGTAATCAATAGGAAAGGTGCATTTACCCTACAGGAGCCGAATTGAAAAAATCATTAAAAATCAGAAATCCGCAGCATTCCCACATTGTGAACAACTTCGTTTGGCCCTTCCATAAGGAACATATCCACCAAGTGTAAGCTTAATCTGAGTGACGGTTCTGGACAAATATTCATTAAAAAATAGAAAAGAACTGCAGCGCCTTCTGGTGAACAAATTAACAACAAGGAGTCCCAAGGTGTCTTCCTGTGTGATATCAAAGCAATTGGGTAAGCAGTTTCGGAGAAGAAGATTTTTTAAGATTTGTCCAAAAAAAAAGAACAAAAAAATTCATTAAAAATCCAAAAATCACTGGAGCATGAAAATTTGACCAAAATTGGTAGAAACCCACCCAAGGTACATTGCCACCAAGTTTGAAGTTAATCTGGATGACGGTTTTGGAGAAGAAGTCGAGATGTGAATTAGCATTAGAATGCCCATTGACTTCCATAGTAATCAACAGGAAAGCTGCATTGACCGACAAGTACCAGAATTGAAAAAAACGTTAAAGATCAGGAATCCGCAGCATTCCCACATAGTGAACAACTTTGTTTGACCTTTCTACAAGGAACATATGAACCATGTTTCAGCTTAATCTGAGAGACGGTTCTGGAGAAGAAGTCAAAAATAGCTATAACACACAAAAATTCATAAAAAAATTAGGAAAAAATTGCAGCGCCACCTGATAAACAAATTAAAAACTAGGAGTCCCAGGGACTTTTCCTGTGTGATATCAAAGCAATTGGCTGAGCGGTTTTGGAGAAGAAGATTTTTTAAGATTTACCCAAAAAAAGAACAAAAAAATTCATTTAAAATCCAAAAATCACTGGACCGTGACCATTTGAAAAAACTTGGTAGAGACCCACCCAAGGCACATCTCCACCAAGTTTGACGTGGATCTGGCTGACGGTCTTTGAGAAGACGTTGAAAATGTGAATTGTGGACGACGAACGGATGACGGACCCTCACAAAACCTCAGCTGACTTAAAAATCAAGGATCCACAGCAACGCCACCTACGGAACAAACTTGTGTGACTCTTCTACCAGGAACATTTACACCAAGTTTCAGCATAATCTTAGTGATACTTTTGGAGAAGAAGTCGAAAATGGCACAATACAACACACAAAAATTCATAAAAAATAAGAAAAAAAATCACAGCGCCACCTGTTGAAAAATTTAGGGTCTAGGGGTTCCCAGAAGTGTCCCTATGCAATTTCGAAGCAATTGGCCCAGTGGTTTCGGAGGATAAGATTTTTTAAGATTTCCCCATAAAATAAACAAAACAAGAGGGCTGTGTGAACAGCCCGTGCCTCAGCTGATCTTGACATTCATCACACTTGCAGCTCTATGAACTTGGGAAAGGATCAAGGACACCATGTTCTGAGTAAGTCTGACCTTTATAGAAGAACACTTACATGTACAACATCAAAGTGCAAGTAGTTCTCAAGTTATAATGAAGAGTAACATTCATGTATGTGGCGCTGTGACCCCACCAACGAGGTCAAGGTCATTCATGTACTGTCTCAGCATGACCTTCATACAGAATAATTAACATGTGTAGCTAACTCAAAACAGATCTCAAGTTATCAAGTAAACAGTAAATTTCGTGTCAGTTGTCCTGTGAATTAGCATTAGAATGCCCATTGACTTACATGGTAATCAATAGGAAAGGTGCATTTACCCCAAAGGAGCCGGATTGAAAAAACCATTAAAAATCAGGAATACGCAGCATTCCCACATAGTGAAGAACTTTGTTTGGCCCTTCCATAAGGAACATATCCACCACATGTAAGCTTAATCTGAGTGACGGTTCTGGAGAAGAAGTTGAAAATAGCAATAGCACACAAAAATTCATAAAAAAATAGAAAAAAACTGCAGCCCCACCTGGTGAACAAATTAACAACAAGGAGTCCCTAGATGTCTTCCTGTGTGATATCAAAGCAATTGGGTAAGCAGTTTCAGAGAAGAAGATTTTTTAAGTTTTGTCCAAAAAAAGAACAAAAAAATTCATTAAAAATCCAAAAACCACTGGAGCATGAACATTTGCACACAATTGGTAGAAACCCACCCAAGGTACATTGCCACCAAGTTTGAAGTTAATCTGGATGACGGTTTTGGAGAAGAAGTCGAAAATGTGAATTAGCATTAGAATGCCCATTGACTTCCATAGTAATCAATAGCAAAGCTGCATTGACCGACAAGTACCCAAATTGAAAAAATCGTTAAAAATCAGGAATCCGCAGCATTCCCACATAGTGAACAACTTTGTTTGACCCTTCTACAAGGAACATATCCACCATGTTTCAGCTTAATCTGAGTGACGGTTCTGGAGAAGAAGTCGAAAATAGCTACCACACACAAAAATTCATAAAAAATTAGGAAAAAATTGCAGCGCCACCTGGTGAACAAATTAAGAACTAGGAGTCCCAGGGAGTGTTCCTGTGTGATATCAAAGCTATTGGGTAAGCGGTTTCGGAGAAGAAGATTTTTTAAGATTTACCCAAAAAAGAACAAAAAAAATTCATTAAAAATCCAAAAATCACTGGACCCTGACCAATTGAACAAACTTAGTAGAGACCCACCCAAGGCACATCTCCACCAAGTTTAAAGTGAATCTGGCTGGCGGCTTTTGAGAAGAAGTCGAAAATGTGAATTGTGGACGACGGACAGACGGACGGACGGACGAACGACGGACAGACGGACGGACAACGGACGGACGGACGACGAACGGACGACAGACCCTCAAAAAACCTCAGCTGACTGACAAGTCAGCTGAGGTAAAAATTCATAAAAAATCCTAAAATCAATAGAGCGTGACCATTTGAACAAACTTGGTAGAGACCCACCCAAGGCACATCCCTACCAAGTTTGAAGTCAATCTGACTTGTGTTTTAGAGAAGAAGTCGAAAATGTGAATTGTGGACGACGGACGACAGATGACAGACGACGGATGCCTAACCATCACATAACCTGAGCTGACTGACAAGTCAGCTGAGGTAATAACAACATAAAAAAAAAGACATGAATAAATTAACAAAGAAGAGAATCGTGATGATCCTGTGCTCTGCTGAATGAAATCTGCTGCTTCTGACAGTGCAGACATTCCTGCTCTCGTACATGGTTTGTACTACTGCTTTCCAAGGAGAGACCAACAATTTAATATTACATGTAACAAAATATAAGACTGTATGTCGGTTTGACCTGTCAGAGTCACTCCAGGTCAACATTAACAACACTGAAAGAAACCATGGACCAGGGATCTACCATAACCAATATATGAGCCAGTAGGTCAGAACTGTGGAGTAAGCAAAAAGCTCAAATTCTACTCCACACTGTACAGACATCCCCTGTCACACAATGAATAAGAATTGCACCACATCTGCTTCACAATTTTGAAGGTCCACCTGGGCAATGCATATCTGTCAAGCAAATTATTCCTTACAACAGTTTTGACAGTATTGCAATAGATGCACTGTACTACTGCTTGTATACCTATACTCTGTACTACTGCTGTATACCTATACTCTGTACTACTGCTGTATACCTATACTCTGTACTACTGCTGTATACCTATACTCTGTACTACTGCTGTATACCTATACTCTGTACTACTGCTGTATACCTATACACTGGCTGGCACTTACTGACACAGGGTCCTAAAGCTTGATATTCCATACTTTTGTCAAGACTTCACATAATCCCAGAATTTTTGCAAACCTGAATTATCCTTAAACAGATTTGCTTCTAATAAAATTCCATGCAACTCTGTTCAGCCATTCTGGGGAAAAGTAAAAATTAGTCTTAACACACAAAAACTTATAATAAAAAAAGAACAAAATGAGAGTGCCACCTGGTGGCCAAACGTCAGAACTACATGACCCCAAGTGACCCAGTTTGCAATATCAAAGCAATTGGCCAAACAGTTCTTGAGAAGAAAAAAAATTAAATTACTCATGAAAAAAAAATGCAAAATATATTGCATTATCATATCCTTCACAAAGCTGACTTGGGGAACATCTGTATGTAAAATCAGCATTCCACACAATCCTTTTGACAATGTTGCAATCTATACACTGTATCCCTATATACGTTCAGCAGCAGTTCTTGGTTCCAAAGTTTGATATCCCATCATTTCATCAAAATCAAAATATCCTCATCACTTTCAGAAACTTTCATCAACTTTAATCAGATTGTGTTGTGACAAAATTTCATGCAAGTCTGTTCAGTCAATCCAGAAAAGTTAAAAATAACAATTCATAAATACAAAAAAATAAACAAACAAAAAAATTTTGCAGTGCCTTCTGGTGGCTAAAATGTGAACTATGTAACCCCAGGTGACCCTGTATGCAGTATCTTAGCAATTGGCCCAGTAGTTCATGAGCAAATGAAAATTTCTTTCTCTCTTTTTTTTTTTTTTCTTTTTTCAAAAAATAAATTAAACAATAAAAAAGTTGAAAAAAAATATTGCATCATCTCTTGTCAAAATGGTACAGGATCACATGGAGAGCATCCATGTGCAAAATTGAAACATTTCATGCCATGGTTTTTGAGAAAAAGTAAAAAATGTAAAAAGTTTCACAGACAGATGGACTATGGAAGCAAATGGATTTTACAAACTCTGCGTACTGACAAGTCAGCAGTGCTACAAATGCAACTTGATGGTTGAAATTTTTTATGGCAATTGCTATGTGGCACAAATATGATACCAGAATACCAGTAATAAGCACACAATTGTTATGCAGAGCTTCCATGATGTCACATCACAGGAACTGCTATGCAGAGCTCCCATGTTGCCATATCACTAGACCTGTCATGAAGTACATCAAGGAGGAAACATGTGTAGCCTCCTTGAGTACTTGTACAGCCATAATACCATCCAACAACATAACTGTTATAACTTAGAAACTGTATGGTACCACATAACAGTCAGAACCAATATGATACAAAATATCAGTAGAACTGGAATGTTGAAGTGGTATCATACCACATAATGGTAGACCTGTCACATGGAACAAATATGATAAAATGTATCATTAAAACTGTAATGCAGAAGTAGTATGATACCACATAATGGTAGAACTGTTATGTGGAACCAATATGATACACTGTAATTTATATATCAGTTGAAATGTAATCTAGAAGTATGATACAACATAAATTAAGTAAGATTTCCTTATAATTATGCTCGATTGATTGGAAAGTCTAGTCATGCTAGTTAAGCATGACTTACGTTATTTAGTACTTTGTATTGAATTACATTCATGTAAGTATAAGCTACATTTATAAGTAGGCATATCAATAAAGGAACACCACATTCGCTTCATTCACAATCATGACTCCATATAGCAGCACTTAGACTGTTATGCAGTACCAGTATGATACCATATCACCAGCTAACCTGTGGTGCAAAGATGTCATATCAATAACAGACCTTTCAGTAATGCAGCTCTATTAAATCCCCAGCAGACATTTGCAAAATTAATTAAAATGCAATCAGAGATTGCTAGATCTATCCCCCCCCCCCCATGCTACAGCTGTCAGTACTGACAGGAGTCATTCTTGCGCTATATGAATGTTCATAGCCAGTATAGTGGCAAAGTTACCCATCTTCAAACTCATCGGAGACATTATGTAGGACTACAATCACCTGTAATTTGAGAGGCCTATCTCAAAATTTTTTCCAGTTATTGCGTAAAAACCTAATTCACAATAAAAATGGCTTTGTGACCTTAGGATCTGGTTCAATGTGATCCATCTTCGAACTTATCTGAGACCTAATGTAGGATTAAAGCCATGTACAATAAGGAAGGTCTATGTGAAAAACTTTTCTTCAAGTTATCGCGTGAAAACCAAATTTGCTAAAATGGCTCTGTGACCTTGGAATTTTGGTCAAGGTAACCCATCTTCATACTCGTCAAAGACCTTATGCAGGACTATAAGCATGTGTGATACAGAAGGCCTATATAAAAAAACTTTTTAACTTATCGCATGTAAACTAAATTCACTAAAATGGCTCTGTCACTTTGGGATTTTGGTCAAGGTTACCCATTTTTATGCTCATCTGGGACATTATGCAGGACTAAAAGCATGTACAATATGAAAAGCCCTGTACCAAACACTTTTTGACTTTTCATGTGAAAACAAAATTCACTAAAATGGCTCTGTGGCCTGGGGAATTGGGTCAAACTCACCCATCTTTGAACTTGTCTGAGACCTTACGCATGACTATAAGCATGTACAATATGAAGGTCGTCTGCCCAAAATTTTTAGGGTTATTGCACGAGAATTGTCAGGATAGTCGCACTGGCACAAAAACAAAGTAATTGCTATATGCCCCCTCCTCCTTTGGAGGGGTGGGGGCATAACAATGAGGTCAGCAAACAGCATAAATTTATTTTGATAATTTAAAACCCTGCCATGTACAATCTTTATATGTGCACAGAATAAGTCCATGGTGAAATGTAGCCTTCTTTCTTAAATGTCAGCATATTAAACCCCCTCCCCACACACACACACAGAATTCACAAAACTCTAGCTTAGACAGGAAAGAGAAAACTTACCACAGTGAGCACATACAGGTAGCCTCTGAACAGCACTGCAGAAGTAGCAAAATGCCCTGTTCTTCTGTCGTCTAACACAATTAGACGAAAAACAGTAAATGAAGTTTGGTAGCTTTGATACACAAAGGTGTTACAGTAGTTAAATATGAGGGCCCTGTGAAAAGCCCATCCTCAGCTGACCTAAATACATTCAACTCAAAATAAGTCTCAATCTTACTGGAGATGAGTTGACCTTCACCTACAGCCTGAACTGAGCATAGCTGACCCTGGCTTAACTTTCAGCTGATGAGTATACAGTCTATTGATATGAGTGGTAGCAATAATCTCTCTCTCTCTCTCTCTCTCTCTCTCTCTCTCTCTCTCTCTCTCTCTCTCTCTCTCTCTCTCTCTCTCTCTCTCTCTCTCTCTCTCTCTCTCTCTCTCTCTCTCTCTCTCTCTCTCTCTCTCTCTCTCTCTCTCTCTCTCTCTCTCTCTCTCTCTCTCTCTCTCTCTCTCTCTCTCTCTCTCGATATCGATATCGATAAATGGTATACACTGTACATGCCTTGTATGTACTACTCTTCCAGATCACACATTGCATTTTCTTCAAACTTGGTGCCAATGTACCTGGGCTTGATTTGCAAAAGATTTGCTTACTGCACGATGCTACTGGCATTTCCTGACATTGTAAATTGCTTTAATTTTCCTATACTCTTATTTTTGATTATTTTGCTCATGGCACAAAACCATGAAAATAAAAATACCATGAAATAGTATTTTTAATATTTATTTCAATAGGAATTATGTCCAAAACAGTGACATTAAAAACACAGTGAAATGTCAAAAATCGGAAAACCATGACAATTTATACATGCCAAAGTAAAACTTTACAGTAGTTTATAAATTTCTGAAAAAGGAATTACTGGTCAGATACATGCAAAGGTATGCATTGTTACTATACACATCGAAGGAAATGTGACATATTGGCTTTTATCTCAATACTTGTGGATCCTAGGCCATGGTTACTATTAAACACTAATATCAAAATAACTATGGGGTTTCTTTTGGGATTGTTAATTTTGACCTTGAGTGAGCTTGAAAGGGCAAACTAATAAATTGGCTTATATCCTGCATGGATCCTGACACTTTGCTCTCAAAAATGAGGATTCCAACATTATAAGTGACTAACGACTGTGATATTGCAAAACTGTGATCATGGTCTTACAGAAAAGTGACCTTGATATTAATTCAAAGGTCATGAGCCAGTTTAGTCTGTGCATCCATGGCAAGTAAACACAGAACTGTCACAGTCCTCTGATTGCTATAATGGTGCTCCACAAAACTTTTGACACGTATCACAGCAACTTTATGTATCAATGGACCCCACCTGGCACTGGCCTAGATTATTATAATCTTTCAACTGGTTGAAACCATTTTAAAGATCCAATGTTCGCCATATCCCGAGCACAGACTGAGGGAGATGTGCGGATGATGACAGATGTACGATGGACATACAACCACAAGATAAACTCACCTTACTGAAAAGTCACCTGAGTTAAAAATCAGAGACGTTTACACATAAGTCTTCAAATTCTCATGTCCTACCAATCCTCGAGGAAGCTTTTTTCTATCTAGTTGTTTAAAAAGAAGTTTTAAAGCAGAATGACATTGTCATGCTACATTATGGTAATCAATGACCCACACTGTATGCAGTTAGCAGATTTATGAGAAAAACATTTGTATCAATTGTCCAAATTAGTAGCAAGGCCACAACAAAAATTTTGTATGTGTACATGTAGTATATGGCAATTTTAAGCAGACAGCCACTCAAGTAAAACACCTTGTACCCTACCTCCAGCACCACCAAACTTCAGCTTACAAGCAATGAATATGTCATAACATTGTGTCAATATCTTACCTTTTGCATTGATCACATTCCTACAAAATGAGAAGTCAAGTTGTATGTGATGTAAAATGCATAAGCATAGCAGAAGAAAATGTTTCATAATTTTTTTGCTTCAAATGCTAGACTTTACATCCTTCATATATGTGTGCAATTAATTGCCCCCCCCCCCCACCCCCCCCCAAAAAAAAAGAAAGAGAGATACAGTGTACATGTATTTAAACCACTATCGTTACATTACAACATGCTTGGGTTGCAGTACTATTGTCACCAGGCTCAGATATATATTATCTTTAAAAAACTGGTAAACTTAGTTCAACTGTAGTAGCAGCAAAAACTGGACACACAAAGAATTCTGCGTAATCAATCGAATAGCTTTCATTTGCCTGTGGTTCGCTTTCTGAACAGTCAGTCAGGTTTTGTCAAACATCATGTTACCAAAGAGGGAAGTTGGGCCAGATGATAATACAGGCATCTCTGAATTCAGCATTAACAATGCAACCTTTGGTGGCAGAATGTTATGAATTATATTAAGTGTTCATATTCCTAGTTATTACTTCAAAGTGACAGTTCAAACTGAGCTCATACCACCAAAGCTGGAAATGAATGACACTCAGGTCAACACAATATGGTCACCATACTGGCCACCTTAGGCCTTCCCCTTGAATTAGGATTGAGTAAACAGCTTTCCTTGGCATGCCAAGGAAAGCTGTTGACCTGGAGGTGTTATCCTGATAGGTCTCATCTATGATTCTCAGTCAAAATGTTACAGTTGAAATTCATTGAAAACACTGAAGCAGACAACATTGACTGACCACCAGCTGGTTTTGGCTAGCTTACAGTGCCGGCTCTTACTTATGGTGCATACAACATAGTGGTACAAAAATTGCCACTACGTCTCTGCTTTTGTATACAAGCCCATCAATATTTACATTTTCAGTTTTGTCAATATGTGTTGTTTCTTTGCATGCAACAATAAATATTCTAATATATTTGTAAAATGTGGGGGCATTTTATTCAAGAGGTCTGATCTACACTTTGAAAAAGTATGACAACAAAACCTTTAGCATAAAAAGCTTGAATTCAACGAAATCCAGTAAAGCTACCAATTTTGTCCACAAAATCATGTAAGCCTACCAATTTTGTTCACAAAATCCTGTAAGTCTGCCAATTTTGTCATGAAATTGAATAAAGTTAGGATTTCAGTAGAAAATCCATATTAATTCTGTCAACAAAATTGTTAATCAATTTGTCAGTTTTGTCCACAAAACTTACATACTCGATTTTGTGGACCCAATACGGTCTATGCATAAGTTCACCAAGCGGGAAAACCCCGGCAGTTGTCCCATTACGAAAGTGAGGCATGCAGGCTGATTTTTTACTACCAGATGGTGCGCTGTGCACCTTCTCAAAAGTGGTTACAATAATGCACGATGGCGGACACTAATCTTGTTCATGTCAACATGAACAGAAAAGCAGGAAATGGACCAAATACAGGAGGTGTATAGAAGTTTACCATTGTGGATCGTTGGTGGAGGGAGTACGGAAAGCATTGATAGTTAGAACTTTGAGTGATGAGGCGAATTATCATGGTAAACCACCACTGACTGTTGTGTAGTGGGCTATAATGTTGATACCAGGAAGAAACGTCAAACTAATAAATATCAAAAATAAAAGTGCAGCTTTATTCCTTCCATCAAATGATATTCCTTTGTCTTTTAAATACTTTTTCAGCCATCCTAGATTCTGGGTTTTTTTTTGAAGAAATCATGGTTCCTGTTTCACTCCTCGTTACTTGCTGTACTCAGTAGCGCTGTAGCCTGTGCTGTAAGACTGAGTGGCCTGCAAATTACCCAGAAACCTGTGTGTGCCTGGCTCTGACATCGGAATCTCCACTGGGGTTTCCCTGCTTGGTGAACTTATGTATGGACTGTATTGATCAACTTATGGATTTTGTGTGCAAAATTGATAAACCTAATAATTCTGTGAACAAAATTGATACACTTATAATTCTGTGGACGAAATTGTTAGAGTTTATGTTTTTCTTCCACAAAATGAATTAAAATAACCACAAAATTAATTATGTTACACTTGGCACCCCATAACTGAGCTGTAAAATTTGCCAGTGATCTACTGAAATTGGAACAGAGCATGTTGTTTTTCTCCAACAGCACTAATAATTTCTTGTAAATGAGAATGAGATTTTTATGGGGACTGTTTTATCAAATTTCCAAACCAATGTTTGGTAGGTTTGCAAATTGCTTTTTTCATTCGATCATGCGGGTATTCACTCAGCAAACTGTTATTTCGATCAGCTGACCATTCTGTATTGGGTCCATTCTGCGCAATAGTCACTCGACTGATGGGCGAAGAGGGACTGGACAAAGTGTCCCAGAGTGAGGCTTGATATCCAACTACAACTCTAATATATCAGTTACACAGCTGAAACTGGTGCCTCAGAGGTTTGATACTGGAAGATACATCCAGTTCTTTTTGTGTCCAAAAAAACAGACCAAGCTACGTTATTATGTATCTATATCTTACACTAGAATGGAGTTGGAGGGTGGGTTCAATGGCAGCTCCCTGGTGCCAGTGGTGGGTTGGTGAGTGACGGAGAGGTGGGGCTGGGGGTGGAGACACTTCAGAGCACAGGGGCAACCAGCAGAATGGTTGTCATGATATTCTGGTCCACACGAACCCATTCATACTGACTGCCAAAGTCAAGACCCGGCATTTTATGTCCCCCTACTCTTACCCCCTTGTCAGATTCCATAAGCTTGTCACCCAATTCTCTGATATACAAGGGAACAAAAGTGGGGAGAGAACACACCCCTGTTTTAATCCCATTTTCAACTGTGCGTTCTCAACTTCTACATCCCCTAATGTTAATGTGCATTCCACGTCACTGAATAAAGTTTTCAAAATTTGAAGAAAGTTGCCTGCGAAACCAAGACTATTGAGTTTCTCCCACAAAACATCCCTCCACACCCTATCATAAGCTTTCTTCACATCCAGGAATGCCATGTGTATTTTCCACCGTTTTTGCCTAGCCCATTCCAAAATTTGTGTTAATGTAAAAATGTGATCTCCTACTCGTCTACCAGGCCTAAAGCCGTTCTGAATTTCTCCACGCATTCCAAGACGTTCTACTATTTTCCCCATTCTTCTATACATTACTCTGCTGAAAAAAAATTTTCCCAGGTTTGAAGAGATGGCAATACCTCCGCATTGATCAAGTTCACTTCCCGGTCCTTTCTTTGGATTATAGGTAACTCTGAGACTGTTCCATTGTTTTGGTACTTGTTTTCCAGTAATTATTGTATTAAAAAGAATCTGTAGGCTCTCTTCAATTTCTTCTGGTCCTTTTCTGATGAATGCACTTAAAACATTGTCTGTGCCTGAAGGCTTCCCAAGACATAAACCCTCAGTTGCTCTTTTAACTTCAATGTTATTTATTCTATGGCATAACTCATGATCACGTTGGTCTCGTCTGTATTCTTCATGGCTTTGAGATACAACACCCTCTATATATACCAAAAGATTCGTCAAGTGACCCCCGCATTGGACTCAAATTTCTCCTTCGCTCAGTGAATAAATTCGTATTTTCGTTTACTTTATCATTTTATTACGGATGTGTACACAATTTAGCGATTAGAGTAAAGCTGGTAAGTAAAGGAAAATACAAATTTATTCACTGGCGGCCATTCAGAATGAAAGAGAAAATTGAATCTGTACGGCGATGGTATAAAAGTCAACCAGGGAAAAATATTTTGGAAAAGCATTGTGTCATGATATTGCACACAAAAAGAATTGGAACCAACATTTGCTGAAAAAATAAAAAGGCCTAACTAACATCCCAGTTTGAGCATGATTTATAATGAGATCTGTTGAGGTGTTATTTCAGCTTTTAATTATTATCTAACAGCATCTATAGAGCCAATTCTGTATTTTTTATGTGAAAAGGCCAAAATTTAGGCGACAAGACAAAGTAGGAACTATTTCAATATTGCCACAGATGGAAGTAACAGAACTTAAGTATAATATAGATCTATCTCGTTATTTAATACAAAGAGAAACTTAACAAACCTAATTCTGTAAGCCCATTACCGTTTGAACACTATCAAGTCCGATATTCTAACAGCAAAGTCCTATTCCGTACCATTCATTGAAAAAATGCATAATTCTAAATCATAATAGCAAATTAATTTATATAAGGAACGAATCATATTCATAAAATTTGAAATTTAGAAGAAAGTTTTAGACATTATTAGCCTTTATAGAATCGGGTCATCAGCGGGGAACCAGCCCAAGACTTGTTTCGGTGCCATTAATCCCCAGACAAGTCATTCTGCTAACTGGCGGCACCATGTTTGCATTTCCAATACAAATGACTTTAGTTCAGGATCGCATAAACAAACAAACAAAAAAACAAACAAAACAAAACAGAAAATCAAAACAAAAAAAAACAAACAAAAAAAAAGGCCACGAAGCAACGAAAATATAAGACCCATTGGTGGGTACAGTAATTTTTTTACATCAATTTGAAAATGTTAAAAAGCCAAACATTTAATGGCTAATGCTGTCACGGTGCCAAGGAAATTGTGTTACAGTACACCCTCCCTATTTGGGTACTTTACTGGTCCCGTTCCTATTGACTATAGTTTAAAGCTAGCTATCTCCCTAAAGTAAGCATTTTTCTCCAATTTTAATTGCCTCAGTTCTATGTGACAAGCCATAACCATGAATTTCCGAAAAGGCTCTTCATTTCAATTTCCAGATGGTGAAAATAGAGCCGCCTCTATCCTCACCATGAAAATATAACAAACTGTATCATCATCACCATACAGTGAAAATAGATCAAGCCCTATCCTCACCGTACGGTGAAAATGGATAAAACTTTATCCTCACCGCACGATGAAAATAGACAAAACTCCTTCCAAACGCTATTCTAACCGCACGGTGAAAATAGACCCACCGCTATTTTTACCGTTTGGTGAAAATAACATCGTCCTTTTCATTATTATAGATTCTATGTGTCGGGCAGCAGAAGGTGTTTGAAGCAGGAAAACAGCGGGGGGGGGGGGGGGGGGAGATGCCGATTTTTGTTTGTTTCCTTCTAACCCTAATCAGCATTTTCTGTGGACAGTGACTTTGGCGACCAGTAATGGTATGAATGGGTTCGTTTCGACCAGAATATCAGAACAACCATTCTGCTGGTTGCTCCCGGCTAAAGTTCGAATCTAGGACTTTTCATCGAAATCAACATCATCGGAGGCCAACTTTGCCGAAGGTTAAATCTGGTTGAAAAGTAATCTCGTCACAACACAACTTCGTCGATAGTCATCTTCATCGCAATGTAACATCGGCGAAATCAACTCGGTCGAAAATCAGAATGATCAAAGTGCTGTTTGGTCGAAAAGTAACTTCACTGTGAGGCCATTTCGCTCTAAAATTGGTAGTGAAACGGGTGCCAGGTGAATGGGTCTGGTGAATGTTGATGGTGGCTGTGTTATGATCATGTGACTGAACACAACCTGACAACTTTTTACACTCTCGTTCGGTTAAAAAAATATCTAAACTGCCACTAAATTCAGCCATGCTGACTGGTCGACGGTAGAGAGCAGACTGAAAAACACACACACACAAAAAAAAAAAAGACATGGAAAACAGATAATGTATGGAGGCAAACTTTATTCACAGTTTGATATCAACCCATTAAAATTGTATCCCCCATGGTCGCTCATGCGACCAATTGTCTTTTCGGTCAAACCTAATGAACTTTCTTCGAAGTTGATCGCGACAAGATGAACTTTGGCCGAAGATGATCGCGACCAGTTTGACCAGACGGCCAAATTGATTTCAACATATTGTCATCATGGCCATTCAGACAGTCGACAATTTTAACCTCCGACGAAGTGAATATACGGCGAAGTTGATTTCGACGAATTGTCTGATAACCCTAAAGTTCTGGGGAGTCAAAGTCGTAGGCCTACTGTGATTAATCTTGAGAAAGGGACACAGAAGTGGACCAGTGGGAGCGATGGGAAGTGCAAGATATGCAGGGAGGATGAGGATGAGACAGTAGATCATTTTCTTGTGTGGTGTTCAGAGTATCAGGGATTGAGAGATAGTCTGTTTGAAGGGTGGAAAGAGAAGGATGAATTATGTAGAAGTCTAGAAAAAGTTCAGAGCATGGCAGAGGGTGATAGGTTAGCCTGGACGTTGGGGTTGAAAGGAGATACGCCAGGAAGTGGAGTAGGGATTGAGTTAGTTAAGGGCTTTCTGGTGAAGTGCTGGGAAAGAAGAAGTAACGTGTTAGGTTTGAGCGAGTCTGAAGCTAGAGTAGGGAACTGAGAGAGGGGAAGGGAGAAGGTAGCCCTTATAAGGGCTCCCACGACTCTGTCTATGGCAACATAGACAGGGACTGTGGGCATGCCGAGCGCAAGATGCGATTGTGGGATAGGTTTTGATTTCTTGGCCCCCTTTTCAGGACCACGGCAAACAAGTGGAGGGCCAAAGACAATTATTACTGTTGATGTCCTACAAAACCATGAACTACCACGGTTTTTGTGAAGAAATCGAAAATGTTAAATTGACAGTATGGGTCACTTTTAACGGCTGCCAAGAACTTTTCCCTTGGCATCGACTCTTTGGGCAATTCTGAGAAGGCACGACATTTTGGCATTTTTGCTCCATGCCGGATTTGCTATCATTTGGAGGACAGATCGGGACATCTCACCATTGATCCATTACAAGGCTGTAGTGCAAGAGGACGTTGACCAGTCCGGATATTTCTCTGTCGTTCTTTCTGTTTTTCAGCCTTTTTCCTTTGTCCTGTTTTCTTTTTAGGCATTATGAACTGTGAATTTCAGAAAAAAAATATTCCTCCTGGTTGATCCTTCAGTGTGCACCGGAAGCATGTAGTTTGTTCCACAGGAAATAGTTCTGCGCATGCGTGGAAGGTTTTCGCCATTTTGTTATATTTGTAAGCGAAAATGAAGACAACTAAGTAGGCCTTGAACTAGCACATCTTTATTATATTACCTGGTGTGTGTAGCACTCGCAAAATGGGTTTGAAACCTTTGGAATTTAGTGAGAGTCTCACCGACAGCCCTTGGTTTCGGGAAAGTTTACATGAACACGAAAAAGAATTGGAACGAACGAGCAAAGCCATCAAATCACTCATCAACGAATGCAAAGAATTGGTGAACGCCGCCAAAAGTGAGCTTATTCTCAAATTTAACCATGACATGAATATCAGTTGTGTTATTGGCCCATTGCACTTTCTTAATGCAGATTTTATGTTGTATGTGGTGTTTCAGGAAATTTCTCTGGGGCCACGTTTCGTGAAGTTTCAGTTTTGTCGAAAGGGGTGTGGACTACTCGGTATCACTACGAACTATGACATGCATAATGATCATATTCATAAGCACGATCATCACTGATAATGGGCATCGTACCGACATTGACTATGAATGATCAGTGAAATAATATCAGTTGTATCCCTGAAGTTTTAATCATTAATGCCAATGACTTCTCACAAGCACAGGGAGACTGTAAAATTGTGTTCGGCCTTCACTCTGGCCCCTATTCTCCTCCAAAAGCTTACGTCATATACTTTGGTTTGTTCACCTCTGGGGCTACTAGGTAGTGCCAGGCCAGGCTGAGAGTGTCCACCAACCAAGAGACACGCCGTCTTACCGAGAATATCAGCCACGTGACGCTTACAGCGAAGGTTCCCTTCAAAATTTCCAGTTGATTCTGTATCTTGTTGCAGCGGGTTTCACATTTCCCCCCCAATACATGACTGCAATCGGAAGTGCCGGGTGTAGAGGAGGTCAACGCAAATCGCATTTTTGGTTTTCGGAATGCAGTTATGTGTGTAAAACAGGAGGTAGGAAGCTGAAAGTTAGGAGTATCTAAGAGGATAAGTAACAAGGAACACAGAGCTGTATGGTATGCCACATTACATGGGATATTAGGCACCTTTCAACAGACCAGTACAGATTCGGAAAGCCAGGGTCGCCATAGTTGTGTCCCTTGTCATTTATCCATAGGGGCCAGAGTGAAGGCAGAACACAATTTTACAGTCTCCCTGTACTCACAAGGTCAGGACAAGGTAGACCCCAGAGACAAGTGTGTACTCCGTACGGTGGCCTTCAATTTAAAGTTGTGAGTTGGTCAAGTCAAATTCAGAAATTTGGAAATTCTAAGCCAATTTCTGTATATAAACATAGTTTGTTAGTGATACTTCCAACCTAAATATATGGTATGACCATTTGGATCCATAGGCTATGGCCCGTATACATACAATTGAGGTAGCACGCTACTCCAAAGGTTCCAAATGTGCAATATTCCCATAGTTTGTTGTCGAAAGATCTGAAAATACATTCCAGATACAATTTCGGCTTAAATGTAAGTAAGGCATATGCTCCTGGCCAATAGTCGATAAAACTTCTTCTCATTTGTAACTTTAGGCCTATGTTTTGCCTGATATGATGATGAATCTGTGCCCCAACCTACCACTTTGCTCATAAATAAAATCAGACTAGTATTTTCGTTAGACTTACAACTCTGCAGATTGTAACTAGACATTCTGAAATCAAGAGGAAAATCTACCAACACTAGTAAAAAGTATCTAGATATTAAAAGTCCTGTTAAATACAGCTGCTGACCAAGTAATTGCATAAAGCTGGAATGTTTACTTAGGGATTATAAGTTACGGAGTGACTATTTTCACAGTACGGTGAGAATAGTGTTTTGTCTATTTTCACTCTATCATCACCGTACGGTGAAAATAGACAAAACACTATTCTCACCGTACGGTGATGATAGAGTTTGGTCTATATTCATCGTATGGTGAGAATAGGCGGCTGCTCTATTTCTAACGTAAGGCAATGAAAAGAAATCAACCAGGGAAGAATATTTTGGAAAAGCATTGTGTCATGATATTGCACACAAAGAGAATTGGAACAAACATTTGCTGAAATAATAAAAAGGCCTAACATCCCAGTTTGAGCATGGTTTATGAGATCTGTTGAGGTGTTATTTCAGCTTTTATTATCTAATAGTTTTTAAAGAGCCAACACTGTATTTTTTATGTGAAAAGGCAAAAATTTAGGCGACAAGACAAGATCGGAACTTTTTTCAATATTGTCACGGATGGAAGTTACGGAACTTAAGGGTAACTCATAGATCTATCTTGTTATGACTTTGGTTAAGGATCGCATTAAAAAGAAATCCACGAAGCAACAAAAATGAAAGACTGATGGGTGGGTAGAGTAAATTCATATACATTAATTTGAGATGTTAAAAAGCCAAACATTTAATGCTGTCAAGGTGCCAAGGTAATTGCTTTCAGTAAACCCTCCGTAAAGTGGGCACTTTGCTTTGGTCCCGTTTCCTATTGACTATACTATAAAGCTAGCTATCTCCCTAAAGTAAGCATTTTTCTCCAATTTTAATTGCCTCAGTTCTATGTGACAAGCCATAACCATGAATTTCCGAAAAGGCTCTTAATTTCAATTTCCAGATGGTGAAAATAGAGCCGCCTCTATCCTCACCGTGAAAATATAACAAACTGTACCATCATCACCATATGGTGAAAATAGACCAAGCCCTATCCTCACCGTACGGTGAAAATGGACAAAACTCTATCCTCGCCGCACGATGAAAATAGACAAAACTCCTTCCAAACGCTATTCTCACCCACGGTGAAAATAGACCCAACGCTATTTTTACCGTATGGTGAAAATAACATCGTCCTTATCATTGATTCTATGTGTCGGGCAGCAGAAGGTGTTTGAAGCAGGAAAACAGCGGGGGGGGGGGGGGGGGGTGTTGATGGTGAAAATAGAGCGGCCTCTATCCTCACCGTGAAAATATACCAAGCTGTACCATCCTCCCCATACGGTGAAAATAGACCAAACCCTATCCTCACAGTACGGTGAAAATAGACAAAAATCTATCCTCACCGTACGGTGAAAATAGACAAAACTCCTTCCAAACGCTATTCTCACCGCACAGTAGGGTTGGGAATTGGTCCGAATTTCAAAGTCTCGATGATTGGTTTTTAGAAGTGACCGATGGTCGATTATAATCGGTTTTGGGAGTATTCTCAACAACTCGTTGACAGAGCTTAATGAACCAGTTTCAAGTTCTTTTTTAAAACAAAATATGAAGGTACACACCAGAAATACCACCCTATTGGCTTGCCTTCTTGCATTTACTTGTGCTTTCTAGTGCTTTATTGCTTTATGATGGGACATGCATGTGTTACCTGCAAAAGTAAAGAAGCACTATTTCTACACTACTGCTACTACTATACTAACTAGCACTACAAAGCATATTTAAGTCACAATCAATTGACTTTATTAAAAGAAATCAGTTAATATGTACTACTAGTCATACACTACAGAAGGGAGAGGGAGGTATACCCATCACACAAATTTAAATGCTGCAACCACACATCACACACAATTAAATGTTTTCAATCACATTCTCACGAAAGGAGTGACAACAGGGGATATCCATCCATTTCGTGGCTATGTCATAATGTCACATAAAATTAAAATGCCAACCAGGCAATCACACATCAGTGACATCACACAAATTTATTTCTTCTCAATTCTCACCACACATAATTTTTATCACATCACGCAAAAGATCCTTCCCCCCCCCCCCCCCCCGTCATGCGCCACCACTACAGCCTAAGGTAGTAAGGATCAGTACAGGGAATACACCCAACATTTGAAATTCAAAGAAATATATTGGCTTTTTTTTGTTAGAATTAGTTTTGTTTAATCTTTGGCTCTTCGCACTTATAACACAAATAACTGCCTTAACTCCTAGCACTCTGCCAGTATCTGGTATCGCACACAGTGTGCCACCGGGCAGTTTTCTAATCGCTTGTGCAAGAGAGGACATCCTGGATTGAACGTGCCTGGGATCTGAGTTTTGCGATTCAATCCTAGTGATCAACACAAAGTCGGTCAGAAATTACATGAGGTATTTATAATTCTGTGCAATTTTTATTTCAATTTACCCCCTAATTTTTTTTATGCTTTATGGGATGTCAAGCGTCTGGTCACCTTTTTTTTTTTTTAACCAACAAACACGGTCAAGGGCTCTGCAACACAAGCGAGTGTGAACAGGCACGAGTGCGGCATGGTTTTCCGTTATGTGCCAGGGCTCGGCAATTCGCATGTCCGATAGCCCCGGGCGGCCTGAAGTTGGGCTCGGACTAGTCGAAATTTTCAAGCACTAGCCCTACGGACTAGTGAATAAAATCTTTTACCACATGTACATTTTATTAAAGTTTGGGGATTTTTTGTTCCCGGCTCTCGCGATCATTCACTCGCAATGCCAAGCTAACCCACGCGACACCTTGAAGGGACGCTACACCTTGACATTGCGATGATAGGCACAGTAAAACAATAGAACGTATATAATTGGTTTATAAACAGCCCGCTCATTATGATTACGAGACGACGAGATCAAAGGTACCAGCAGTCATGCATTGCGGCGTATTGGCTTTCGCCCGTATCGGGGCAAGGTCACAGCACCTCACCGTCAGTCTTATCTGCCCGAACGATGACAAAGGAACATCAAAAAAATTTAAAACTTGCATGGCGAATTCTTGAGCAAATTAGCATCAAAGACAATTTATCGGTGGGCTCTAAAAGTGTTGGAGAGATCATGTAATGGTGCCGCAAGTTGACTTCCCGGCCAAACAAAACACACATCTGCCAGTCACACGCAAGTGACTGCGTGGAGTAATCTACGGTGAACGGAGCATCATGCTGACTGATCTGTCACGCATTCGACATTTTTCTCTATCCCCCTACCTTTGCGTATTTGCCTGTGACTCCAAATAATTGTTGCTATAAACACTGGAATCTTTATTTTCGCATGCTGCAATTAAAAAAAAAGCTTCCCGTTTGTGTGTTCCCTCCGTAAATTACGGCATATTCACACATGTTCACTGGGCGGAAGCCATGATGAAAACACTGCAGCACGAGCTGCAATTGGCTCATTTTTGCATGTGACTCAATTGACCAATCGGGTGATGTGTTGTGCGTCAGGCCACATGGCCAAAGCAGCTGTTTGTGTACAGTTGCATGAAAGATGTTGTCGGTGTGCCCACGCTCGATTTCTGATTTGAAATATTAAAATTTTCGTTTGAATTTGATTTAAGAACACCGTTTATTGCGAGGAACTTGCCAATACTGTATACGCAAATTTACTACGATGTACCGATAGCGTTCATGGTAGGTACGCAAACGATATGCATCTCATCACGGCATCAGAGGCAGCGAGAAAGGATCCTGAAACCAATTCACCTATTTTAATTATTTAAGTTTAACCGGGATATGGACTCCTATCGTCCCAAAAATTACAATGTATTTTTCATCGTTAGTCACCCCATGCAAATAGCTTACTTTTTTTAATTTGTATTTTTAATGTTTTGCCAGTTTCACTGTCGAACAGTTGCAGCTTGAATCGTAAAATTTGACATTTTTGTGCGACTTTGCAAGCGACAATTCGCGGCAAATATATTGTAGGGTAAATGGTTTGTGTAGGCCGTAGCATTGTGTTTGAAAAAAACGATGTTTATAGAAGTTTTATCAGGACAAGTGGATTTTGTATGCGGGCAAGTGGATTTTGAAATTTACTTGCCCTGCGGACAAGTGACTTTTAAAAAAATTGTCGAGCCCTGTGTGCATATATTTTTTCCGGCCTTCGGTCATAAATTTCATTCCTCATTTGTTCTTTTATACAGATTTTTATCCTTTCAGACATTTGAATCAAATTAAAACAACAAACTTTGGATAAAAACATGGTGCCGTGACGTATCTGAGACAGCGATCGACAACACATCGTGTTGACACAAATCTCAATCAGGCTAAGCTTCGTCACCGTGCCGTGATGGGATCTGCGTATTTTCCTTGCTTTGCTTATGGAATTTTCATTCCTGCCTTTATATGTGTCTAGATCTGTTCCATCGAAGTTGTTTTGCTGATGTCAAAATTTCGCATCTTGGTCCTATAATCTTTGCGTGAATGCAACATGTTCACCTGCACAACAAATCAAACTTGACTCAAGCACATGGCAAACAACGAGTTTGATTGGACGGTGACTTGCATGTGACCAAATCCATCCAATGAGAAACCTGGAAATGACCCGGCGCATTTATAATGAGGTTCCATTCTCATACTGGGCTATTTTTGGATGGATACCCCAGGAATATTTATTTCTTAGCCAGTAAGAGAGCTTGTTACTTTAAGAGACGAAATTCTGAGGATTCCAGCAGTATAAAAAACAGTGGCGGACTACGCAAAATGTCGTGGTGGCAAAGGGGCAAACTTACGAAGTTTTAGCGTAAATTTTGGGAGTTGTATCATTCAAAATGTCACGAAAAACTGTTAGTTGTTTCATTTTTATCCAAATAATGAAAATATATTTAAGATTTTTACCAAAAATATTCTACTAAAAACTTGTTTTACCGCACAAATCCGCGATAGCACTAAACTCTGTATTATCGCTCACGTATAATCGATTATGGGAATTTTATAATCGAGCGCTTGGTCTTTTAAATTAATCGGACAATTGTCGATTAATCGGAACACCACTACCGCACGGTGAAAATAGACCAAACCCTATCCTCACCGTACGGTAAAAATAGACAAAAATCTATTCTCATCGTACGGTGAAAATAGACAAAACTCCTTCCAAACCGCTATTCTCACCGCACGGTGAAAATAGACCAAACGCTATTCTCACCGTACGGTGAAAATACCATCGTCCTATAGTTTTTAGTGTACCCACGCACATGCCTGCATGGGTGTGTATGACTACAGTAGTCGCAAACATATTGCGTGTTGCTTGGGCTCTGAACATGGTTGTTTTCTCCATTTTTCTTGAAGGAATATATGAGAGGGAAGTTTTTACTTGTCCGACAGGGCAAGAACTTATACATTTTCACTTGTCCAACCACCGGTTTTACTTGTCCCGGATAATCTCACGTGATTTGTCAAGCCCTGCTTTTGTATGTGTGCATTGCATTTAAAAAAATGTTGAAAATCATTGTAGGAGTTTAGCAATTTTGTATTTGAATTCATAGTAACATGTCATATTTAACATATACCTGTTGTAACTCTGGCACTGTCAAAGATATACTGTAAGTCAGCAGCTTTCCTTGACAGGCTCTGGGCATGAAGTGTGCCCAGGGCACATGTATCAGTATTTAGCCTTATCCTATAATAGATAACATTAACATTCTCTGATTGGTTTACAAATAAGTGAGAATCCTTTGTATCCCGTCTTTAGTAGGCTGCTTGGTGGCAACACAGGTGTAATTTTCCGTATACTCGTTTTTAGATTAGGCTCATGAATATGAATGAGCACCATCAACAGTATACATGAATCACTAACAAGTTTCAGTATGTGTTATCCCTTACAGGATCAAATTGAAACTAGGAAAGATGATTTGCTGCATAGCAAATCAGTGTGTGTGTCTTCAAAGCATATTAGTGTGGCAATGTACAACTATTCCATAACACAGGAGTAGAAGTTGGAATGGCATCTCTATCTATTATAGCTTTGAAGTTATTCAAGATTTAAAATTTCAAATGCCCCTAATTTGCATAATTTTAAACATCTTCATTTGTGTGTTTAAAAACGGCCAAACTCCTTGTATGGAGGTACAATCATGCCAAGTTTGGACTTTCTATGTATAATAGTGTCCGAGAAAAGTGTTGGACAAATTTGCTGGTAAAGAAGAAAGAAAGAAAGAAAGAAACTGGAAAAGATTTTTTTTTCTGTCTGTGTACGTTCAAAGGTTGTAAATATTATATGCTACAACCTTTGTCTTTTGGTACTTCACATTCCATTAAGCTTATGGCTGCATGCAAATTTCAAAGTCAAAATGACCTTGACCTTTGACCTTTACAGGTCACATGTAAATTGCACAGTGTTACAATACCCACAATTTGAGCCAGACATGAACCGAATCGGAGTAAAATTGACCAAGTTATGGCAAGATGAAACTTTCAAAGGGCCAAATGACCTTGACCTTTGCCTTTTTGAGGTTACATGTTCTTTTTAAAAATGTCCAGTGTAGCAATACCTACAATTTGAGTCCAACATGATTAGAACTGGATGGAGATTGTCCACGTTATGATTGGATGAAACTTTCAAAGGTCCAAATGAACTTGACCTTTGAACTTTAGAGGTCACATGTAAATTTAAAAAATGTTCAAGGTTATAATAGCTACAATTTGAGCCCAACATCATCAAAATTGGATACAAATTGACCAAGTTATGGCCAGAAGAAAGCCAGCACCGAAAGTGGCCTTTGACCTTGAAATGACCTTTGACCTTGAGATGACCTCTTCCTGAAATGAACCTTGACCTCAAAAATGACATTTTGGCTTAAAATGGACCTTTGACCTTGACTTGAACTTTGACCTTGACATGACCTTGACCTTTGAGATGACCTTTACCTTGCTATGATCGAACACCTATACACTCCGAACCACATCTACTATAGTATATAAGATATTGAAGATTTAAAACTTTAATTAGCCCTCATTTGCATATTTTTTAAAAGCATGACCTCTCATTATAAAAAGGCCAGACTTTATCCATAGAAGTATAATTGTGCCAAGTTTGGAGTTTCTACATATAATACTTTTCAAATGAAATGTCGGACAAATTTGCCGGTAAAGAAAGAAAGAAAGAAAGAAAGAAAGAAAGAAACTAGAAAGGAAGATTTGCTTTAAAGCAAATCTGTCTGTGTGCCTTCAAAAGCTGTAAATGTTAAATGGTACAATTTTTGTGCTTAGGTACTTCACATTGCAATAAGCTTATGGCTGGATGATATTTCCTTGTTCAAATAACCTTGCCCTTTTACCTTTAACATTTATAGGTCACATGTAAATTGCAAAAATGTACAGTGTTACAATACCCACAATTTAAGTCCAACATGATTTGAATTGGATGGGAATTGGCCGTGTTATGGCTGGGTGAAACTTTCAAAGGTCCAGATGACATTGACCTTTGACCTTTTGGGGTCACATGTAATTTTCAAAATGTGCAGTGCTGCAATAGCTACAATTTGAACCAAACATGATCAAAATTGGATACAAATTGACCAAGTTATGGCTAGAAGAAAGCCGCCATCGAAAGTGGCCTTTGACCTTGAATGACCTTTGACCTTGAGATGACCTCTACCTGAAGTGAACCTTCACCTCAAAAATGACACCTTGGCCTAAAACTGACCTTTGACCTTGACATGACCCTGACATTTGAGATGGCCTTTTCCTTGCTATGATCAAACTCCTATTACACTCGGAACCACATCTACTAAAGTATATAAAATATTGATGGTTTATAACTTTAATTAGCCCTCATTTGCATAATTTTGAAAAGCATGACCTCTCATTACAAAAAAGCCAGACTTCATCTATAGAAGTATAATTTTGCCAAGTTTGGAGTTTCTATGTGTAATATTTTTTAAATAAAATGTCGGACAAACTTGTCTGGAAAGAAAGACAGAAAGAAAGAAAGAAAGAAAGAAAGAAAGAAAGAAAGAAAGAAAGAAAGAAAGAAAAACTATGTCTGTGGTGGCACACAGACATTAGGAAAGAAAGAAAGTGAGAAAGAAAGAAAGAAAGAATTCCAAGAAAAACAATATGTCTGTTGGCACACATCTAAAAAAAGAAAAAAAGGAAACAAAGAAAGACAACATTTTTGATAGTATGTAATGATATATAAACTACCACAGACTGTGTCATCATTCTTTTCCATTTCATTCTCATGAACCAAGTGGTCTTCTAAGCATGATACAACTTGTAGACGTCAGTCTATTCATACTTGTGCATGCTTTGTTTACATTGAACACTGACCTGGCTACCCGTGGCTTGTACGATATCCTAACCTTGCAACCTCACTGCCAGGAAAACTACAGCTTCCTGTGGCTTTCAGTTGAATCTGTTATGTCTTACCCAATTAATTAATTATGTGTTGTTCCAATGTTCTAAGTTATGTCTTGTCTGTCTTGTGTGAACATGACAAAAGCAGTCACACACGGCATTCTGTGTGCCACTCAGGGGCACACATACAGACAAGCATGCTGCCCATAGCCTGATATCAAACCCAGGCTCTCTTATCTGGGCTAAAAGTATCAATTACCAAAGCGGACCCCAGAATCTTGACTGATACCATCTTTGAAGCCTTTGGTACTTCACATTCCATTACGCTTTTTGCTAGTTTTAACAAAAAGGCCTGAATGAGCTTGACCTTTAATCTTTTGGCATTGCATGTAAATTACAAAAATATGCAGTGTTGCAATACCTACAGGTTGGGTCCAACATGGTTAAAATTGGTTGAAAATTGACTGAGTTATGGCTAGATGAAAGTTTTAAATGTGAAAATGACATTGACCTTTGACCTTTAGAGGTCACATGTAAATTACAAAAATGTGCAGTCTAACCAACATATTAATCGAAGTTGGATTGATTACCTGCACCTATAATATTTTTGGAGATATTCAAGATTTAAATTTTCAAATGGCCCTAATTTGCATAATTTTCAAAACCGTTGAACCTCTTTACAAAAAGACCAGGCTTCATGTATGGAGGTATAATCATGCCAAGTTTGGAGTTTCTATGTAAAATACTTTTCAAATGAAATGTCGGACAAATTTGCCTGTAAAGAAAGAAAGAAAGAAACTAGGAAAGATGATTTGCTGCATAGCAAATCAGTGTGTGTGTCTTCAAAGCATATTGGTATGGCAATGTACAACTATTCAATAAAACAGGAGTAGAAGTTGGAATGGCATCTCTATCTATTATAGCTTTGAAGTTATTCAAGATTTAATATTTCTAATGGTGCTTTTTTACATAATTGTAATTGCTACAACTTTTATTTTTTAATTCATTAGGTGATTAGATGCCAATGGTCAACAACCCCTAGTAGAAGTTGGAATGACATCTCTATTATACTGTTGAAGATATTCAAGATTGACAATTTCAAATCAGTCAGAAAGAAAGAAAGAAAGAAAGAAAGAAAGAAAGAAAGAAAGAAAGAAAGAAAGAAAGAAAGAAAGAAAGAAAGAAAGAAAGAAAGAAAGAAAGACAGACAGACAGACAGACAGACAGACAGACAGAAAGAAAGACAGCAAGAAAGAAAGAAAGAAAAGTGTGTGTTGACACACACACGCTTTAATGATAGAATGCATGCGCAGGTATCTTGAGCATTTCCTGGAATGTGTAACTGTATATAAATAATGTAGCCCAAAATGTTTTCTTTAAGAGCCACTGAACTGACTGGTGTCCAAAAAGAAAACATTAACTTATAATTAAATTACCAAACAGACATACCCATTCAATCAATGCAGCCAATGTTTATATGACAAAATTAACTCATTCAGTGATAAACCCAAAGGATATGCTCTTTGCTAATTCTTTCAAATTTGCATTGCTAATACAATGTGTGAAACAAATAAAAAAGGTCAGAATATCACAAATCATGAGCAGATATTATATTCTATTATGATTGTCAGAAATTTTAAATCAGAACCCCCTAATTTAAAAGATAAGAATACTCAGTATATCCCTTTGATACAAATTTTACTGTTAGAAAATGAAGACTTCTGTCCTGAATGAGTCAGTGGATGCCGCATTTTCAAAGGGTCATTTTGATGTCACATCTTGTAAAATATATACCAGGATTATGGCTTGTTTGCACTTTAATTGAGATGTGACACCCCTGTAAAAATGTCCCACAGGTCTTACCGTGTTGATAAAGGCTGTGGATTTTGAGTGAAATCTATTGTGGGGTAATAAAATACACATAAACTTCAGGAGGAAAGGGTAGGGTTTATTTTGATGTTGGTACACTCGCCGGGACTTTGGAATACGCTGGTCATTTGATACCAATCATTCACTGTCACTGGTCGTGTTTGGTGGGGTGGCAGACACATAGCAGAGCCAGCTCCACAGCAATATAACATATTGAAGATTTAAAACTTTAATTAGCCCTCATTTGCATAATTTTGAAAAGCATGACCTCTCATTATAAAAAGACCAGACTTTATCTATAGAAGTATAATTGTGCCAAGTTTGGAGTTTCTACGTGTTGTACTTTTCAAATGAAATGTCGGACAAATTTGCCTGTAAAGAAAGAAACAAAGAAAGAAAGAAAGAAGAAAGAAAGAAACTAGAAAAGATGATTTGCTGCATAGCAAATCAGTGTGTGTGTCTTCAAAGCATATTTGTATGGCAATGTACAACTATTCCATAACACAGGAGTAGAAGTTGGAATGGCATCTCTATCTATTACAGCTTTGAAGTTATTCAACATTTAAAATTTCTAATGGTGCTATTTAGCATAATTCAAATTGCCACAGCTCATGTTTTAGATTCATTACATGCGCAATGGTCAGGAACCCCCTGGTAGAAGTTAAACTGATATGAACATGAACCAAATCGGATGAAAATTGACCAAGTTATGGCAAGATGAAACTTTCAAAGGGCCAAATGACCTTGACCTTTGCCCTTTCGTGGTCACATGTTCTTATAAAAATGTGCAGTGGTGCAATACCTACAATTTGAATCTAACATGATTAGAATTGGATTGAAAATAGCCAAGTTGTGACTGGATGAAACTTTCAAAGATTCAAATGACCTTGACCTTTGACCTTTAGAGGTCACACACAATTTTAAAATTTGCAGGGTTACAATAGCTACAATTTGAGCCCAACATGATCAAAATTAGATAAAAATTGACCAAGTTATGGCTAGAAGAAGGCCAAAAAGGAAAGAGGCCTGTAACCTTGAAATGACCTTTGACCTTGAGATGACCTTTACCTGGAGTGAACCTTGACCTCAAAAATGACATTTTGGCTTAAAATGGACCTTTGACCTTGACATGACCTTGACATTTGAGATGACCTTTACCTTGCTATGATCGAACTCCTATACACTCAGGACCACATCTACTATAGTATATAAGATATTGAAGATTTAAAACTTTAATTACCCCTCATTTGCTTAATTTCAAAAGCATGACCTCTCATTATAAAAAGGCCAGACTTTATCCATAGAAGTATAATTGTGCAAAGTTTGGAGTTTCTACATGTAATACTTTTCAAATGAAATGTCGGACAAATTTGCCGGTAAAGAAAGAAAGAAAGAAAGAAGGAAAGAAAGAAAGAAAGAAATAAAGAATTCCTAGAAAAACAGAAAAGTGTGCGTTGACACACACACTTTAATAAAGAATTCCTGGAAAAACAGAAAAGTGTGTGCTGACACACACACTTTAATAAAGAATTCCTAGAAAAACAGTATGTCTGTGTTGGCACACAGACATAATAAAGAACTAGGAAAGATGATTTGCTGCATAGCAAATCAGTGTGTGTGTCTTCAAAGCACATTAGTATGGCAATGTACAACTATTCCATAACACAGGAGTGGAAGTTGGAATGGCATCTCTATCTATTATAGCTTTGAAGTTATTCAAGATTTAAAATTTCAAATGCCCTTAATTTGCATAATTTTAAACATTTTCATTTCTGTGTATAAAACGGCCAAACTCCTTGTATGGAGGTACAATCATGCCAAGTTTGGAGTACGTATAGTAGTGTCCCAGAAAACATGTCGGACATATTTGCTGGTAAAGAAGAAAGAAAGAAAGAAAGAAAGAAAGAAAGAAAGAAACTGGAAAAGAAGATTTTTTTTAATCTGTCTGTGTGCCTTCAAAGGTTGTAAATATTATATGCTACAACTTTTGTCCTTTGGTACTTCACATTCCATTAAGCTTATGGCTGCATGCAAATTTCAAAGTCCAAATTACCTTGACCTTTGAATTTTACAGGTCATATGTAAATTGCACAGTGTTACAATACCCACAATTTGAGCCAGACATGATCCAAATCGGAGTAAAATTGACCAAGTTATGGCAAGATGAAACTTTCAAAGGGTCAAATGACCTTGACCTTTGCCTTTTTGAGGTTACATGTTCTTATAAAAATGTCCAGTGTAGCAATACCTACAATTTGAGTCCAACATGATGAAAACTGGGTGGAGATTGGCCACGTTATGATTGGATGAAACTTTCAAAGGTCCAAATGACCTTGACTTTTGAACTTTAGAGGTCACATGTACATTTACAAAATGTGCAAGGTTACAATAGCTACAATTTGAGCCCAACATGATGAAAATTAGATAAAAATTGACCAAGTTATGGCCAGAAGAAAGCCAGCACCGAAAGTGGCCTTTGACCTTGAAATGACCTTTGACCTTCGGATGACCTCTACCTGAAGTGAACCTTGACCTCAAAAATGACATTTTGGCTTAAAATTGACCTTTGACCTTGACATGACCTGTGACCTTGACATGACCTGTGACCTTGACATGACCTTGACATTTGAGATGACCTTTACCTTGCTATGATCGAACTCCTATACACTCGGAACCACATCTACCATAGTATATGAGATATTGAAGATTTAAAACTTTAATTAGCCCTCATTTGCATAATTTTGAAAAGCTTGACCTCTCATTATAAAAAGGCCAGACTTTATCCATAGAAGTATAATTGTGCCAAGTTTCGAGTTTCTACATATAATACTTTTCAAATGAAATGTCGGACAAATTTGCCGGTAAAGAAAGAAAGAAAGAAAGAAAGAAGAAAGAAAGAAAGAAAGAAATAAAGAATTCCTAGAAAAACAGAAAAGTGTGTGCTGACACACACACTTTAATTCCTAGAAAAACAGAAAAGTGTGTGCTGACACACACACTTTAATTACCTGTCTGTTCAAGGGATACAAGAAAATATCTACCTGAAAAGATTTGTATCCCATTAAGCCTATGATGACATGGGATATGAATTTTTTTTCAGGTGGGTATGTTCTTCTCTCTTGTGAAAAGTCAGGTAGTAACTGATCATACCATCACGGGAATGTCATTCAGACAAAAGTCTATGATATTTGGAGTGGGATCATGGTAGTGTCATTAGTGGTATTAATTGGAACTTGCATCATAGGTATTAAAAGTACATTAAATTAATTATTTTAATTATGAATTGAGATGGAATAATCAAATTTTCATAAAATTTGGGTAACCTTGACCTGTTTTAAGGACCCGAAAGTTTATATCTTGAGAAATAAGACCAACAATACCAACTGTATCTGTTTCGCAACGGAAATTTTATCTTTTGGCATCATTCTGTTTTAGTGTTCACCTTCAGACATTTTAAGCTAACATGTTTTCTGTCAGGTTAAACCCCCCAGGGGCATTGGTAGCAAGCAGTGGCCAACGACAGTTAACAGTTTGCCTAATTGTATTTAAAATCGTGTTAACCCTTAAAGGGTCAGGTTATTTTTTGTACCAGTGAAAATAAAAGTAACAATTTTCATTGAACACAGTGCAGTGGGAACAGTTTTCTTTTTAGCATACCAAAAGTATATATCATTGTGATGGCTGGAATGCCAAGTTTCATTATGTGCAATAAATTGCTAATAGTCACATGACTGGTTACCATGGCAACCACTTGGATCACTAATAAATGGCAAAAAATCATTAAAAATCTGCTGAATAAGAGAACAAAGTTTCTCCTCATTTAATGTGAAGCACCCTTTTCTCCACAAATACTTGGATTTGGATAACTAGAGAAATAAACTTTCAGTAAACTTTGAAAATAAAACATAGATCAAATGACCTGTTTCCATAGCAACTGTTTAAAAATATTGCTTGCTGTTGGCTAAAAACCAGAAAAACCGTATTTTTACATAAGTCTGCTGAACCGGTAACAGGCAGCCACTTCGCATAACAAAATTAGTCACCATAACTATAAGTGTTCTTCCGATTAATCGATTATACTGAATAGCGATCGTCTGATCGGCGAATCGCACACATTTTTCCATGATCGATTTCATCGGAGAAAAAAATGGCAAACAAAAGAGGAAAATGAAAGCCAGCATGATGAGTAGATCATTAGATGTGACCTCTTTTTGTTACATGATCGTGTTCCCATTGTCGTGTTGATATAGCGATGACTCGGAGGTAGACGGCACACTACGTGATCAACAGCAGGTGGGGGCCTCATGGTGGCCACGTATGCCAACTGATGCAGACAACAACTTGAACAATCAGCTCACCTGATTTTGGTTTCTTTGAATTTCTTGCCAAAAGCTGAATAGATTAGCATCTTGTCAATATTAGTGAATTTACATTTCTTTGGTGCATGTAGCCCTGTAATTTCATAGTTGAAAATATTTTGTCGATCAACAATCTTTTTTGCAATGGTAGGTGTAGCGCCAGTATTTTTCCGCGATTGTGGAAAACGGAATTTATGATTTGGAACGGATATCGGCAAATGCCACGGAAATTAAGCGGAATTTGTGAATTTTGCCTCTCAAATAATTCAAAATGACCACATATGTCATTGCATAAAGCAAAACACGCGGACTTGGATCTAAATTTGACGAGTCGGCTGCGTTATCGATACCATGTGGAGCAAAGTTAACGACAGGCCGGACACCCACAGGCTATAGACCCCATTACTACCATATCTATATACTATTCATTTGCATGGCATATAGATATAACGTGCAACAGAGGGACAATGATAATAGCGCCGTCTGTAGGTGGAGGCTATCAACGTACATAGTAAACAATATGGAGTCACTTTGCCGTTCGTCGATGGATCAACATTTTCCAGAGGCGATAAGATCAACTGTTTTTCCTTTTTTATTGACCAGTGCTAAAATTGAGCCCTAGAATCAGTGAAACGGAATCTGTAGTTTCCCAAAACGGAAAAACACACATTTTCAAATGGAAAAATACAGGCCCTATAGGTGCCAGTTGGGCAATAAAGGGGATTTGTCAAATTTCGAAACCGATGGCGATGTATTGCAGCCTCATCTTGGTTCAGATTCTGTCAGTGCTGTCATTGTTCACTGGTAATATACCAGTGGTACAATCATTATTTTCAGGTACTAGTCACTAGTCAAATAAAAAGTTTTTGTCTATCTGTTATTAATTAATGCCCCCGGACCCCCCTAGCATAGCTTCGTGCCTGCAGCGCTCGCTTATACCAGTCTGATTTATGATCGATGATCGATCACTCTGATGGAGTGATCATCAAACATGGAAAATGGAAATGATTCCAAACACTAATAACTATTCATAGATTATGTTCCAGGTTAAATATTATGTAAGAAAATGACTGAAATAAAACAACACTGCAGCATTTTTTATGGAAAATTTGTGTTTTTCCCCCATTTTAATATGTTGCCATGGAAACAAAGCGCGATTGGATCCACAATCACATATGCAATGCTTTCTACTGATATGTAGTTTGCAAATATGGATGACATCATGCATGCATGCAGTGTACATGCAATTATAGAGTCATCAATTCCAGTGCAAAAGGCAAAGTAGGTCCTCCCTATTGGTTGCCTATCACAGTCTTTGAGACAGACAACAATATTTATCATGTATCTACAACCATTTGCCACGTTCATGTTTATTAGTCCCCCGCCCACTTGGTGGGGGACTATAGGTTTGCACCCCGTCCGCCCGTCCGTCCGTCCGAAGCTTCTCCGGGCCATATTTCCAACACCATAACACCCACAGCTACCAAATTTAATGTGTTTGTACTTCCTAGGATAGAGGTGTATGGTGTGCCAAAAGTAGGTCACTAGGTCAAATATCTGGGTCACAGAATACATATGTATGAAAAATCTTGTCCGGGCCATAACTTTTTTGTCCTTTTACTTAGAGTCATGAAATGTTACACAAATGTGAAGCTTAGTCTAAGAAAGTGTCATAAAGCAAAACTAGGTCACTAGGTCAAATATTTGGGTCACCGATCGATATGTAAATATACAGAAACAAATTTTGTCCGGCACATATCTTCCCTATATTAATGCTACCTCTTCAATTTTTTTATGGTGGGTAGACCTTAGGTAGTAGCTGTGCATAGGCATTGTTTTGTGTGGCTTATTACTTGCATTAATTAATTATTTAACAAAGTTCGTTAAGCAAGACAAATTTTGTCCGGGCCATATCTTCTAAACTATTAATGCTAGCCTTTGAATTTTTTGTGGTGGATAGACCATAGGTAGTAGGTGTGCATAGGCATTGTTTTGTGTGGCTAATTACTTGCATTAATTGATTATTTAACAAAGTTCATTAAGCAAGACAAATTTTGTCCGGGCCATATCTTCTAAACTATTAATGCTAGCCCTTTGAATTTTTTATGGTGTGTAGACCTTAGGTAGTAGGTGTGCATACGCATTGTTTTCTGTGGCTAATTACTTCCATTAATTAATTAACGAAGTTCATTAAGCAAGCTCAAGATACAATACAAATTTTGTCCGGGTCATATCTTCTAAATTATTGATGCCAGCCCTTTGATTTTTTTTTTATGGTGGGTAGACCTTAGAGGGGATATGGTAATGGGCACCGTCCGTGTGTCCGTCCGTCCGTCAAATATTTGGGTCACAGTAATACATAAATGTACAGTATTTTCATGTCCTTACTGTAATTCTTAAAAAATTTTGACTTCTTGTTATAAAAGTTTACTGATAATGTTTTGTGACCTAAAATCTTGTCCGGGCCATAACTTTTTTGTCTTTTTACTTAGATTAATGAAATTTTACACAAATGTGAAGCTTAATCTAAGAATGTGCCATACTTTTAATTTTTTTTTTTCATCTAGGTCACACCCCTATATAGTAGTCCATTCAACCTCGTGGGCGACCAGCGGGGGACTATGTATTGCTCTGCAATACTCATTAACTTGTTCATTATTATGTGGGTTGTCTTTGCTGAATATTTAGCTTAGACGAGGAGCCGCAACTCAGAGAAACATGTAGGGTATAGGCTCCGAAACATGTTCTGAGTAGTGAACATAAAACATGTTCTGACTAGTTACCCATGGAGACCCAGTAATTTATTTAGGCTAATACAGCCATTGTCAAAATTGTACAGAAGAACGTGTGTAATATGATCAAAAGTACTTCCATATTTATATATAGGTTAGACAGGGACAGGTGAGCTTATAGAGAGTAAGGAGTTCAGACTGGGGAATAGGGTAATGATTACTAGGAAGCGGTTCTGGACAAAAAGACAAATACAATTTAATGTGTGTAATAAATGGAAGTTTGATATTGCATAATGTCGGTGACCATGACCTACTTTCTCCAGGTCACAGAGGCAATGCATAACAGGAAATGACTTTATTGTGATGCCCATGACATAATAAATTGAGAAGAAAAATTGCAAAACTTGCATAGAATTGGCATCCAGCCAATGGTCAAATTTCATAATATTTTTATGTGACCTTGACCAACTCCAAGGTCATTAAGCACTTAAGGTGGCAGATCTGAAGCCAGCACCTTTGGATAACCTCTAATCACTTTTTAATATTTTTGGATAATTTGATACTTAAACTGCATACATCCAAAAACTCAGACGCGTCAACATAAAATTTATTTCAGAAACTTGAGCTCAAAACTTTTGTTTACACTGATGGGTTTTACCAGTGCTGATCAAATGGGGTTAGTTTGCATGGGCATGATAATGAACCATGTCATTGTTTGCACAGCCATTAGTCCATGACCCGTGGCAACCAAGTGATCCACTGACAAGGGTCAGTCATAGGGAACAGGAAAGCATTAGCCATGGGGAGAAGAATGGGCCAGTACATACTAATCACTACCATTGTTCTTACTACTTTGATATTCTCTATTTATGTAAAAACAATTTTGCACAATCTGCTGGGCCCCAAATATGGAAGACTGCGTGGGAATCTATACCCAATTAACTTTAACCAAGTGTGGTTACCTTTTATGTTCTCAAGTTTAAAAAAACTCAGGTTTTTAGCCAAAAAATATATTTTGTGTTGACTGACAATTTTTTTTTGTTCTTTTTGGGGACAAATCTTAGAAATCTTCTTCTCTGAAACCGCTCATCCGATTGCTTTGATATCACACTGGAACACTCCTGGGGACTCCTAGTTCTAAATTTGTTCACCAGGGAGCGCTGCAAATTTTTTCTAATTTTTAGCTCAGCTGACTTGTAAGTCAGCTGAGCTTATCTTATGGTCCTCCGTCCGTAGTCCGTCCGTCGTTCGTCAACAATTCGACTTCTCCAAAACCGCTAGCCAGATCCACTTCAAACTTGGTGGGGATGTACCTTGGGTAGGTGTCTAACAAGTTTGTTCAAATGGTCATGGTCCAGTGATTTTTGGATTTTTAATGAATTTTTGGTTCTTTTACGGGGGAAATCTTAAAAAATCTTCTTCTCCGAAAGCCCTCACCCAATTGCTTTGATATCACACAGAAACACTCCTTGGGACTCCAAGTTTTTAATTTTTTCACCAGGTGGCGCTGCAATTTTTACCTATTTTTTTATGAATTTTTGTGTTATTGCTATTTTCGACTTCTTCTCCAGAACAGTCGCTCAGATTAAGCTGAAACATGGTGGATATGTTCCTTGTAGAAGGGTCAAACAAAGTTATTCACCATGTGGGAATGCTGCAGATTCCTAATTTTTAACGATTTTTCATTCTGGTACTCGTCAGCCAATGCAGCTTTCCTATTGATTACTATGGAAGTCAATGGGCATTCTAATGCTAATTCACATTTTCGACTTCTTCTCCAAAACCGTCATCCAGATTAACTTCAAACTTGGTGGGGATGTACCTTGGGTGGGTTTCTACCAATTTGTTCAAATGTTCATGCTCCAGTGATTTTTGGATTTTTAATGATTTTTTGGGGGGGGGGGTTTTTGGCAAATCTTAAAAAAATCTTCTTCTCCAAAACTGCTCACCCAATTGCTTTGATATAACACAGGAACACTCCCTGGGACTCCTAGTTCTTAATTTGTTTACCAGGTGGCGCTGCAGTTTTTTTCCTAATTTTTTTAGGAATTTTTGTGTGTTATAGCTATTTTCGACTTCTTCTCCAGAACCGTCTCTCAGATTAAGCTTACATGTGGTGTATATGTTCCTTATGGAAGGGCCAAACAAAGTCGTTCACTATGTGGGAAGATTGCGGATTGCTGATTTTTAATGATTTTTCCAATTCGTCTGCTTTGGGGGAAATGCACCTTTCCTATTGATTACCATGTAAGTCAGTGGGCATTCTAATGCTTATTTACATTTTCCACTTCTTCTCCAAAACCATCATCCATATTTACTTCAAGCTGCATTGGGATGTACCTTGGGTGGGTGTCTACCAGGTTTGTTCCAATGGTCATGTTCCAATGAATTTGGATTTTTTTATGATTTTTTTTTTTAAATCTTGACAAAAGTTTTAATGGGAAAGTTTAACATGCAAATTTCTTGTAATGGTCATTACTTTCATAATATTGACCAGATTTACTTCAAACTTGGTGGGTTTGGTACTTTTGGTGGCTCTCCACCAAGTGTGGTCAAGTGGTCACGCTCTAATGCTTTTTGAATTTTTTATGAATTTTTTTGTTCTTTTTGGGGGAAACCTTCAAAATTCTCTGAAACCGCTCACCCAATTGCTTTGATATCGTACATAGACACTCCTGGGGACACCTAGTTCCCAATTTGTTCACCAGGTGGCACTGCAATTTTTTACCTCAGCTGACTTGTCAGTCAGCTGAGGTTTTTTGAGGGTCCGTCCGTCCGTTGTCCACAATTTGCATTTTCGACTTCCTATCAAAAACCGTCAGCCAGATTCACTTGAAACTTGGTGGAAATGTGCCTTGGGTGGGTCTCTACCAAGTTTGTTCAAATGGTCACGGTCCAGTGATTTTTGGATTTTAAATGAATTTTTTTGTTCTTTTTTGGGTAAATCTTAAACTACTTCTTCTCCGAAACCGCTCACCCAATTGCTTTGATATCACACAGGAACACTCCTTGGGACTCCTAGTTCTTAATTTGTTCACCAAGTGGCGCTGCAATTTTTTCCTAATTTTTTATGAATTTTTGTGTGTTATAGCTATTTTCAACTTCTTCTCCAGAACCATCACTCAGATTAAGCTGAAACATGGTGGATATGTTCCTTGAAGAAGGGTCAAACAAATTTGTTCATTATGTGGGAATGCTGCAGATTCCTGATTTTTAACGATTTTTTAAATTCGGGTACTTGTCTGTCAATGCAGCTTCCCTATTGATTACTATGGAAGTCAATGAGCATTCTAATGCTTATTCACATTTTTGACTTCTTCTCCAAAACTGTCATCCAGATTAACTTCAAACTTGGTGGGGATGTACCTTGAGTGGGTTTCTACCAATTTTGTTCAAATGTTCATGCTCCAGTGATTTTTGGATTTTTAATGAATTTTTTGTTCTTTTTTTTTGGACAAAGCTTAAAAAATCTTCTTCTCCGAAACTGCTTACCCAATTGCTTTGATATCGTACATAGACACTCCCGTGGACACCTAGTTCCCAATTTGTTCACCGGGTGGCGCTGCAATTTTTTTAGGAATTTTTGGTATGGTTTTGCTGTTTTTCACTTGTCAGAACGGTCCCTCTGATTAAGCTGAAATGTGATGGATATGTTGTTGTGGAAGGGTCAAACAGTTGTTTACTAGGTGGCACTGCTTTGGATTCCTGATTTTTAAGGATTTTCAATTCGGGTACTTATCGTTCGATGCAGCTTTCCTATTGATTACTATGTAAGTCAATGGGCATTCTAATGCTAATTCACAGGACAACTGACACGAAATTTACTGTTTACTTGATAACTTGAGATCTGTTTTGAGTTAGCTACACATGTTAATTATTCTGTATGAAGGTCATGCTGAGACAGTACATGAATGACCTTGACCTCGTTTGTGGGGTTACAATGCAACATACATGAATTTTACTCTTCATTATAACTTGAGAACTACTTGCACTTTGATGTTGCACATGTAAGTGTTCTTCTATAAAGGTCAGACTTACTCAGAACATGGTGTCCTTGATCCTTTCCCAAGTTCATAGAGCTGCAAGTGTGATGAATGTCAAGATCAGCTAAGGCACGGGCTGTTCACACAGCCCTCTTGTTTATGAATTTTTTGTATGGTTTTGCTATTTTTCACTTGTTCTCAGAACTGTCCCTCAGATTAAGCTGTAATGTGATGGATATGTTGTTGTGGAAGGGTCAAACAGTTGTTTACCAGGTGGCACTGCTTTGGATTCCTGATTTTTAAGGATTTTCAATTCGGTTACTTATCGTTCAATGCGGCCTTCCTATTGATTACTATGTAAGTCAATGGGCATTCTAATGCTAATTCACAGGACAACTGACACGAAATTTACTGTTTACTTGATAACTTGAGATCTGTTTTGAGTTAGTACTGTGATGCTGCACATGTTAATGTTTTTGTATGAAGGTCATGCTTTGACAGTACATGAATGACCTTGACCTTGTTTCTTGGGTCATAGTGCAACATACATGAATTTTACTCATCACTATAACTTGAGAACTACTTGAACCTTGATGTTGTTCATGTTAGTGTTCTTCTACAAAGGTCAGACTCATTCAGAACATGGGTGACCTTGATCCTTTCCCAAGTTCACAGAGCTGCAAGTGTGATGAATGTCTAGGTCAGCTGAGCATAGGCTGTTCACACAGCCAGCCCTCTTGTTTATGTTTGGTTTAGTTTTTCTGTTATCCATCCTTGAAGTTTGACATTTCACTTTTCCCTTTGATTTCCAGGATGTTCATTTTCTTCATTTCATTGAAAATGAACAAAGCAATATATTGAAAATCGTTGAATCGATTTTGCAGTTCAGACATTACAGACTCAAAAGATTTTACTCAGATTAAATTTCGCACAGCCATTTTCTTGGAATAACCATTCCTAGGTGGGGCTCTTGTCCTATTATCTTTTCTGAGAAAGGAGCTTCAATGATGCTGATCATTTGCCTCTCAAATAATACCGTTTGCACAAGTTGAGCTGATATTTGTACGAAAGGGAGTAAACATCGTCCCTTAACATTTGATGATGTTGTCAATCCATTATTGGCCAATCACATAAATAAAAGAGCCTTTGAAGTACGGAAAACATTATTCAGCGATCTGTCAAACAGTGACAGTGACAATCTGCTTTTAAAGCATGACATGGTGGAAGCGGCCCTTCGGGCCCTGTGACCTCAAGCCTGGCAATGAAAGTTGTGTTGCTTTGCCTCGGTGGGGCGGCCTACGACAGCTCATGATCAGTGGATAGGTGACAGGTTTGGTCTTCAGACCCCAACCTCTCCATCCCGTTTTTTTACTGATAGTGTTTAATTGTATTTACTCCTATCTGTATACTTTATAGTTAGCCTGTTAGTCTTCTCTGTATACTTTACTTAGTTAGTTTGTCATTAAGTTATAATTACCTCAGTGTGTTTCATTCTGCTTTCCAACGCGAGTTTTGTATCAATATTTTGTATGTTTTTCTTTATGTTCACGTTTATGCTTAGATGCTTTTCGATGTATTTATTTGCACTTGTATTTCCTGATCCTTGGGTTTCAATAAAATACTTTTTATATTATGTACATGGGTAGTGTTGATTTAAGTTTTTTACACCTGTCTTTGGTATGCAGGGCCAATGGGGTGATCCATGGCAGCACGGCCTTCGAAAGAACATGGTCTGACAATTTACGCTACTCCTGAACATTTAAAGTCTTCCTTCACTTGAACACAAAACAAGCAAGATAACTGTAAAGTATACCACTGAGGCTGGGATATGTTTGCATCATATCCCTGTCCACAAATAGACATTCTGCATGTTGCCTGATTTTGTGGCACCACCGTGATACCACTCTTGTTTTGCCATGGGCCATTGCTACCTGTAGCCACGTGACAGACTGTTAAGTAAGATTGACATGTGGCATTGTTCCACTAGGTGGCTGAAAACCAAAAGAATGACACATGGACATTCAGATGTCAACATATCTGGGGTTCTTTTTTCTTTTCTTTTTTTTTCTCCGTTTTTCTCATATTTCTATTTTAGTTAGGAGCTTGAAATTTTGTGCCAACTTATAGAAAGGACATTTATCTTACGAAAACCATTAAAATCTCAAAATCACCCACACAAAGGTTTTTGATGTTGTACCTGTCCTGAAGAAGAGGACACTGAATTCAATATTTATGTTGATAAAGAACAAGGGGGACAAGACAAATTTTTCTTTTTCTATTTTGTAATCTGCCTTCTTGAGGATTTTCTAGGAAAGGCCCTTCAAGTCATTTTGAAAGGAAATGTGTGTGCTAAAATTGCAGACACCTTGGCATGATATAAGTATCTGAACTGTGCAGGACTTTGTGGTGGAATGCTTGGATAAAAGAAATGGAGTGTTACAATTAGAAAGGAACAGTTAACTGGAATGGCAGGTGTTGCAGAAGGAAAGGAACAGGTAAAAGCCCAGATAAGGGCTACCTTGAGTGTGTGTACAGGGCATGGGAAAGGCCTCTAGCCTTAGAGGCAGGGATACTGTCCGAGGGAAGATGTGAAAGTACAATTCATGAGTGTTTAGGAATATAGCCTGGGTATAACTGGGAACAGGTGCCCACCGCTGCAGTGAGAGGGCATGTGGTGGACCTTACACCTAGGCTGCGGTCCTGGGAAACATGGCAGCAGGAGCTGACAAGACTTTCTGAGGTTTTCCTAGCCTCATTACTCTATAATAGACAGACCATGTCTGGTCTAAAGTATTCCTTTCCTCTGACCTGGAATGTAATCACAGGTGCACATAAAATGTCAAAATTGGCTGATTGCTTTCATAGTGACACTTGCCCTTGTGCTAAATCATAAGTGTTAACCATCCCAATCCGAGTGGGAGTCTACAGGTTTGGAGAGTCTGTCTCCAGGTCACTATAAGTTCCTAGTAGATCTCCTGTTTCCCCAAAAATCCTCCTTGTGAATTTGTTTTTAAAGCTTTTTCTGCACTAACAAGTCAATAAGTTTGGTCAATAGGCTGACCCTGAGGAGCTGCCCACTGATGAAATGCTAGACCTGTTTGGGGGAAAGTGTCTACCCTTCAGGCAGCAGACAAGCCGGTTGAAGTTTCCAACTTTGTAGACTGATGAAAACCCTCATGTGCATCTGACATTCAAATGCCAGTATGAGAGAACATTCTCTGTTATTTGAAGAAATTGATACAGAATTCAGTAGTGAACTTGGCAAGGATACAATCTTCAGCCTGCTATCGTGTAAAATGAACTGTGACAGTTATTGTTTTGATGCAAAGTTGAGTGCAAAAATGTTGAAGGATGCAAAACGTGCAACCAGGAAATACAACCTTAGCCACTGTGCAGCAACAAAAGGGCAGCCAGTGTTACAAACTTGGGGAATAGTGAGAAAAAAGAAACAGCTAGTGTCATGAAGTTGGCCACCAAACAGTACATTAAAAAGCAGTTTGTGTTATAAACTTGACCAACCTTGAAGTACAGTAGGATCTATTAGCCATGTTAAATTTTTTTTCAGGTCATATGGAAATGAATATTTGTTGCCAGTAAGACCCCCCCCCACACACACACACACACACTTCCGAGAAAAATCTCCATGACAGATTTTACATGCGGTTGACACATAAATACATTTCAAACAGCCAACAGTTCTGAAGCATCAACTGAGTAATATCTAGTCAAATTTATAATGTTCAGTCTGTAACACTAAATTTCCCTTCCTTATGTTTTTGGCATGGGGCACCTGCTGCCATATTTAAAGTGTGTGTGTCAACGCACACTTTTCTGTTTTTCTAGGAATTCTTTATTAAAGTGTGTGTGTCAGCACACACTTTTCTGTTTTTCTAGGAATTCTTTATTTCTTTCTTTCTTTCTTTCTTTGTTTCTTTCTTTACAGGCAAATTTGTCCGACATTTCATTTGAAAAGTATAACACGTAGAAACTCCAAACTCAATACAATTATACTTCTATAGATAAAGTCTGGCCTTTTTATAATGAGAGGCCATGCTTTTCAAAATTATGCAAATGAGGGCTAATTAAAGTTTTATCTTCTGTTATATGTTATATAGCTGTGGAGCTGGCTCTGTTATGTGTCTGCCACCCCACCAAACACACATGACCAGTAACAGTGAATGATTGGTATCAAATGGCCAGCGTATTCCAAAGTCCTGGCAAGTGTAACCACATCAAAATAAACCCTACCCTTTCCTCCTGAAGTTGATGTGTATTTTATTACCCCCAATAGATTTCACTCATAATCCACAGCCTTTATCAACATTGTAAGACCTGTGGGACATTTTTACAGGGGTGTCAGATCTTAATTAAATTGCAAACAAGCCATAATCCTGGTATATATTTTACAAGATGTGACATCAAAATGACCCTTTGAAAATGCAGCATGCCTTGACTCATTCAGGACAGAAGTCTTCATTTACTGTCAGTAAAATGTGTATCAAAGGGATATACTGAGTATTCTTATCTTTTAAATTAGGGGGTTCTGATTTAAAATTTCTGACAATCATAATAGAATATAATATCTGCTCATGATTTGTGATATTCTGACCTTTTTTATTTGTTTCACACATTGTATTAGCAATGCAAATTTGAAAGAATTAGCAAAGAGCATATCCTTTGGGTTCATCACTGAATGAGTTAATTTTGTCATATAAACATTGGCTGCATTGATTGAATGGCTATGTATGTTTGGTAATTTAATTATAAGTTAATGTTTTCTTTCTGGACACCAGTCAGTACAATGGCTCTTAAAGAAAACATTTTGGGCTACATTATTTCTATACAATTACAGTCCAGGAAATGCTCAAGATCCCTGCTCATGCATTCTATCATTAAAGTGTGTGTGTTAACACACACTTTTTTTCTTTCTTTCTTTCTTTCTTTCTTTCTTTCTTTCTTTCTGTCTGTCTGTCTGTCTGTCTGTCTTTCTTTCTTTCTGACTGAATTTGAAATTTTCAATCTTGAATATCTTCAACAGTATAATAGAGATGTCATTCCAACTTCTACTAGGGGGTTGTTGACCATTGGCACCTTATCACCTAATGAATTAAAAATGAAAGTTGTAGCAGTTTAAATTGCTAAATAGCACCATTAGAAATTTTAAATCTTGAATAACTTCAAAGCTATAATAGATAGAGATGCGATTCCAACTTCTACTCCTGTTTTATGGAATAGTGTACTTTGCCATACCAATATGCTTTGAAGACACACACACTGATTTGCTTTGCAGCAAATCATCTTCCCTAGTTTCTTTCTTTCTTTCTTTCTTTCTTTCTTTCTTTCTTTCTTTCTTTCTTTCTTTCTTCTTTCTTTCTTTCTTTCTTTGTTTCTTTACCGGCAAATTTGTCCGACATTTCATTTGAAAAGTATTACATGTAGAAACTCCAAACTTGGCACAATTATACTTCTATGGATAAAGTCTGGCCTTTTTATAATGAGAGGTCATGCTTTTGAAAATTATGCAAATGAGGGCTAATTATAGTTTTAAATCTTCAATATCTTATATACTATAGTAGATGTGGTCCCGAGTGTATAGGAGTTCGATCATAGCAAGGTAAAGGTCATCTCAGATGTCAAGGTCATGTCAAGGTCAAAGGTCATGTCAAGGTCAAAGGTCAATTTTAAGCAAAAATGTCATTTTTGAGGTCAAGGTTCACTTCAGGTAGAGGTCATCTCAAGGTCAAAGGTCATTTCTAGGTTAAAGGCCACTTTCCTTGCTGGCCTTCTTCTAGCCATAACGTGGTCAATTTTTATCTAATTTTGATCATGTTGGGCTCAAATTGTAGCTATTGTAACCCTGCATATTTTAAAATTTATGTGTGACCTCTAAAGGTCAAAGATCAAGGTCATTTGAAAGTTTGAAAGTTTCATCCAGTCATAACTTGGCTATTTTCCATCCAATTCTAACCATGTTAGACTCAAATTGTAGGTATTGCACCACTGCACATTTTTATAAGAACATGTGACCACGAAAGGGCAAAGGTCAAGGTCATTTGGCCTTTTGAAAGTTTCATCTTGCCATAACTTGGTAAATTTTCATCCGATTTGGTTCATGTTCATGTCAGTTTCACTTCTACTAGGGGGTTACTGACCATTGTGCATGTAATGAATCTAAAACAAAAGTTGTAGCAATTTGAATTATGCTAAATAGCACCATTAGAAATTTTAAATCTTGAATAACTTCAAAGCTGTAATAGATAGAGATGCCATTCCAACTTCTACTCCTGTGTTATGGAATAGTTGTACATTGCCATACCAATATGCTTTGAAGACACACACACTGATTTGCTATGCAGCAAATCATCTTTTCTAGTTACCATACTGGTTTCATTTATTGCCCATCCAGAGCAGATTCAAATGAATTTCAGCTATAATACTCAACTTATCTTATCCCATCATAGGGTTTTTTATTGCATGCTTTTACATTTTTCGACCAGACTTGTGTTTATCCTCACTGTGCCATATTGGGCTACAAAAGTGAAGGCTGTATCTCTGATTCTTTACATTAATTATTAATTATCAAAAGCTGCATTTCTGATTTATTACATCAGTTATCAATAAAGACATGCACTGTGCAGTGTGCTGTCATTCAGAGCTTGTTTACCTTACTGTAGGCCTATTTGAAATATTTTTATGGGCACAAACATAAGGTATAGTGTCTTCCCACTACCATTACCAGTATTCCAGTTTTGTTTACATTTGAAATTAGTGCGTGCGCATTATACATCATGCCATTAAGATGGAAGATCTGAAGCCAGCACCTTTGGATAACCTCTAATCACTTTTTAATATTCTCGGATCCGCACATCCGGGAATCTTAGTTTACATGGCTGCGTTACTCGGTGAATCTCCCTGAAAGGGTCTGTGGATACCCATTCAGTGCATGCTAAGCGTTACCCGAAAACCAGCGCTAAAACCCCAAGTTATGATCGTCAAAATCTCTCCAATTTCTAGCTCAGCTGACTTGTCAGTCAGCTGAGCTTATCTTATGGTCCTCCGTCCGTCGTCCGTCAACAATTTACATTTTTGACTTCTTCTCCGAAACCGTCAGCCAGATCCACTTCAAACTTGGTGGGGATGTGCCTTGGGTAGGTGTCTACCAAGTTTGTTCAATTGGTCACGGTCCATTGATTTTTGGATTTTTAATGAATTTTTTTGTTCTTTTTTGGGCAAATCTTAAAAAATCTTCTTCTCCGAAACCGCTCACCCAATTACTTTGATATCACACAGAAACATTCCCTTGGACACCTAGTTCTTAATTTGTTTCACCAGGTGGCACTGCAATTTTTTTCTATTTTTTTATGAATTTTTGTGTGTTATAGCTATTTTCGACTTCTTCTCCAGAACCGTTACTCAGATTAAGCTTAAACATTGTGGATATGTTCCTTGAAGAAGGGTCAAACAAAGTTGTTCACCATGTGGGAATGCTGCAGATTCCTGATTTTTAACGATTTTTTTCAATTCGGGTACTTATCGGTCAATGCAGCTTTCCTATTGATTACTATGGAAGTCAATGAGCATTCTAATGCTAATTCACACTTTTGACTTCTTTGCCAAAACCGTCATCCAGATTAACTTCAAACTTGGTGGGGATGTACCTTGGGTGGGTGTCTACCAGGTTTGTTCAAGTGGTCATGCTCCAGTGATTTTTGGATTTTTAATGAATTTTTTTGTTCTTTTTTTGGACAAATCTTAAAAAATCTTTTTCTCCGAAAGCACTTGCTCAATCGCTCTGATATCACACGGAAAGACACCTAGGGACTCCTTGTTCTTAATTTATAGACCAGGTGGCGCTGCAATTTTTAATGAATTTTTGTGTATTCTAGCTATTTTCGACTTCTTCTCCAGAACCGTTACTCAGATTAAGCTGAAACGTGGTGGATATGTTCCTTGTAGAAGGGTCAAACAAAGTTGTTCACTATGTGGGAATGCTGCAGATTCCTGAATTTTAACGACTTTTTCAATTCGGGTACTTATCGGTCAATGCAGCTTTCCTATTGATTATTATGGAAGTCAATGAGCATTCTAATGCTAATTCACAATTTCGACTTCTTCTCCAAAACCATCATCCAGATTAACATCAAACTTGGTGAGGATGTACCTTGGGTGGGTGTCTACCAAGTACGTTCCCATGGTCATGTTCCAATGAATTTTGTTTTTTTATGATTTTTTTTCAAAAATCTTTACAAAAGTTCTAACATGGGAATTTCTTGTAATGGTTATAACTTAATACTTTTGGCCAGATTTACTTCAAACTTGGTGTGGATGTGCCTTGGGTGGATCTCTACCAAGTTTGTTCAAATGGTCAAGCTCTATGGATTTTTGGAATTTTTATGAATTTTTTTGTTTTTTGGGGGGCAAACCTTAAAAACTCTTCACCTCTGAAACTGCTCACCCAGTTGTTTTGATATCGTTTATAGACACTCCCAGGGACGCATAGTTCCGAATTTGTTCACCAGGTGGCACAGCAATTTTTTCTATTTTTTTTTTTTAATGAATTTTTTATATGGTTTTGTTATTTTTCACTTCTCAGAACCGTCACTCAGATTAAAGTGAAATGTGATGGATATGTTCTTGTTGAAGGGTCAAACAAAGTGTTTACTTGGTGGCACTGCTTTAGATTCCTGATTTTTAAGTATTTTCCATTCGGGTACTTATCGATCAATGCAGCTTTCCTATTGATTACTATGTAAGTCAATGGGCATTCTAGTGCTAATTCACAGGACAACTGACACAAAATTTACTGTTTACTTGATAACTAGAGATCTGTTTTGAGTTAGTACTGTGATGCTGCACATATTAATGTTTTTGTATGAAGGTCATGCTCAGACAGTACATGGATGACTTTGACCTCGTTTCTGGGGTCACAGTGCAACATTCATGAATTTTACTCTTCATTATACCTTGAGAACTACTTGAATCTTGATGTTGCACATGTAAGTGTTCTTTTATAATGGTCAGAATTACTCAGAACATGGGTGACCTTGATCCTCTCCCAAGTTCATAGAGCTGCAAGTGTGATGAATGTCAAAATCAGCTGAGCATGGGCTGTTCACACAGCCCTCTTGTTTATTCAGTAGCAGAATTCGACAAAATGATGCTGCCTTCAGAAATATTTTGTTGATTTGCGGTCGACAACATGGATATAATTTTGGATAAAAATGTCTAATTTTACATGGGACCATATGTGATGTGGAACGTGTTTTCACAGGGCCCGCTCATTTACATAACAACAGCAGTCAGCTGATAAGCAGCTTATGACGCGTTGGCGGATCCGAGAATTTTTGGATAGTTTGACACTTAAACTACATGCCGTAAAAAACACAGATGTGTGAACAAAAAATTTATATGAGAAAACTGCGTTCAAAGTTTTTGTTTCCATTGAACAGTTTCTGCATTTCTGACCACTTGGGCTTTCTTTGCATGGGCATAATAATGAACCATATCATTGTTTGCACAATCATAAGTCCAGGACCTCTGGAAACCAGGTCAGCCACTGACAAGGGTCACGCATAGGGAACAGGAAAGCATTAGTCATGGAGAGAAGAATGGGTCAGTACAGACTAATCACTACCATTGTTCTTACTACTTTCATATTCTCTATTGATGTAAAAACAAATTAGCACAATCAACCTACTGGGTCTCAAATATGGAAAACTGCATGTTAACCCACACCCAAACAAGCCAAGTGTGGTTACGTTTTATGTTCCCAACTAAAAAAAGTCAAGTTTTAAGCCACAAAATATACTTTTTTTGAATGACAACATAATAGAGGTAACGCTGCAAGTTTATTTCATACAATAACAAAAACACAAGACAGAAGAATGTGAGTATGTGTCATATTACAGGTATAAATGCATAAGAATTGGCAACATTTTCTTTCAACGCAATTTTATCGGAACTGTTTTTTGGACAACCTATGCAATTTGTATCTCGCCTGACAAATGAATTGCCCTATGTGCATTCAAATCAATGGACATCAAAAGAAAATATCATATCCAGGAATTTTTTCTGGGTACCTCTTCCATGACTTTCAGAGCAGCTTCTAGAAAGAAAATGAACAACCTGTTAGGACCAACATAAACATTTTATAACTTTTTATTTATACTATTTCCGGACTCACCATTTAATTCAATCCTGGACATAGATATATATTTTCAATTCCTTCTGATTTCAACTTGAAGAAAACAATTTTGTGTGACTTCTACACAAAAAATGTGAAAATCCTACCAAGTCAAAAAAGAATGCTGTAAAATCTCAAAAAATTCCAATCCTGCAAAGAAAACCAATGGATACAAACATCTATGGAGATGTAGTAATCAGAACATATGTAGGTTTAATGTACTTGTGAAAAAATCAAATGATTAATGTTGATCCAAAGTTGCCAAATTCACTGCACACTAGCTTCAGATCTTCACCCTTAATACGGTATATCGCAAGGATAGCCCTTGATGTCATTTTATAGTACGTTCTTGGGTTCTGTCTTTGTTGGCTGCTGGCACTGATGAAGTCAAGATGACAAGGTATCCCAGAGCCAGCAAATTTAAAAAAAAAAAAAATGATGACTATAACCATAAAAGGTAGTCTGGCTACACTGACACTGGCCCGGGACTGGCAATCACTCACTGCAGTTTGCTGACAAAACATTTGACTCCCAATTAGGCCAAAGTGAATACGTCATAGATGGATAGGTCAAGGAGGGTCGAAGATAGACAGATGTATGGACAGACAGACAGATGGATAGACCGACAGACTGTATTTGAAATAATCTTTATGGACATAAACATAAAGTATAGTGTTTTACCATTATTGTTAGGCCTAAGTTACAGGCTCTAGAGGTTACTAGGTTTGCTACAAAGGCGAACAGGATGCCAGTACTGTAGCCTTTTTCTTCTTTTTTCGTTTAGTGGTGTAGCTTATGGTGGGAAGTCTGTCTGGTCTGAAGTTTGCTTCAACATGTGGAAGTATCTATCTTTTTTTTTTTTTTAAGCACCACTTGTATCATATGATACAGGACCATGGCACTCTAGTGAAGAGCAGTGTAGCAATATTATTATTAGTAGTAGATCATTGTATCATTATGCGTTTTCTTTTTTTTTCCACAGATTTGTCCAAAGCACAGCGCAGTTTTTCAACCTGGCTGACACAGTTCAAGTTTGAGTGCATTGAGTCAGGACAGACCGATGATGAAAGAGTTATTGGTAAGCTTATATTTAATAATGTTTGCCTGGCAATCGAGAATTAGAAGCACCTTGTGTGTGTAGACAGACATGCTGGTTATTGTTCAGCCTTTGTATCCAAAGGCAGGAAAGACCAGTGGCAGGATAAACCCACTACAAGATGAGCCAGACTGATTCTTATCAGAGGTAGTTTGGACACCAGGAGTCGCTGCTCATAGAGGAGGAGGTAATATTGCTAAATAACTAGCATTGAACAGATGTCTTAAAGGGCACATGTCAAGATGCAGGGTAAAACTGCCCGTCAAAGGGTCCATTCAGACAGGTTAAATAGGACATGTCATGAACATGAGAGTGGCACTTGGCACAGTAACCAGTCCATGGTGTACTGTATACACAAGTGATATTCAATATGTGCATCTGAGGGAAGCGATAAGAAGGGAGAGAACGTTCCCACTACGGCTGTTGAATAATATTGTTGGATTATATCTCAGAAAAAGCAACAACAAAAAAAGTTTCAGGGTACCAAGGGTCAACTGAAGCAAAGTTAATGGTATGGTAAATAGACACGGAATAGAATTATTCAAATTGTCATGAGTGGTGTTTCTGGTTGGCACAAAATGATTCTGGGCAAGAAATTACGAGGTGTGAAGCGGCGAGTGGTTTCCTTGCGCAGAATCATTGAAAGACAACAAACGATAGTTTTTTTTAGCAAAATAAAAGGCCAGAAATACACAGAAAAGCATAACCACTAAACACTGCCATGCATGGATGAATCAGTCTATTTTTCTAGAAATGTAATGCTGTACTATGCGACGTGGAAAGCAGATGTGACAGCTATAACACATACCTGTATTACCCTCCCAAGGCCCCATTATGGGATAAATATTAGTATTCAAGACTTGGCAAGCATGTCTATGTACCCATACCAGTAAGGCTGAACAGTTCTGACATGCACAGTTGATATATCCAATACTTCTTCCTGTCATGTCTGTGTTTATAGGAACCCCCTGTAAGTGTAACATATGTGGAATGACCTGTTACTTGGCTTGTTACTCTAAAGCTTTATTGCAGAAATGACAGGACCTTGTGTCACACTTGTAAGTTCTGTTCGGTAATCTCATCCCACAGACTGCAGCTCTGAGTTAGTTAGAGCTGGAGGGTGGGTAGATTGCTCTGGAATGAATTAGTGCATGTTTGAGATTCTTGGTCCTCTTTAAAACCAGAACTATCTGTTTGTGGCCTAGATCTTTGGCATGCCTGGAGGGTCAAATATTGTAGTGCCCCAGTTGTGCTGCATGATGGATGGGAGGGGTATAGAAGGGGACAGTATTATATTCCATGATCAGGAAAAGTTTTTCTTGATCTGAAACAGTATTGTGTTGGTTGAAGGAGCTTTTCCGTGAGTGTGTTGCGAGATTTAGTGAGAGAAGTTTGGATTTTTTGAAGCTGGTGTAAGATTAGCAGATTTTGTGCAATTTTAGACAGAGTTTGACCAAATTGGAACGGGATTTGTTTTATAAATATATAGAGGCAGCAGGGAAAGTTTTAGGGATAAACTCTGGCTATTTCTAGGTATTTTGAATTAGAAAGTTTGAGCGAGTGGAAATAGGACAGTTAGCGTGGGTGCCGCCATTTTGAATTCATTAGCGAGGGGTAAAATAAACATACAAGGTAAAATACAGTCAGTATGTTGGGTCGTGGTGTGCCGCAGGGCAGGACAGGAGCAGGGCGAGGGAAGGGAGCAAGAGGGAGGTGTCCTAGAGGGGGAAAGCAGGCAGGGCGGGAACAGATAGGAGGGCAGGAGGAGAGCAGAGCAGAGGAAGGGGCAGGAGACGGGGGGGAGGAGTACAGAATCGAGGGATGTAGACAGAGAGCAGGCGGCAGAGTGGGAGGGATACATACAGTGTGAGGGGTGTTGTATGTGGGAGGAGTTTCGTTGCACTGGGCTGCTCTGCACCTTTGAGGAGGCAAGGGAGGAAAGTTTTAGGTATAGGTGTGGGAAGTGCAGGTGGACTGAGACTTTAGAAGTCCAGTTGATAGCCCTTTAGCTAGAGCTAGAGGAGGCCAGAGATAGGAGTAGGGCTGCAGGGGAGGGGGTTAGCATGGTAGGGGGACAGAAGGGTGGTCGGGGGAAGAACGAGGAAGGGGGGAGAGAGGCGATAGGACAGACAGCGCAGGAGGAGGCAGGGACCAGTGGGCAGGAGGCAGTAGGGGAAGATGGAGAGATGGCAGGGGAGACAGTGTGGGAGGAGACGCAGGCTAGGAGGGAAAGGGAGGAGAGAGTGTTAGTGTTAGACAGGCAGTTGTGGTGGGGAGCAGTATTGTTAGGAGGATAGACGGGACCTTTTGTAGGAGGGACAGGGAGAACAGGGTGAAGGTGTGTCTGCCAGGGGCAAAAATGAAGGATGTAGAGGAGCGTTCAGAGGGGTTAGTGCAGAGTAGTGGGGAGTGCCCTAAGGTCATAGTCCAGGTTGGGACTAATGACCTCTCGGACAGGGAGGAGGGGGGGAAAGGGGTGGTGGGTACAGAGACAGTTTTGGGAAGGTATAGGGGACTTGTAGACCGCATAGGGCAGTCAGATTGTGAGGCGCTAGTGATCCTACCAAGGTTGAGGATGAGTAGCTGGGAGGCTAGCAGGATCTGTGGGATAAATAGGCAGCTGGGTAGGATGTGTAGGGGGGAGGAGTATAGCATTCAGGGATGTATGGGAGGATTTTGTCGGCAGGAGGGAGTTGTTTGCCGAGGATGGGCTGCGCCCTAGTCAGGCAGGAGGAGATAGGTTGGGGCAGGTTTATAGTGAGTGGGTGCAGCAGCAGGAAAACTAGAAATCCGGGCGTCAACCAGGCAGTCTCTTGGGCAAAGTGTTGGAAGCAGGAACGAAGAAAGCGCAAGGATGAGGAATAACAGAAAAGCAAAGACTATGAAAATAGGATATGTTAATTGCAGGGGATAAAAACAAAGTGGCAGAGATAGGAGATGTAATAGAGCGTGAGGGAATGGACATTGTAGCCCTCACAGAAACACATATCAGAAAGGAAGAGGTTGGTATAGTAACATGCCCAGCAAGGTATAAGCTGATAGGTACAGGGAGAGGAAGTGGACAAAGAAAAGGAGGAGGAGTAGGCTTTTTGATTAAGAAGGGGGTAAAGTGGCATGAGATATGGGAAGAAGATAACGAGCTGAAAAATGAGATGCAGTGGATAGGAATACAGTCAAATGGAAATAAGGTAGCAATAGCTGTAGTGTATGAGGGGTTACCTAATGAAGGGAATGACCAGATATATGATAGGATGAGAATGATGGTTAGTGACATTCAGCAGCAGGGCTACCAGGTTATGATAACTGGGGATTTTAACAGACACATAGGGAATGGAATGAGTGGAATAGAGGGAGGGGATAGGGGAATTAATGGAAATAGAACCAGGTCACTGAACTTCACAAGAAAATTGGTCTGAGGATTGTTGATAGGGATGTAAAATGTAAAGGAAAGTGGGCATGGGCATCTGGTGAAAGGCAGACAATAATTATTGATTATATTTTAATGGACAATGGAATATTTCAGATGACACAAAACTGTGAAATAGATGATGAAGGGAGATTGGATATAGACAGTGACCATAAATGGATGATAGTCTCCATTAACATGAAATACCAAAGAAGAAACTGAGGGGGAACTAAATGGGTGTGAAATATTAAGGAGGAAACGGACTGGGCAGGGTATCAAGAAAGTCTAAATGTTGAATTGCAGGAATGGAAGAATAGATGGGAGGATGAGGGAGAAGTACAGGAAATGAATGGGGACCTGACCAGAAGGATTCTTAAGGTAGCACAGGACAAGATAGGTAGAAAGAAAGTCCCAGTTGAAAACCTAGGGTATAGAATAGACCCAGAGCTAAAAGGAGCCGTAAAAAGAAAGAGGGGTAAAAATAGAGCATGAAGATTAGCCAGGAAAAACGGGTGCTCACAAGTCGATATAGAAGAAGCTAAGAGACAGTATATGGAATGTAGCAGAGATGAAAGCAGAGAAGAGGGCCAGCAATACTGAACAAATGACGAGGAAAATAATGGAGAATGGGGGGGGGGAAGTGTCAGTCATCTTTTGGAAACAGGTTAATCGACGAAAACAGAATAAAGCAGTGGAAATCTGCACAGAGGGAAAAGGACTGATAACAAGGAAGAAATACAGGAAACCTTAAGGGAGTATTGGGAAGAAGTCAATAACCCACAGTGGGGTCAGGGAACAGTACCATGGTATCAAGCAGAGTACACACAGGATCAATGGGATCCAGAGATGTGTTGTAGGATCAGAAGTATAGAAGTTAAAATATCAGTTGAACAGATGCGGTTACGCAAAGCTCCAGGACCAGATGATATGTCGACAGAATTCATAAAGAGAGGGCCAGAAGAAATTGAAGATAGTTTACAGTTGCTTTTCAATAGGGCCATTGAGAAAAGACAAGTACCAAAGGAATGGAATAGACTAAGGATTTCATATATTCCAAAGAAGGGTTCAGGAGGCCAATTGGACCAGTGTAGGCGCATTGCGATTTCATCAAATGTGGGTAAAATTTTCAGTAGGATAATGTATCGGAGACTAAGTTGAATAGTTGAAAGGCTCGGTCTTCTGGGAGAAATTCAGAGTAGATTCAGACCAGGTAGAAGGGTAGGTGACCACATCTTCACATTGACCCAGGTGTTAGAACTGGCAAGACAAAAGCGGAAGAAAGTCTTCATGGGTTTTCTTAGATGTGAGGAAAGCTTATGACAGGGTATGGAGAGATGCTCTGTGGTAAAAACTAAGTGAACTAGGATTTGGTGGAAATTTCCTAGAAATTCTAAAAGCGCTCTATAAAGATGTAGACTGTACACTGTCAGTAGGAAAGGTAGAAGGAGAGAATACAAGTCTAGATATAGGCCTCAAGCAGGGGTGTGTGCTGTCCCCAATTTTGTTCCCTTTGTATGTTAAGGAGTTGGGGGATCAGTTGATGGAGTGTGATAAGGGAATAAGGGTAGGTGATCTAAAAATTCCAGGTCTGTTTTTTGCAGACGGTATTGTACTCATGGCAGAGTCCCAGAAAGAACTACAAGAGATGCTGAACATAGCAGGGGAATACGGGAATAAATGGAGGTTAGAATTCAGTAAGGATAAGAATAAAGTGATGACTCTTGGGAAGAAACCAGATGGAAATGAAAAATGGAGAATTGGGCAGTTCCAAATTCCAGAAAGTAGGGAACAGTTTATTGAAATTGGGGAGGTTGATGAGTATGAATACCCAGGTTTTAAGATAAAAGCAACAGGTAAAGGCATGTTCAGGTATCAGGTGGAGAAGATTAAACAGAAAGTGAATTGGACAAAAGTAATGATTAAAGCTACTGCACTAAACAGTTTCAACAGAGCGTACACAGCAAGAGTATTATGGGATAGAGTTGCAATACCAGGAATGATATATGGCTTAGACGTGATTTCAGTAAGTGAGGGAGATATCCAGGGAATGGAGAAAGCACAGAATGAGATGGGGAAATGGATACTGGGAGCACCACCATGTATAGCAACAGAAGCAGTCGTAGGAGAGTTAGGATGGAATGAAACCACAGATAGGATTGCCAAAGCTAAGCTAAAGTACTGGGGTTATTTACAAGCAGTAAATGAAGACATTTGGTGCAGGAAAGTTTACAATGAGGTAGTCAAGGAAAAAAACAAGATGGGTCAAAGACATAGACAGGTTAGCAGAGAAATAAGAACTAAAAGGATATGATGAGGTGGATGATTGGAAAGTATATGTAGGTAAGACTGTTACAGAGGGTTGGAAAGAAGACTTGAAAAGAAGAGTCAGGGAAAAAAGTACATTGAATGCATACAAGGTATTAGAAAGCCACAAAAAAGTGTGTGTTGGGATGGAGGGAAGGGATCCAAGCTTCTGTTTCAAAGTAGGGCAGGAGTAATCAATCCAGAAAAGAGAAAACAGAAGTGGACTACAGGGAGTAATGGAAAGTGTTAGTTGTGTGGACAAGAGGCAAATGAGACGGTGGATCATTGGCTGTTGTGGGGCAATGCATATAGAGAGTTAAGGGAAGATTTTTTTCAGAAAGTTGCACAGGGAAGATTACAATTACAAGGATTTAGAAGAGGTTCAGTGTTTAGAGGAAGAGGAACGTATAGCATGGATTTTGGGTATGAAAGGTGGCTTTCTGGGAGGCAGGAAAGGTAACAAAAATATGCAGGACTACGTGGTAGGATGCTGGGACAAAAGGAATAAAATAATAGAGTTAGAAGGCAACAGGTTGAATTAGAATCCCAGAGTATAGGGAGGGGAGGGAATGGGAAGGGTGGTAGCTTCCATGGGGGCTCCCGTGGGAAAAGCCTGAGCCCTAGAGGCGGGGATAGGGTGTGTGAGGGATGGATTTTTAGCTCAGCTGACTTGTCAATCAGCTGAGCTTATCTTATGGTCCTCCGTCCGTCGTCTGTCCGTCCGTCCGTCCGTCCGTCAACAATTTACATTTTCGACTTCTTCTCTTAAACCGTCAGCCAGATCCACTTCAAACTTGGTGGGGATGTGCCTTGGGGAGGTGTCTACCAAGTTTGTTCAAATGGTCATGGTCCATTGATTTTTGGATTTTAAATGAATTTTTTTATTCTTTTTTGGGCAAATCTTAAAAAATCTTCTTCTCTGAAACCGCTCACCCAATTACTTTGATATCACACAGAAACACTCCCTGGGATACCTAGTTCTTAATTTGTTCACCAGGTGGCGCTGCAATTTTTTTCTATTTTTTTTTGAATTTTTGTGTGTTATAGCTATTTTCGACTTCTTCTCGAGAACCGTCACTCAGATTAAGCTGAAACATGGTGGATATGTTCCTTGTAGAAGGGTCAAACAAAGTTGTTCACTATGTGAGAATGCTGCAGATTCCTGATTTTTAACGATTTTTTCAATTCTGGTACTTATCGGTCAATGCAGCTTTCCTATTGATTACTATGGAAGTCAATGAGCATTCTAATGCTAATTCACATTTTCAACTTCTTCTCCAAAACCGTCATCCAAATTAACTTCAAACTTGGTGGGGATGTACCTTGGGTGGGTGTCTACCAGGTTTGTTCAAATGGTCGTGCTCCAGTGATTTTTGGATTTTGTAATGTAATTTTTTGTTCTTTTTTTTGGACAAATCTTAAAAAATCTTTTTCTCCAAAAGCGCTTACTCAATCACTCTGATATCACACGGAGAGACACCTAGGGACTCCTTGTTCTTAATTTGTTGACCAGGTGGCGCTGCAATTTTTTACTAATTTTTTTAGGAATTTTTGTGTGTTCTAGCTATTTTCGACTTCTTCTCCAGAACCGTCACTCAGATTAAGCTGAAACGTGGTGGATATGTTCCTTGTAGAAGGGTCAAACAAAGTTGTTCACCATGTGGGAATGCTGGAGATTCCTGATTTTTAACGATTTTTTCAATTCTGGTACTTATCGGTCAATGCAGCTTTCCTATTGATTACTATGGAAGTCAATGAGCATTCTAATGCTAATTCACATTTTCAACTTCTTCTCCAAAACCGTCATCCAAATTAACTTCAAACTTGGTGGGGATGTACCTTGGGTGGGTGTCTACCAGGTTTGTTCAAATGGTCGTGCTCCAGTAATTTTTGGATTTTGTAATGTAATTTTTTGTTCTTTTTTTTGGACAAATCTTAAAAAATCTTTTTCTCCAAAAGCGCTTACTCAATCACTCTGATATCACAGGGAAAGACACCTAGGGACTCCTTGTTCTTAATTTGTTGACCAGGTGGCGCTGCAATTTTTTACTAATTTTTTTAGGAATTTTTGTGTGTTCTAGCTATTTTCGACTTCTTCTCCAGAACCGTTACTCAGATTAAGCTTAAACATAGTGGATATGTTCCTTGTAGAAGGGTCAAACAAAGTTGTTCACCATGTGGGAATGCTGCAGATTCCTGATTTTTAACGATTTTTTCAATTCTGGTACTTATCGGTCAATGCAGCTTTCCTATTGATTACTATGGAAGTCAATGAGCATTCTAATGCTAATTCACATTTTCGACTTCTTCTCCAAAACCGTCATCCAGTTTAACTTCAAACTTGGTGGGGATGTACCTTGGGTGGGTGTCTACCAAGTTTGTTCCAATCGTCATGTTCCAATGAATTTTGTTTTTTTTAATAATTTTTTTTTTCAAAAATCTTTACAAAAGTTTTAACATGGAGTTTCTTGTAATTGTTATTACTTAAATAATTTTGGCCAGATTTACTTCAAACTTTGTGGGGATGTTCCTTGGGTGGATTTCTACCAAGTTTGTTCAAATGGTCACGCTCTATTGATTTTTGGAATTTTTATGAATTTTTTTCGTTTTTCGGAGGCAAACCTTAAAAACTCTTCACCTCTGAAACTGCTCACCCAATTGTTTTGATATCGTTCATAGACACTCCCAGGGACACATAGTTCCCAATTTGTTCACCAGGTGGCACTGCAATTTTTTTTATTTTTTTATTTTTTTTTTTGATGAATTTTTTATATGGTTTTGTTATTTTTCACTTGTTCTCAGAACTGTCACACAGATTAAAGTGAAATGTTATGGATATGTTCTTTTGGAAGGGTCAAACAAAGTTGTTTACGAGGTGGCACTGCTTTAGATTCCTGATTTTTAAGTATTTTCAACTCGGGTACTTATCGATCAATGCAGCTTTCCTATTGATTACTATGTAAGTCAATGGGCATTCTGGTGCTACTTCACAGGACAACTGACACAAAATTTACTGTTTACTTGATAACTTGAGATCTGTTTTGAGTTAGTCGCGTGATGCAGCAGGTTAATGTTTCTGTATGAAGGTAATGCTTAGACAGTACATGAATGACCTTGACCTCGTTTCTGGGGTCACAGTGCAACATACATGAATTTTACTCTTCATTATAACTTGAGAACTACTTGAACCTTGATGTTGCACATGATAGTGCTCTTCTATAAAGGTCAGACTCACTCACAACATGGGTGACTTTGATCCTTTCCCAAGTTCACAGAGCTGCAACTGTGATGAATGTCTAGGTCAGCTGAGCATGGGCTGTTCACACAGCCCACTTGTTTGGATTTTTTGTTTGTTTTTTTTGGGGGGGGGGGGGCAAATCTTAAAAAAATCTTCTCCAAAACTGCTCATCCAGTTGCTTTGATATCACACAGGAACATTCCTAGGGAGTCTTAGCTTTTAATTGTTCACCAGGTGGCGCTGCATTTTTTTTCTAAAATTTTTAATGATTTTTTTGAGTGTTTTCACTATTTTCAACTTCTCCAGAACCATCACTCCGATTAAGCTGAAACTTTGTGGGTATGTTCCATGTGAAATTGTCAAACAAAGTTGTTCACTAGGTGGCATTTCACTAGGTGGCATTGCTATGGATTCCTGATTTTTAACGATGTTTTCAATTCGGGTACTTATTGGTAAAAGCACCTTTCCTATTGCCAGATTACTATGCAAGTCAATGGGTATTCTAATGTTTTTTCACGTTTTGGACTTCTCTGAAGAAACTATCTGTCAGATTCACCTCAAACTTGGTGAGGTGTATGTGGGTCGTCACGCTCCAGTGAATTTTTTATGATATTGATCTTAGCTGACTTGCTAGTCATCTGTCGGCAGAGCATTAGGCCCTTGGGCCTGTTCAGAAAATTATCTTGATATGTTGGTCCTAAAAAGTGTTCTCAATTTGGCCTGGTCTCTCAAGCCAGCTGTCACTGTATTCCCTTCTTTGGCAAAAAATTATGAAAGGTACAAGAACAAAAACATTAGAAAATGGAGAATATTCTTGAAGCAAATCATATGCACACTCAATTACGTGTCTACCAAAAATACCAATCGACCAACTGGTCAGTTTGCCGCCACAGATTACATTTTAGGCGCATGGCCTTGTTGAAATGAACAAAACTATATCTTAGTAAATATAGTATGTTATCCGTCGCACAATACTTAATTTCGATGTAAATTTCATATATTTGCATAAATTAACATATGATAATTAGGCACTTTGAACAAACTCTGTATTTTGTGACTATATTAGAGCTGTTGAGCACATTTTGGCGTTTATTTAGCCTTTTCACAAGCAGTATCACCAAAGTTATTATTTTTAAGGACAACTTTGAGTTGTCTCAGAAATGGCATAGGTTGTCATGGAAACAGGCAGAAATAAACAGGATAAAACACTTTTCAGATTCCACAACCTATTTTTTCATGAAGAGGACATATATACCTATAAGAAAATATAGGTTGTAACTTGTTATAGCACGGCTTGGGGAAGGCCCCCTCTAGTGCCCCCTTTGCCGCAGGTCTAGTTTTAATTATTGTGATTGATGTCATGACAGTTACGTCAGTATGCACAGTTGAAACAGGCACCAGCTCCCTATAAATGGTCAGCATAAGTTTTTATGTTTACTCTGAGGTTGAACAGAACTCAATAGCCTGGTGATCAGTAAAGCCATGTGCAGGTATTATAGGAAGAAACCAGTCTGGCATTTTGGCACCGCACACGTGCACTTTCACGGACACTTTTAGCCTCATCTTTCTTTGTTTTAACAAAGGGAAATGTATTTATTAAGAGCACACCGGGAATTGAATGTAAAACACTGTGCATAGAACATAGCAGTGATCCTACCTTAATATTAATGTGGGGTTTGGCCTTGTTTAAGACTTCTTGCAAAATGCAATTTTAAGTGTACCTCCACTTTTAGAGGCAACTTTACAATACTATGCCTGCCTTTCTGTTACAGCTGGGTCTCTTCAGGAGTTTGGAAAGCTGATCTCGGCCATTGAAGATGAACGGGAGAGGATGGTAAGATAGATAGAGCTTGTGTTTAAAAGATTCATCTCAGAAGGAAACCAGTAATCAGTTTGTGAAAATTAGATGACTTCCTAAATTTCTTCAACAAAGAGCAACCATCTGAGTGACATAGGGTAACGTGAACATTGCAGCCCTGTAATATCATTTCTTAAGCATGTTAAATACCGTATTCATTCCAATTGACACCGTGTGTGCTTAAAAAATATTTTACATGAAAATCCAGCCCAGAAAAATCGATCATAAGTACACATACCCATTTTTTCCCATTGTAAGTTTTCCAAAGAGTTGAAACAGTCATTATATTCATGTCCGTAAAATCGCCGGTAAAATTATCAATATAAATTTTTTAGACTCACCTAAATACCATAAGATGATAACATACATATCAAACTTTATTTCTGTCAATAAAAAACAAAAATTTTGTTGAACAGAGGTGACATTCAGCCAACTAAATGCCTGGGCCTGCCTCACATGTGAGCAAGCCACCATGGCAACCTAAACAGGAAGTGGCAACTGAGCATGTGCAATAAGATAGGAAGTGCTTAGCAAAGAGGGAGTTCTCGTTTTCAAAGTACACAAGGAGATGCAGATAAGGTGGAGAGCAATAAAAAAAGACAGCAAACAAACCATCATGCTTTTTGTGATAAAGAATTGTACCTGATTGGAAAACTATTGATTTCATAGCTAGAAATGCATGGTGATGAAAAAGTTACATTGAAAACTACACCAGTTTCACAGTAAGTAACTTAGGAATCATTCAGTATAAGTCGGGGTGTGCACTTATTGGAGCATGTGCGCTAATGAGAATGAATACGGTATCTTGAGTGGAGCATTACAGTCAAAAAAATTCCTTTGGTAGGATGTTTCCATTTTTCTGTATGCTCAGTTTCTCCTATGGAGCAAAATATGCATCAAATGTTGATGATGTGGGCCTTAAAGTTGACAATGTAAGAATGTTGTCAAGAAAAGCAGTGATTTCCCAAATAAGGCTTTTTTAGTTTTAGTGCAACATGTGACATTTTGATCTGTTTTTCCAATTCCAAATCATAATTTCAAAAATATGAAATTGTTAGGATTTGATCAGATTAATTTGTACACTACTGGTAGATTTATGTACAAAATTATCAAACATCTCATGCCTGATGTTTAGTATCATTTATTTAATTGGGTTTCAAATGTTCATGGGTATTTATATTCCTAAATTTCAAACTTAACACTTTGTAAATTCTCTGTTAAATCCATGTTCCTGCCTTGTGGAATACAATTCCACAGTCTGCACGAAATGCATTATACATGCCTATAAAAAGAATCTGAAGATGTGTTTACTGAACAATATCTACTTTTTCTTTCATTTCCATAATCTAATTTAAGAGCATTATATTGTATTTGCTATCTAATCAGTGAATTATATGTGTCTTACGGTGTCAGCTGTCATCATGGGGATTCCACAAGCTCTATGGAGTTTCTTACCCTAACTTGAATATTATTGTGTACGTATGTGTACACTATACCTGAATAAACAAAACTAAGATACAGGACAGCAAATGATGTTCTTGTTGCAGCTGGAACGTGCATATGACCAGTTCATCCAACCTCTGGAAAAGTTTCGCAAAGAACAGATAGGTGGTGCTAAGGTAAGTTCAGGCTTCTGCAAACATTGGAAAGCTTAATGTGCATTAAAATCTGATTGCATAGGGCACTGTCACAATTTAATTATATTCAAACTCATCCCACATACAAACAGAAGATGGAAGGAACAGGCTGGAGCTTGCCTGTTACTGTGCATGGTTAATGCATTCCCAAGTTTACTGCCTATCAATGATACAGTAATACCTGTCACCAGCGACCGCTTACATGGCCGACCACCTGTCTTACACAACCAATGGGCAGTCACATCTGACCATAAGCGACAACTAATTACGATTTTTAATGCCAACTTCTTTCCTTTTACGAGCGGTAAAACTGAGAGACGCGTGTACAAGTTATCCAAACATAGACAGACCATGGTGAGCATCTTTATTTCAATAAAGAACTTTTGTCTGGGTGCTGAAAGATGTGTGTCGCAACTTGAAAATATTTGCCGGTCATGAGTTTTGTCTTTTTCCCATTACGCTCAATGGGCCTGATGCGTCACCCGGCATGGAGCCTTCGCTTGCGAAGTAATGAGCTTTAACTGTCGTAAAATTGTTTTGATGGCATAACTCACTGTCTTAACTTTATTCTACACGTTCGGTAGAGCCTAACTCACTGTAATTCACAAGTTATGGATCAAAATAAGACTCGCCATTTTCCCACAGCCACCACGTGTGTTTTGGGCACTATGTTGTTTACCTCGATCTGCACCGTGGTAAAAATAAATTGACCCACTTATCATCGTTCATCTTATAATAAATACTATGATAAATCATTGTTCAAGTAGAAATGAGAACTTTAAATAACTAGAAAAGAAAGATTTGCTGGAAAGCAAATCTGTCTGTGTGTGTGAAAAAATTGCACAATTACAAAAATATGCAGTGTTGCAACACTTACAATTTGAGTCCAACATGAATAAAATTGGATGGAAAGTGACCAAATTATGGCTAGATGAAACATTCAAAAGGCAAAATGACCTTGACCTTTAGAGGTCAAAGGTAAATGAAAAAAATGTTAAGTGTTACAGTATCTTTTATATCTGTGGCATGTTCGTGCTGATGTGACAGTGAACAGGCATCCAAATCTGGTGGCCATAGCAACCAACTGACATAGTTCCAGAGCACAGATTATAGGAAATAGGTGACCCTAGATGCAGGTGTACATGGACTGATACACGACATGCATATTAATTTCCTGCCAAAAGGCACGGGTTTGACACCTCTCACTCATGGGGGACGTGCAGGCACTTCCCAGTCACAGACAGGGACACATGCCCTTTCCTAACAATATTAGTGGTTTTCTGACAAATTCATGTTTACAAATGCCAATGCCATATCCAACTAGTACTTTGCTCTCTGGATATCAGAAGAAATTAGAATTTGCCTGTAAAAAATAATTCTTTATTTCCAAACTATCAGCAACATCCTGCCTGCCCTAGTAGACAAGTGCCCATATGTAGCTACAATTTGTGTCCAACATGATCAAAATTGGATGATAATTGGCCGAGTTACGGTTAGATGAAAATTTCGAACGACAAAATGACCGTGACCTTTGACCTCTGGAGGTCACATATACATTACAGAAATGTGCAGTGCTAAAATATGTACAATTTGAGCTCAACATGATTAAAATTGGATGAAAATTGACCGAGTTATGGCTGGATGAATATTTCAAAGGTCCGAATGACCTTCACCTTTGACCTTTAGAGGTGACGTGATTACAAAAATGTGCAATGTTACAATATCTGTGATTTGAGCCCAACATGATCAAAATTGGAGTAAAAGTGACCAAGTTATGGCTAGATGAATATTTCAAAGGTCCAAATGACCTTGATCTTTGACCTCTAGAGGTCACATGTAAACTATAAAAATGTGCAGTGTTATAGTAGCTACAATTTTGTGTCCAACATGATCAAAATTAGAGGATGATTGGCCGAGTTATAGCTACATGAATATTTCAAATGGCAAAATGACGTTAATCTTTGACCTCTAGAGGTCACATGTAAATTACAAAAATGTGCACTGTTACAGTAGCTACAATTTGTGTCCAACATGATCAAAATGGGATGAAAATTGACTGAGTTTTGGCTGGATGCATATTTCAAACATACAAATGACCTTGACCTTTGACCTCTAGAGGTGACACGTAAATTACAAAAATGTGCAGTGTTACAATATCTACAATTTGGGTCGAACATCATCAAAATCTAATGAACAAACGTACAAATGACCTTGACCTTTGACCTCTAGAGGTGACATGTAAATTACAAAAATGTGCAGTGTTACAATATCTACAATTTGGGTCCAACATCATCAAAATCTAATGAATACTTTGGAAGCCAGAAGCAATTGAATTTTTTTATTTGCCCTAATTTGCATAATTATCAAAATCTTGACTATTCAGAACGATATGCAAAACTTCAATGCAGGTGCTATAGCGGTACAAAATTTGAAGTTTCTAGCTTGCACGGTGTCTGACCCTTAGACGACACAAAAATCTGGCGTAAAGAAAGAAAGAAAGAAATAAAGAATATTGGGTAAAACGATATGTCTGTGTTCACACACAGACATTATAAGATACCACTATGCTATATATGCTGAGCTTTATAGGCGGCCCCTCAAACTCAAGAGATGAGAATAGAGGGAAGGAGAATGTAACTTGTCATTCACTGTTGATAGTTCTCCCTGTAGTGGTCACAGAAGTTCCCTGAACAAAATATGTGTATCATTTCACTAATAACAGTACTGTTACTGAACAAAAAATGGCGCCTTATTAATCCCCAAGATACCCTAATGGAAGGCACTATTCACCCATAGGGCTGTGATCTGGAGGTGTCATCTGTGTGCACCAGGGAGTGACCAATTAAGATAAGCTGGTTAATGTGCTGAATACACAACTGGAGCTTGCCTGTTGCTGTGCTTTAAATGCATTCCCAAGTTTACTGCTTATCAATGATACCATATTATGCTCAGTTAATGTGTACTGAAACTTAGTGTAAGTCAAGAGTATGATTGAAAAACAAAGACATAGTAGGCCTACAGGAAGGCATGGGTGCTAGCAGAAAAATTCCCAACACTGAAACTCTGAAGAGAGAAGCCGAGCAATGAAAAAGGGCAGGGTGTGTGTGTGTGGGGGGGGGGGGGGGGGGGGGGGCAGGCGCTTGGCCCCCTACCCCCCTCCATTCAAGAGGAGGACAATTTTTAAAAACATGATGTGAAATGGTGTGATTTTAGTCTATGTTTGACCACAATAAGAATGGAACACAGACAGTGACAAAATTCCTGATTATTTTTTTGGCAAAGCGCATGTGTTCACCCTGTGATTTATTGCTGTAGAGTACACACCAGCTGAAGAAAATATTTTTGAAATCAGCCTGCAAGGGCGGATTTCAAAGTTATCTTAAGATTACATATAGGACCTTCATTATTTTGAAGGGGTGATAGGTTATGATGCATGGTATCCGATGTCAAAATGAGTTGCTACATCCAATGATCTGAAAAGATGCTCATTGCAGTATGCTAACAAAGTAACAGATTTGTACAAAACAATGACCGAACGTAATGTTTACAGTACCATTTCCATGGAAATGATTGCATTGATGACCCTGGCTTCCCTATGTCCAAACCAACAAGGCATGCGGTACCTGTTCACTGCATGATCAAGACATTACACAAAATAGTTTTATTTTCAAGTGTGCAAAGTTTGCAAATAATTACAATGAACTGAGAACATGGACATGTTATGGCATTTGTTATACATTTTTAAAAAATCTTGTTATAAAAGCATACATCCAAAAGGATTGTAGTTTTCGTGCTTTTTTGTTTGTTTTGCTCGGATAGCAATGTATTCCTACATTCTACATTATCATTTTGGCGGAAATAGAGGCGTGGTTCTTGTCAATCAAGCGCAGTGCCGACCAAGTGGATGGATGTGGAAAGATCGTACAATTCATAGCTGAGATGATGAAAAATATAATTGTAAGTGCTAAAAAGATTAACTTGGAGAGTAGCTTTCGAATGATGTATTTGGTTTTTCCTTACGTTCCTTGTATCAAATACAGTAGCTCCTAGAAAGTTTCAAGTGAGCTACGGTAAACAGTGCAGGTTGCTGCCATATTGGATATTATTATAGCAATTAAATCAACAGCGCACACTCCCTCCGAAAACTGTATAAATACGTTTCATTCGCAGAAATTGAAGGGGGATGCAATCACTGAAAGGAACAGGTGCCCTTTGGCAGTGTTCCCAGGCATCATGAAAACCAGTAAAAGTTATTTGTTGTTTTTAAGGCTCGTAAAAGGCAATAAATTCCGACATGTGGCATGAAAATTCATTACTTATCAATTTGGGATGGGTTGGATGGCGAGTGTGTGACAATGACAATGAAATCCACTGAATCAATCTTTTTGCGGGAACACTGCCAAGTTGCGCGTACACAGTTGCGCATAAGGATGACCCGCTTTTTCCGGCATTACAATGCAAAATTATGGCACACATGCTTCTGGTAAACAAAGCAAATGAAAACAGCGGAAGTGTGATGCCGATACTTAAATAGAATTGATGATTTGGACACCCTTAGGACCAACGCACAAAAAACGCAATGCATTTTGAATGATACAACAGCAAATATTATCCCAAACTTAGTAACTTTGCACCTTTGAGGTCCCAGTGTTTTGCGTCGTCCACCATGACCATGATTATGCATTATACTGGTGGAATCCTCAGATGTTCGTCTTTGTATGTAACAAGCTCTCTTATTTGCTAAGAAAAAATACTCCTGGGGTAACCCTGCAAAAATACATCATTTCACCTCAGTTCAAATGCGGTGAGAGCATTTCCAGGTCCCCCATTGGGTGGATTTGATCACATGCCGCTCACTGTCCTATCAGACTCGTTCTCGCCCATACATGTGCCCGTCTCATGTCAGCAAAGTTGGGGAGGAATAAGTAGTATAAACGCGAAGATTATTGGACCAAGATGTTAAATTTTCACATCATATTTTCACCGAAAAGACTTCCATCGAACAAATCTAGATACAGATAAAGGCACATGTGAAAATTCTGTACAAAAGGCAAGGAAAATACGCAGATTAGTCGCCGCATGGTCACACGTGGACGAAGCGAAGATTTGCGTAAACACGATGTGATCATAATATGTTGTTGATTGCTGCCTCCTAGTATGTGTCACGTCGTTTTTGGTGAATTTTAACAGAATTTTGTTGTTTTGATTTTATTAAATTGTTTGAATGGAAAAAATCTGTATGACAGAACAAGAAAGGAATGAAATTTATGATCGCAGGTCGTAAAAATATTCATCCAACATAGCGGAAAACCATGCCTGTGACTGACAGGCTGTGTACACTCGCTTGTGTTGTGTTGCACGGCTCGTACCGTGTTGCTTAGTAAAAAAAAGTGACTGCACTTAAGATCAGACTCTTGACACCTCGGCATCAAATTTTCCAGGTAAATTGAAATAGAGAGTGCACAGAAATACAAATCAAGTAATTTTTGACCATTTCATCACGTGGAATGAATCACAAAAATAACGGAGCCCAGGCGTGTTCAGTATGCATGCCGCTTGTTGCGCAAGACAGTAAAAAACTGCCCGATGGCACAGGGTGTGCCAAATCAGATACTGGCACAGTGGCAGTGTGCTAGGGGTTAAGACCACTTCACAAACCATATTTTGGTGGACCAGGGACGTGCAGACTTAGTCTTAATTGCAGGTCCCTGAATTGACTGAATCAATCCTTGGGACAATCGACAAACTTTTAGTCATTAAACTCTTTTACATTGGCACATTGGTAACTTTTTATTCAATCTTAATTATAATTATGATTTGCCTGCATTAGCATATAGACCATATGTTATGTTTGTTTCTAGGCTTAAGTTACCTGCATGTTTTATCTATTTATCATTTTTGGTAAACTCACTTATGACTGTATGTTGATCATACCAAATAAAATCAATCAAATCACACCAAATGAAGTCTAGTTTCCACAATTTCAGACTGGACCCATCGATTCAGTCCATAGACTCACTCTTTTTCCTGAAAAAGGAGAAAGATGGGTCCCATGGACCCACACTGAAATATCCTTAATGTGACCCCTGCAAAACCATACATCACATATATTTTTCTATATTATATATGTCATACTGAGATATTTCATGCAACATGTAAATGTATGTATCAATTGCTTGAAATTTTCAAAGTCCATGTCTCTGTGATGCTGAAATTACACGTCCAGATACCTGCCACAACTCGTTGAATTTGAGAAATTTGGTCCTGGAAAGTGCTTGAAAAGACCTGTGTAAGTGTATGAACACTGGATTAAAAAATATGAAGGTCTTTTTGCTGCATAATTTAGTTTATGTTCTTATTACCAAATTATAATAAAAATTGCAGGAAAAATTACCTAGTAATCAATGTACAAAACCACAAAGGTCAGTTTCTTGTTATGTCTCCCGGTGGAAGCCGGGGGACATATTGTTTTAGTGCCCGTTTTTTCCGCTTCTTGTTGTTGTTGTTGTTGTTGTTGTTGTTGTTCAGGTTCTTCAACACTTGGTTTCCGTGCGATAAGTCTTGAAGAACTTGACAGAATTTGACGAAACTTGGTGGGATTATGTATCTAGGCAAAACCTAGGTTGGGATTGTATTTGGATGACCTTGAGCGAATTCTCAAGGTCACAGGGTCACTTATGTGAAATTGGTTTCCGTGTGATAAGTCTTGAAGAACTTGATGGAATTTGATGAAACTTTGTAGGATTATGTATCTAGGCACGATCTAGCTTGGGATTGTATTTGGGTTACCTTGAGCGAATTCTCAAGGTCACAGGGTCACTTATGTGAAATTGGTTTCCGTTTGATAAGTCATGAAGAACTTGATGGAATTTAATGTAACTTGGTAGGATTATGTATCTAGGCAAGACCTAGGATGGGATTGTATTTGGATGACCTTGAGCGAATTCTAAAGGTCACAGGGTCACTTATGTGTAATTAGTTTCCATGCGATAAGTCATGAAGAACCTGATGGAATTTGATGAAACTTGGTAGTATTATGTATCTAGGCAAGCCGTAGGTTGGGATCGTATTTGAGTGGCCTTGAGCGAATTCTGAAGGTCACAGGGTCACGTATGTGAAATTGGTTTCCATTCGATAAGTCTTGAAGAACTTGATGGAATTTGATGCAACTTGGTAGGATTATGTATCTTGGCAAGACCTAGGTTGGGATTGTATTTGGATGACCTTGAGCGAATGCTCAAGGTCACAGGGTCACTTATGTGAAATTGGTTTCCGTGTGATAAGTTTTGAAGAACTTGATGGAATTTGATGAAACTTGGTAGGATTATGTATCTAGGCAAGACCTAGGTTGAGATTGTATTTGGGTTACATTGACCTAATTTTCAAGGTCACAGGGTCACGTATGTGAAATTGGTTTCCGTTTGATAAGTCATGAAGAACTTGATGGAATTTGATGAAACATGGTAGGATTATGTATCTACCGAAGAGCTAGATTAGGATTGTATATGGATGACTTTGAGCTAATTCTCAAGGTCACAGGGTCATTTATGTGAAATTGGTTTCCGTGCGTTTAGTCTTGAAGAACTTGATGGAATTTGATGAAACTTGGTAGGATTATGTATCTAGGCAAGACCTAGGTTGGGATTGTATTTGGGTTACCTTGACCTAATTTTCAAGGTCACAGGGTCACGTATGTGAAATTGGTTTCCGTGCGATAAGTCTTGAAGAACTTGATGGAATTTGATGAAACTTGGTAGGATTTTGTATCTAGGGAAGACCTAGGTTGGGATCGTATTTGGATGACCTTGAGCGAATGCTCAAGGTCACAGGGTCACTTATGTGAAATTGGTTTCCGTGTGATAAGTTTTGAAGAACTTGATGGAATTTGATGAAACTTGGTAGGATTTTGTATCTAGGCAAGACCTAGGTTGGGATTGTATTTGGGTTACCTTGACCTAATTTTCAAGGTCACAGGGTCACGTATGTGAAATTGGTTTCCATTTGATAAGTCATGAAGAACTTGATGGAATTTGATGAAACATGGTAGGATTATGTATCTACCGAAGAGCTAGATTAGGATTGTATATGGATGACTTTGAGCGAATTCTCAAGGTCACAGGGTCATTTATGTGAAATTGGTTTCCGTGCGTTTAGTCTTGAAGAACTTGATGGAATTTGATGAAACTTGGTAGGATTATGTATCTTGGCAAGACCTAGGTTGTGATTGTATTTGGGTGACCTTGAGCGAATTCTCAAGGTCACAGGGTCACTTATGTGAAATTGGTTTCCGTGTGATAAGTCTTGAAGAACAGGATGGAATTTGATGAAACTTGGTAGGATTATGTATCTAGGCAAGACCTAGGTTGGGATTGTATTTGGATGACCTTGAGTGAATTCTCAAGGTCACAGGGTCACTTATGTGAAATTGGTTTCCGTGTGATAAGTCTTGAAGAACATGATGGAATTTGATGAAACTTGGTAGGATTTTGTATCTAGGGAAGACCTAGGTTGGGATTGTATTTGGATGACCTTGAGCGAATGCTCAAGGTCACAGGGTCACTTATGTGAAATTGGTTTCCGTGTGATAAGTCTTGAAGAACTTGATGGAATTTGATGAAACTTGGTAGGATTTTGTATCTAGGCAAGACCTAGGTTGGGATTGAATTTCGGTTACCTTGACCTAATTTTCAAGGTCACAGGGTCACGTATGTGAAATTGGTTTCCGTTTGATAAGTCATGAAGAACTTGATGGAATTTGATGAAGCATGGTAGGATTATGTATCTACGGAAGAGCTAGATTAGGATTGTATATGGATGACCTTGAGCGAATTCTCAAGGTCACAGGGTCATTTATGTGAAATTGGTTTCCGTGTGTTTAGTCTTGAAGAACTTGATGGAATTTGATGAAACTTTGTAGGTTTATGTATCTAGGCAAGACCTAGGTTGGGATTGTATTTGGATGACATTGAGCGAGTTCTCAAGGTTACAGGGTCACTTATGTGAAATTGGTTTCCATTCGATAAGTCTTGAAGAACTTGATGGAATTTGATGAAACTTGGTAGGATTATGTATCTTGGCAAGACCTAGGTTGGGATTGTGTTTGGGTGACCTTGAGCGAATTCTCAAGGTCACAGGGTCACTGATGTGAAATTGGTTTCCGTGCGATAAGTCTTGAAGAACTTGATGGAATTTTATGAAACTTGGTAGGATTATGTATCTAGGCAAGACCTAGGTTGGGATTGTATTTGGATGACCTTGAGCGAGTTGTCAAGGTCACAGGGTCACTTATGTGAAATTGGTTTCCGTTCGATAAGTCATGAAGAACAGGATGGAATTTGATGAAACTTGGTAGGATTATGTATCAAGGTAAGACCAAGGTTGGGATTGTATATGGGTGACTTTGACCTAATTTTCAAGGTCACAGGGTCATTTATGTGAAATTGGTTTCTCTGCAATAAGTCTTGAAGAACTTGATGAAAACTGCTAGAGTAATGTATCTAGGTGAGAGCTTAAATAGGATTGTAATTTTCAAGCAAACTTGGTCATTTGAAATTTGTTATCACCTGTAGCTTATTCAGAGATGTAAGTGTTCCACCGGGAGACATTTGATTTTCTGTTGGAAAATCAGTCTGTTCTAGCTTATGGTTAATATTTCTTGTGCGATGTGTCAAATTTCTTAATTTATATATACATTCAATCTGTGACAACTGTTCTTTATAATACACTATAGTTTAACATATATATTTTTTTTCACGCTTGAACACTGCGACTCAAACAAAATTTGCAGTCCCAAACCATTGTGACCTGTAATAGTTTTGCTGCTATTTTTTGCATTTGCAGAAAAAAAATGGACTGTTTCTTAAGACATGCACATGAAACAATAGACCATTCAGTGTCATTAATACTTAAATTTTTCACCATTTGAATGCAATACATCTTTGATAAATGTAAAATGGTACATATTTTCAGACATTTACTTACTATGTAACAATCAATACAATGTATACTTGGAAACAAGCAAAGAAAATTCAAAATTATTGATAATAAAAACAAACAGCAATTTACTTTGCCTGCACCTCATCATATGTGCTTTATTTATATCATTTTAAAATGTGATAATTGATGTGTGCTTTAAAGCATCACAGTTACCCAGGCAAAGTATTTATTTAAGCAGCAGAAATGCAAGTGACTGAACAATTGTTACAGAAATCTCCTATAGATGGATATTTTTGATACATTTAATAAGTTGCTGGTCTATGCTACAAATAGTTAAATTTATTTTAGATGGATTGGAATAGTCACTGGCTCATTGTAAACATTAGGTCACATGGACATTACAACATACACATAGATTGTATTTTGTAATTAGTTACATATTTAGTTTGTACACATTTTTCTGTTGATACATGAAAATGTCGCGAAAGAACTACAGCTCTACACTTTTGCATCAGCATTATTTAAGTATGCAACTTTTACAGTTTACTTGGAAACATCATTCTCCACATCCTGCTACACAGTTTGTGTGCAAATGATATTTTGTGCAATACATAAAGTTAATGTATTCGGGGTAAATATGTACAAAATATATGTATTCATATGAATACCAACTGTGACAGTAATGGTGTGCTGATATAATGAAAGTGCCACATTTTACTTAATTCAAATATACAAAGCCTTAGAACTTACAAATACACAATTGTGTATAGTACCTTTTCTTCATGTTAATCAAAATATTACCAGTTGTGCCTGCTTTGAGATGCCCCTCCTTTGAGAGACCACCTGTCTTTTGTGACTATTTTTACTGTGCAACAGCTCCTTTCAATAATTCTCTTCCTTTGGGAGCCCAGCTGCTGAACCTGACAAGAGACCACACAAAATGACCCCAAAAGACCACTTTTTTCTACTACTGTATTAGTCATTTTGGGCTTCTTGTAATTTGCGACCAAGTTGTGGGATTGTTGTTATAAGTGTTCGTTCCTCATGTGGCTGATTTCATAGGCCTTAGGTCTTGTTTTCTAATATTTTTATGAATTTTTTGTATGGTTTTGCTATTTTTCACTTGTTCTCAGAACCGTCACTCAGATTAAGCTGAAATGTGATGGATATGTACTTGTGGAGGGGTCAAACAAAGTTGTTTACCAGGTGGCACTGCTTTGGATTCCTGATTTTTAGCGATTTTCAATTCGGGTACTTATCATTCAATGCAGCTTTCCTATTGATTACCATGTAAGTCAATGGGCATTCTAATGGTAATTCCACGGGACAACTGACACAAAATTTACTGTTTACTTGATAAATTCAGAATTGTTTTGAGTTAGTACCGTGATGCTGCACATGTTAATGTTTCTGTATGAAGGTCATGCTTAGACAGCACATGAATGACTTTGACCTCGTTTCTGGGGTCACAGTGCAACATACATGAATTTTACTCTTCACTATAACTTGAGAACTACTTGAACCTGGATGTTGCACATGTTAGTGTTCTTCTATAAAGGTCAGACTTATTCAGAACATGTGTGATGTTGATCTTTTCCCAAGTTCACAGAGCTGCAAGTGTGATGAATGTCAAGATCAGCTGAGCATGGGCTGTTCACACAGCCCTCTTGTTAGAAGCTCTTGCAACTCAAAGAACAATCCTTACTTTTTGGCTGTTGGTGAATGTCATAAAAAAATGTTGCCAGATCTTCAAGAAACCCATCAAATGGCTTGATAAGTTCCTTAGCTGCATTACTCATAGTATGTGCAGTATCTCTATGAATGTTAATCAAGTCTTCATATTTGGCTTGCAATAGGGAGTTAAACCCCACCTTTTGACCGCACCCATGGTGCTGCAGTTATATCCAAAAGGCAGGTTATCACTCTTTGCATCGGTAGATTTTACTTCTTGCCAAAGCTCCTCCAAAGCAACAAAAATGTCAGCAACTGTTGCAGTATTTTCTTTCAATGTACCTAGGTTTTTAGTGAAAACACACTGCTTCTGTTCATCCTAGTGATGTACCAATGCATTGCACACCTTGTCATTTGCATTGTTGGTTGACTCATCCATGCTTACGGGGAAGAATGTGTTTCTCAATTTGTCTGATAATTCTTGCCTCAGTGTCTTTACCACACCCTGTGTGGTTGTGTATATATGCCACTCTTGATAGGGACAAGGTTTGTCCATCACTGGCCATCCACTTAGCATATTCAGTTAGTTTTGGAGCCAGTGAATACGGCAAAACAATATTCTGCTATAAAACCACGCGTGATAGCTTTCAAGTCTTCTTGGGGATGAAACCAAGATTCTTGGGCAACAATTGGTTCTGCTCCTGGCAGTGTCTGCATGAGTGTCAAGGCTGAAGCCTCATTCAGATGGACAGCATCATCAACATGTTTTCTGAGGGATTTTTTCCCCAGTTTGACCATAATCTATTGATCTGTTGCATATAATAAACCAACCTAGTCCTGCACTGTCAATTTTCCGTGCCCAGGTTCCATACTCTTGTCCTTTACTATTCTTTTTCTAGTAACCACTGCCATCTCCATTTGTATAACGTCTTTATCAATTTCCATCACATCAGCATTTTGGGCAACAAACTTCATCTTGCATTGCAACTGCACTGATCATGTTGGATACGTACAAATTAATCACCATTTCACAGTAAGTTTTTTTGTTTTTTTTTCAAATATACTTCGCAAACTTGCTTCCCTTGTGTAATTTAGTTCATAGTTGCCAATCAAGACAACTGTTAAAGGACAAAGTATGTCAGCAGAAATTAATGTTCAGATATAATATTTGACACCAAAACATTAAGGCCTGATTCATGATGATATTACAAAAATCCATGTTTGTTACATAACATGCACTGATGATACATCACAACTGGAACCTTGGCTAAATTTTTCACACCTGAAAAAAAATTGGTGCAGGGGTCGGGTGTCCAGAGCTGTTTTTTGCTTCCCCCAATTCCCACTCTCCTATCATTCATGGACACAATTCTCCAGCTGGACTCCACTGTGTCGGACCCAAAACAATGGACCTGATGACCCACATTAACTTGAACGAATGCATAATTAAACAATGACAGCTCTCTTTCATACATGGACCAAACACTGCCATTGTCTGGAATCCCTTTGTCAGATCTCTGGCAACAATCACCAACAGAACTTTGCACCTTCGGTTGTTTAACTTACAATGTATGCCGAACACATCAACAAACACCCTCTGAGAAAAAAAATTAACTTCAAGGTCCACTTTTTAGTCTCAGCTTTGATAAAATATGACACCATACAATACAAATATATACATTTGTTTCATTTTAACATATATTTAAGTGTGGATAGCAAGAAATAAATATGAAACTTACGGATTTTGGACTCCTCTCTTTCCCAGCCTTGCTGCTGCTCAGAACATGTGCTCAACCCTTTGGCATTATTACGCAATGCCATTGGCTGTTGCTCTGAGGAGAGCCGATATGATCCAACCACAGACCGCTTTACGTATTAGCCTTGAAGTTGCCTTCCAAATAAACATGGCAGATCAGCAGGAAGGATCGATGACTTTGCAGTGATTTTTCTTTTTTCATAGACTTGCTCAAATAGACCCTCACCATTTTTTTCTTTAATTTTTGCGTCAATCTCAGGAATACTCTTTTTATTTCTCAAAGACGGAATTCTGTCTGATAACAGAGATTTTACACCAATGGAAATCATTTTGGCCCAGCAGGCTTCCTGGGATGATCCAGTAGAATGTCACCTGATGGTTTTTGTAAAATTAATCATAAGCTTCTTGAGCTATTCTGATACTTGGTACAAATAAAATATTTTTGCTTTGCATGGGAAGCTGTTTATTGTAATTTAATTCCACATTGTACACTTAAATGTAGTCTATGCATGCACAGAATTGTTACAAGAAGTTCCTGATCCATGTAATAAACCATTGTGCTCTAGAACCCCAATAACTGTATATACGCAATAGCTATCCCCTGTCCAAACTTGTCATACACTCTACTACATGGTCCACTTTAGGGTTGCACAGTAAATCAGCTGCTACTGCTGCCACACACTGGTGACCCATAGAGTACAGCGACCCTCTGTCCTTGGAAATTAAAATGAATAAAATTCAGTGTGATGTGTCAGTATCACTGTGAGTCAGATCTATAAATAAATCAGGAATGAAACAAATAATTTCTGAGCATGTACTCATCAGAGCCCTCTCGTTCTTTTTACATGTTCAATGTTTATTTGTATGGAATTTGAGATTGTGACAGTTTTTGCCTAAGGAACAGTTTGTGAATGTTCTTAGCAAACGTAGGCATTGTTTGTGTCGAAAGATTTGTGACTGCGATCAAGATCAAACTCTTTACTTCTGCTTGGGTTTCAAAGTTTGGGGATAAAATGACTAAAAACTATACAGGACTATAAATGAATTGATTTCTCACAAAATTTATGATGATAACTTTAAGCCCACCCACCCACCCCCCAAAAAATTATTTGTTTCCCCTAACCATGCCGACCCATCTGTAAGCCCCCTACTGACTCCCTGTTAACTTACTTCTAACCAAAATTAAAAAAAAAAAATAATAATAAAAACACCTACTTACCCAAAATTGTAGAAAATTTAACAAAGAAAACATACCAACCCACCCAAATTGTCAGACTAAAAGTAGGAAAAAAAATATGCCTGTACCTACCTATCCCAAAAAACTTTGGTACGGTAGGGGAAGCAAACTCATACTGAACCAAACAAATAACGCAACTTTTTCATTTGGGTTTATTTTCACATTGGAACTGTATTTAAAGTTCAGAAATATATGAACTGTTGTTAAATCAGTCTAAAATAATGCACCAAGTAGTGTGACCTCAAGGTCGAGTACCCTGACCTTGCCATGGGGTCATTGTCATGAATCAAGAGTGACTACAGCAGGCTATTTTACGCAAGTCTCTGACACCTGAAATTAAGGTTGCCAAGTCTTTGATTCTGGGACAGGAAAAGGCCACATTGAAATCAGCCCAAGCGTAACTGTGTGCGAGGATATGAGGCTTTCAAAGTTTGGTGGTTGTGCTGAATCAAGGACAACTGCAGGATTCAGTGTTACCCACATGACTAAAACATTTGCACCTTTACTGGTTGGGTGTAGCCCCTCACGGACAATAAAAGGGCAGCATGGGATTCATTTGGCACAGTATTCCAAGAACTATGGGTCGATGATCAACAGTAGATCGGGAGAGAGGAATTGGCATGCTACAGGCTGGTTTATCTGCAGCAGAGGTGGCAAGAAGACTGCAAGTCCACAAATCCACTATATCCAGACTTGCTACAAGATTCCAGGAGACTGGGGCCACACCTGATAGACAGCGTCCTGGGAGACCAAGAGAAACCACACCTGCACAAGACAGACACATCAGGGTGTCACATCTGCGGAACAGAACTCGACCAGCCACTAGAACTGCACAACAGACACCTGGCAGAACCAATAACAGAATATCTGCCCAGACAGTCCGTAATAGACTACAAGAACACCATCTACACGCCAGGCGTCCTTACAGGGGTCAAATTTTGACAGGCAAGAAGGCAAGCCCGAACACAATGGGCTACTGCCCATACTCGCTGGACCCATCAACAGTGGAGGGATGTGCTATTCACCGATGAATCCCGCTTCACCCTGTATCATGCAGATGGTAGGACACGTGTTTGGCGACGAAGGGGAGAACGCTACTCAGATGCCTGTGTGCTGGAAACAGATCGATTTGGAGGTGCATCAGTGATGGTGTGGGGTGGAATTTCATTCACAGCCAAAACCCAGCTAATCTTCATTGAAGGCAATCTTAACGCTGCCCGTTACAGGGATGAGATCCTTCAGCCTGTTGCTGTCCCTTTCATTAGACACCACCAACTCCACTTCAACAGGACAATGCTCGGCCCCATGCCGCTAGACTGAGGATGGATTTTCTGCAAGGAGAAGGAATTAGCGTTTTGCCATGGCCAGCCTTCTCACCTGATATCAATCCCATTGAGCATCTTTGGGACTACCTTGACCAGCGTGTTCGGAGACGGGATCCAGCGCCCGCCAACCGCCAGCAGCTTCGCCAGGCTGTTCAAGAAGAGTGGGATCGTGTGCCCCGGCAGATGGTGCAGCGGCTAGTGTCATCCATGCGCCGACGTTGCATAGCAGTTACAGATGCTGATGGTGGTCACACACAGTATTAGTGGACATGCCAATTTGTGAACTTTACAAATCAATGTTGCCCTGTTTATTGCCAGCTGGTCGCGCCCTCGTTGACAGTTTCAAGTTTTTGTTTTTCACATGTTATGCCAAAAAGACTGCAGAATATGGATCTAATTTGTTTCTGTGATATGAAAGTAACAATAAATATTTAAGTTCAAAAGTTTAAGGGTTGCGTTATTTGTTTGGTTCAGTATATATTTTTGGGGGGCCTAAGGGAAGTGCCACTTTTTAAAATTAAAGTAACTGAATAAATGAATCTTTCTTTCTTTCTTTCTTTCTTTCTTTCTTTCTTTCTTTCTTTCTTTCTTTCTTTCTTTCTTTCTTTCTTTCTTTCGTTCTCTCTCTCTCTCTCTCTCTCTTTCTTTCATAGGTAAATGAAAGTGAAATGGAGAATAGCTCAGTGGTGACAGCTGTTCCTGGTGAAGGTGAGAGACTGATGAAGGTCACCAAAGCACAGGACTTCCATGGTCCTCTGGTCATGGTCATTTATAATTTTAATCAAAATTTTGCCACTTCACACATTCTCTTTTATTTATGTCTTTATTTATTTTGTATTATTATTTAGTTGGTATCAATTTTTGTTCTTGGTCAAGATGAGTAAATGTCACATTAAGCAGGCTTTTGGCTTATTAGCCCATACAAATTAGCAACAATGTACCTTGGAAGTCATTTCAGGCATCCATGCTCCAAGAAGCTAGCTTGAGAGGACTGTGCAAAGTACAAGGGCCTAACATATGCTTCTGCTGCCCCATTCTCTTGATGAGTTTAAAGTAGAGGTTCCAGGGAGACAGTCCCTTAAGGACAGGTAAGACACCAAAAATAAATCCCACTTTAGTCAATCCTAGCTCAAAATGTATTTGCGTTAGGATGACATATCATATATTTGTGTACTTGTCATACTCCAAAGAATTTATATGTTCTGTTTTTGGGTGTCTGTGATGTTAAGTGTTGAATAGACAATTGAAAGTTGACCGCAAAGCATCCACCCCATAAATGTCGATATAAGTCACTAATTATTTGTGATAAAATGATAATTACACTTGCATCTTAACCCTGACATACTGACAACAAAAAACGATCCTGCGATTTTTTTATGTTTGGTTTCGTTTTTCTGTTATCCATCCTCAAAGTTTGACGTTTCAATTTTCCCTTTGAGTTTCAGCATGTTCATTTTCTTCATTTCATAGAAAAAGAACGAAGCAAAATTTAGAAAATCGCTGAATCGTTTTTGCAGCTCAGACATTAAAGAACTGAAAGCCGTTAACCGGATTAAATTTCGCCCAGCCGTTTTCTTGGAATAACCATTCTTAGGTGGGGTGCTCGTCCTATTATTCTTTCTGAGAAAACAAGCTTCAAAGGCCTTTGATGTTGATCATTTGCCTCTGAAACAATACCATTTGCTCAAGTTGAGCTGATATTTGTACAAAACGTAGGAAACATCGTCCCTTAACATTTGGGGAGGTTGTCAATCAATTCTTGGCCAATCACATGAATAAAAGAGCCTTTGAAGTACGGAAAACATTATTCAGCGATCTGTCAAATGGCGACAGCGACAGTCTGGTTTCAAAGTGTGACGTCATGGAGGCGGCCCTTCGGGCCCCGTGACCTCAAGCCTGGCAACAAAAGTTGCGTTGCCTTGCTTCGGTGAGGCGGCCTACGGCCGCTCGTGGTCAGTGCACGGATGGTGGGTTTGGTCTTGCGCCCCCTACCTCTTCATCCTGTTCTCAGAGGTATTATTTTATTGTATTTACTCCTATCTGTATAATTTATTTAGTTAGCTTGTTGGACTTGTCTGTACTCTTTACTTCGTTAGCTTTTCATTATTTTGTAGTTATTTTCTCAATGAGTTTCATTTCTCTTTCAAACCTGAGTTTTGTAACGCTATTTTGTGTGTTTTCTCTGCTGTTCACGTTTATGCTTATTTCGATGTGTTTATTTGTATTTTTATTTCCTCATCCCTGGGTTTCGATAAAATATTATTATGTATGTAGGTATTGTTGATTAAGGTGCCAGCTTTTTCCCCACCTGTCTTTCGTGTGGAGGACCACTGGGGTAATCCATCGTGGCACGGCCTTTGAAGTTTGAAGGGACATCGTCTGACGATTCCCGCCCCTCTTGAACATGTAAAGTCTTCCTTCATTAGAACACAAAACAAGCAAGATAACAATAAAGTAAACCACTAAGGCTATGATATGTTAGCATGTTTGCATCTTTTCCCTGCCCACAAACGTACTTTCGGCATGCTGCCTTATTTCGCATTGCCACCCTGATACCACTCTCCTGTTGCCATGGGCCGTTGCTACCTGCAGCCACGTGACAGGCTGTTAAGTATGATTGACAGGCGGCATTGTTCTGATGCCACATGCCTGTGTGGTTTTTGGTGTTTTTCTCCTATTTCTACTTTAGTTAAAAGCTTGAAATTTTGGCGACTAATAGAAAGGACTTTTATCTTGTAAAAAACGTTAAAATCTCAAAATCGGCCATGCAAAGGTTTTTGGTGTCTGAACTGTCCTTAATGGGGAAGATTGGGTGATAGCAAGCACTTGCAGGTTACCACATGGTTGGATCTGTATCAGACGAATCACATTGGGCGGTGGCGAAGACAGTTCCAGACAGTTGTTGGGAAGGCTCACCCAAATATCCTTAAGTTGATTTGAAAGGTGCGGCAGGAGGAAAGTCACACCGAGATCGTGCAAAAATTGTGTGCAGGAAGGCCCCACCAAAACCCAGACAGAAGACAAATAAGAGGTTGGAAAGAGTTGTATCACAATGAGCAAACAATGCTCGATTTTCTGAATAGGATTGCCCATAACATATATGCAACTAATTTGTATTAGTGCATACTGATGAAAATAAGACTATATTCTGAAGTTGAAAAGAAAATGTGTGCATTTTGTAGACATAATTGACAAGTGTTTATTGTGTTTTCATACTTATGTGCAGTACATAGACATTATTGTGAATGAAGAGAGACTTTTCTTTTCTTACCATGCTTAAATCCGTGATATTGACACATGTTTGTGCAAGCAGAGACATTATGACATTCATTGGTTATGCTTTCATACCTGTGTGCAGTTTATGTAAGTGGACAATATTGTGCAACTAGAGTGATACTATTTTTGTGGGCAGAGAACAATTTTTAGCATTAGATTTACACGTTATATTTATGTTTACATGTAAGTGTGCAGAGAACTATGTCTGCTCTATATGAACATTATTTACATTGCAAATTTAGTGTGGTGTTATATGTGTGTGCATTATGGGGCATGATAAAGAAGTATGGTGTTTGCAACAAATAAAACAAACATTGTGCCAATATCCACCTCCTTGACTTGGGCATTTAGTAAGAGTGCCCCCCCCCCCCCCCATTTGCAAGAAAACTGGGGAAGCCGATGATGTGATGTCATTCAAAACCTCATTCTGATAATGAAAGCTATCTTTGACTGCAAACACATCCATTGCAGCTCCAAGAAGTCACCACTGATTCTAAGAGGTATATAAAAAATTTTAACATTTGTCGACATTTTGACATTATGTCAACACTATGGCCTTTTCTCCATTTGAACTTTGGTCAAAGACCTGGCAAAACCATGGCCAAACCCTTGAGACATTGCCTGTCTCTAGAAGGAAAGGTGACAGCCATAAGCTGTATGACAAGGGGCGAAAAACTGCAGCATGATCGCAAAGGCTTGTAAAGGGAAAGCCAGAGAGAGGTACTGAGCCAGTATGAGGGAAATTCACCAATGGGCTGGAAATGGTTAAAGATTTTGAAACACTGGAAACAAGGAAATTAACGATCTTGTGTGGGAGTATATCTGCATGTGATCATACAAACACTACTGCTCCAGTAGATGCAGTATTGAAGGAAAAGGCCCTCAAGTATGCATGGGATCTTTGGGTTGACCCATTCAAGACTTCCAATGGGTGGCTTGACAGTTTCTTACAAAAGACAACAGCATACATGGTGCCAAAAGGACAGGCACAAAATAATCTCTTCCCCCCCCCCCTCATTTTTCTTGCAAGTCCGCAGAGCTTGTAAATTTGTTTGAATCCATTGTCGATCTGTACATGTCTGTCAGACTGTGATGTAATCACAGATCTATGTTTGCTCTCACTACACTATAATGGGATTGATTGAGCAGACAAAAGCTGACCTTGAGCAGCGGTAAAGAGAAGCACCCTCCTCTGGGATTAATTACCCCAGGAGAGGACACTTCTTGTGCCAAGCTGCTGCTGAAGTTGATGATGTGGATATTAACCAAGGAAGGAGTTTGTGAGAATCTGCTGGCATAAGGGTTTTCAACTGAATCAGGATTTGCAATAATAGCAAAGTCTGCAAATTCTGTGTCGATTATGACATTTCAGATGTATTTATGAGAACTGTCACTCAGAGTCATGTACACTAGAACATTAAGGAAAACTGTGAAACTAATGTGCAATACATGTACATCAAATCTAGTCTGCACCCTGAGGTGCCAACAGTGTCACATGCAATATGTTGGGGCAACTAGTCGGCAACCAAGTGGGAAATTTAACCCTTTCCCCCTTGAATTAAGATTGAGTTAACAGGTTTCCTTGGCATGAATTGGGCACTAAGTGTCCAACTCATATGCCAAGGAAAGCTGTTGACCTGGGGCGTGTGATCTTGATAGGTCCCATCCACAACTCTCAGTCAATTTTAGCTCAGCTGACTTGTCAGTCAAGTGAGTTTTTGTGAGGGTCCGTCGTCCGTCTGTCCACAATTCACATTTTTGACTTCTTCTCAAAAACCGTTGGCCAGATCCACTTCAAACTTGGTGGGGATGTGACTTGGGTAGGTCTCTACGAAGTCTGTTCAAGTGGTCACGGTCCAGTGATTTTTGGATTTATGATGAAATTTTTTGTTCTTTTTTGGGGGAAATCTTAAAAAATCTTTTTCTCCAAAACCACTAGGTCAGTTGCTCCGAAATTGCAAACGGACACTTCTGGGGACCCCTAGACCTTAGTTTGTTCAACAGGTGGCGCTGTGATTTTTTATGCAGAGTCCCGGGCCCTGCATATTTATATGGCGAAAATCCAGCCTGTTGTTTACATGTTACGTAACCTGTACCCCACAGTACACCGCATTATGTGTGAAATGATACAATTTTAAGTCTGCACTATGTGAGAAGATCGAATAAAATGTTCATTCGGCATGTTTTATTTAAGTTGTGTCGTGTCTTTTTTTAAAAAAGCGTCATTTTACTGTTCAGGGGTTGTATCAAGAATCGTGAAAGGTTTGTAAAGGACTGCTACAGAAATGGTATATTTGCCCTAGTTTGTGTTGATGGTTTAAATAAATTTTGTGCCATGTGGAGAGGTTAATAGTCAACTAGACAGTGCTGGAATTTAGTGTCAATGTTCTTAATAACTATCCCTAATAAAAAAAATGGGACAAAATATTCAAGTTACTGTAAAAATATATAAAGTTTGAGGTGCATCCAGGGGAGCAATTTTTGGATGAAACGGAGCTGTAGTCCGGTGACAGCGGTCGCCACGAGGCTATCACATGTCAACAGGGTCAAGGTCAACCATTAAACAAAGGAAAAACTGGACTCTCACATGTTGATCACTGTTTACGTTTAGACGCATCACTGGTTGCAGGGCAAATAGTGGACTGGCGACAACAATAAGTGGATTTTTAATTACAAGGGTGTGATACAAAGTGTGGAGTGGTAATTTTGTTCAATAAAAGCTTAATTAGCGTACAAATGTTACAAATATGCAGAATACTTCATTGCATCAATGCTAGTTGCTACATTTGTTCATCATGACACGCGATGCAGGGGAAGACAAGCTGATCAATGCGATTGATTTTGGAACATTCGTCACTAGTTTTGCGGGTCTTTTCGATTATAATTTTCAGCATATAAATAGGCTATGGCCGGTTGGGATAGGCTATTTCAAGAAGTAATGAAGATGAACGAGTAAATCTGTTGTGTTATGGTCAGTGTAGTGGGGCTGTGAGGCCGAGGGACGTGGTGAGGCATTGAGGGAAACCACGCTTCCACCTTCTGTGCGTTGAAGAAAGTGCACAAATTGGAGTGCAGTAGTCCCTCTTTTAAGCGACCACCCCTACCTATAATTCAGGTGGTCTCTTATTGGAGGAACCCCACATTCACGACCTCAACAGCTCAAATCCTGGGCGGCCTTTCCCTGGTAGGGTAGCGAGGTACGCAACTTTCTGCCACCACCACTGCACCAGTTCATCATGATCGATTACATATATGCTTTAAAAAAAGAAATCACCCTTTATAAAATTTGACAATTATTACAACCCTTAAAATCGTTATTTGAGTAAAGAACTCCTGTCTGGGTGCTGAACGATGTGTTTCCCAACTTGGAAATATTTGCCGGTCATGAGTTTCGTCTTTTCCCCCTAGAGTCAATGGGCCTGATGCATCACCTGGTAAGGAGCTTTTGCTTGCTAATTGTTAGCTCAGCTGACTTGTCAGTCAGCTGAGCTTATCTTATGGTCCTCCGTCCGTCCGTCCGTCCGTCCGTCCGTCGTCCGTCAACAATTTACATTTTCGACTTCTTCTCCGAAACCATCAGCAAGATCCACTTCAAACTTGGTCGGGATGTGCCTTGGGTAGGTGTCTACCAAGTTTGTTCAAATGGTCACGGTCCATTGATTTTTGGATTTTTAATGAATTTCTAGCTCAGCTGACTTGTCAGTCAGCTGGGCTTATCTTATGGTCCTCCGTCCGTCGTCCGTCCGTCCGTCCGTCCGTCGTCCGTCAACAATTTACATTTTCGACTTCTTCTCCGAAACCGTCAGCCAGATCCACTTCAAACTTGGTGGGGATGTGCCTTGGGTAGGTGTCTACCAAGTTTGTTCAATTGGTCACGGGCCATTGATTTTTGGATTTTTAATGGGTTTTTTTGCGCTTTTTTGGGCAAATCTTAAAAAATCTTCTTCTCTGAAACCACTCACCCAATTACTTTGATATCACACAGAAACACTCCCTGGAACACATAGTTCTTAATTTGTTCACCAGGTGGCGCTGCAATTTTTTCTATTTTTTTATGAATTTTTGTGTGTTATAGCTATTTTCGACTTCTTCTCCAGAACCGCTACTCAGATTAAGCTGAAACATGGTGGATATGTTCTTTGTAGAAGGGTCAAACAAAGTTGTTCACTATGTGGGAATGCTGCAGATTCCTGATTTTTTACGATTTTTTCAATTCTGGTACTTATCGGTCAATGCAGCTTTCCTATTGATTACTATGGAAGTCAATGAGCATTCTAATGCTAATTCACATTTTCTACTTCTTCTCCAAAACCGTCATCCAGATTAACTTCAAACTTGGTGGCAGTGTACCTTGGGTGGGTTTCTACCAATTTTGTTCAAATGTTCATGCTCCAATGATTTTTGGATTTTTAATGAATTTTTTGTTCTTTTTTTTTTGGACAAATCTTAAAAAATCTTCTTCTCCGAAACTGCGTACCCAATTGCTTTGATATCGTACATAGACACTCCCGGGGACACCTAGTTCCCAATTTGTTCATCAGGTGGCGCTGCAATTTTTTTAGGAATTTTTTGTATGGTTTTGTTATTTTTCACTTCTTCTCAGAACCGTCACTCAGGTTAAAGTGAAATGTGATGGATATGTTCTTGTGGAAGGGTCAAACAAAGTGTTTACTAAGTGGCACTGCTTTAGATTCCTGATTTTTAAGTATTTTCCATTCGGGTACTTATCGATCAATGCAGCTTTCCTATTGATTACTATGTAAGTCAATGGGCATTCTAGTGCTAATTCACAGGACAACTGACACAAAATTAACTGTTAACTTGATAATTTGAGATCTGTTTTGAGTTAGTACTGTGATGCTGCGCATGTTAATGTTTTTGTATGAAGGTCATGCTCAGACAGTACATGAATGACTTTGACCTCGTTTCTGGGGTCACAGTGCAACATACATGAATTTTACTCTTCATTATAACTTGAGAACTACTTGAATCTTGATGTTGCGCATGTTAGTGTTCTTTTATAATGGTCAGAATTACTCAGAACATGGGTGACCTTGATCTTCTCCCAAGTTCATAGATCTGCAAGAGTGATGAATGTCAAGATCAGCTGAGCATGGGCTGTTCACACAGCTCTTGTTTTGTTCTTTTTTGGGCAAATCTTAAAAAATCTTCTTCTCTGAAACCGCTCACCCAATTACTTTGATATCACACAGAAACACTCCCTGGGACACCTCTGTCTTAATTTGTTCACCAGGTGGCGCTGCAATTTTTTTCCCATTTTTTTATGAATTTTTGTGTGTTATAGCTATTTTCGACTTCTTCTCCAGAACCGTCACTCAGATTAAGCTGAAACGTGGTGGATATGTTTCTTTGTAGAAGGGTCAAACAAAGTTGTTCACTATGTGGGAATGCTGCAGATTCCTGATTTTTAACAATTTTTTCCATTCGAGTACTTATCGGTCAGTGCAGCTTTCCTATTGATTACTATGGAAGTCAATGAGCATTCTAATGCTAATTCACATTTTCGACTTCTTCTCCAAAACTGTCATCCAGATTAACTTCAAACTTGGTGGGGATGTAGTTCATAAGTTATGGTTCATAATAAGACTCCGCATTTTCCCACAGCCACCACGTGTGTTTTGCGGGCCATGTTCACCTCGATCTGAACCGTGAGAAAATAAATCGACCTACTTCGTCAGTGTCGGTCGCTGAGCCATGCAGGCAAGCACGTGTTGATTGAGGTTTTGATCCAGCGAAAGTTATAATCTTTCATTTTATAGAATATACTATGATAAAACATCGTTCAATTGGAAATGAGAACACTAAATAATCATTCTGTAGCTTTGCACTTATCTGCCACGGTCAGGTTAGGTTTCGCATACAAAAAAGTGATGACCACGTGGGTTGTTGATCTCCGGGAAAACGACGAAGATTGTTCCAGACATTTCCGGAGAGCGTCGGCTACCTTGTGCATTTGGCTTAGAAGCATTTCAAGATGAATGATGTGAACGATCATAAGTGCGAACAAAGAGGCATTATAGCTCCATGGTGCAAGCAATCAATGTCCCATCACAAGCAAATTTCTGCCCAACATTATGAAGTTTAGCTCAGAAAACATAATATCCAAGCATACAGAAAAAGAGATATAGTGGTCGAAATACTCTTAGATCTGCTGTGGAGAGGCCCGATACATGCGGAGTATGCCACATTCACTGCCGTTGTAAAAATGTAAATACATGGAAAGATCCTGCGCTCGTAAGAATTTGAAATAGGGAGGAATAGATACTGGTATACAGGTTGATAAAATTAAAAACTTGTTTAAGGAAATTTACTGTAGAAAGAAATCCTTTATTGTTGGCACTTAATAAATTCGGCAAGAATCATGTCAATTTTATAACAATGGGTGAGTTTCATGCAAGTATTTTGTGGCCGACTGTCATTTAGATTGACTTTAAACTTGGTGGCAATGTACCTTGGTTGGGGGTCTCTGGCAGATTTGTTTAAACGGACACGCTCCATTGAATTTTGGATTTGTTTGTTCTTTTGGGGGGCTATTCTTAAAAAAAAAATGGCAAGGGTATATGTACATGTCAGCTAAGCACAGGACTGTCACAGTCCTCTTGGTTTATAAACTAGTTAAAGCAGAAGTAAAGAACTGGCTGTTATTTTTATAAAATACATTCAGCAAAATGTGTTTGTAACACCTGAACAGTCTTTCCTTCGATTATATCAACTTGCTCAACAGCCCTACATGCGTACATATGCTTTACCCCTGCATTTAGGCCACCAGGCCTTGTTTATGATTTTTAGCTCTGCTGACTTGTCAGTCAGCAGAGCTTATAGAATCCGTTTGCTTCCGTCGTCTGTCCCTCCATCCGTCCTTCTGTCCGTCTGTCTGTCGTTAGACTTTTTATATTTTAGACTTCTCAAAAACCCTACATAGAATGTTTTGATTTTGTACATGGATGATCCCCAGGTGGACCTCTACCAAGTTTGCGAAGGAGATGATGATGCAATAATTTTCTATTTTTTATGAATTTTTTAATTTCTTTTTTGAAAAAAATTAAAATTTCTTCATCTTAAGAACTGCGAAGCCAATTGCTTTGATATTGCACATAGGGTCATCTGGGGTCAACTAGTTCTTATTTTGGCCACCAGGTGGCGCTGTGATTTTTTCCTATTTTTTTTATGAATTATTGCCTGTTAAGGGTATTTTCGACTTCTTCTCCAGAACGGTTGAACAGAATTGCTTAAAATTTTATCAGAATATAGTTGGACATTAGACAATGAAAGTTTGTGAAAATAATGTGGATATGTTAATTTTAGGCAAAGTTATGGGATATCTTACTTTGGAACTGTAAGGAAGTGCTGCAGCTGTATATGTATATATATATATATATATATATATATATATATATATATGGCAATACAGTGCATATATTACACTATTGTATTTACCCTTTTGACTTCTTCTCAAAAACCGCTGTATGGAATGTTTTAATTTTGCACATGGATGTTGCCCAGGTGAACCTCTACCAAGTTTGCGAAGGGGATGATGATGCAATAATTTTTCTATTTTTAATGAATTTTTTAATTTCTTTTTTGAAAAAAAATAAAATTTCTTCATCTCAAGAACTGCCTGGCCAATTGCTTTGATATTGCACATAGGGTCACCTGGGGTCAACTAGTTCTCATTTTGGCCACCAAGTGGCGCTGCGATTTTTTCCATTTTTTTTTTTTTTTTTAATGAATTTTTGCGTGTTCAAGCTATTTTTGACTTCTTCTCCAGAACAGCATGATAGAATTGCTTAAAACTTCATCAAAATATAGTTGGACATTAGACAATAAAAGTTTGCGAAAATAATATGGATATGTTAATTTTTGACAAAGTTATGTGATATCAGACTTTGTGACTGTAAGTGAGTGCTGCCACTGTACACCGGCAGCCATAGAAACAGCAAGGTATGTCAATTGATAATACATGTACTACCATCAGCAGAGCTTATAGAATCTGTTTGTGTCCATCGTCCGTCTGTTTGTCCGTCCTTCTGCAAAATTTATTTTAAGGACAAACTTTGGTACCGCTCTACATACATGTATATAGCTGTACAAATGTAGACTGCAGTCCATGTGTTCCAATACTGTAAAAGCAGATCCCAGTCAGCAGAGCACAGGATCATCATGATCCTCTTGTTTTCATGTTAAAGCTATTTTTGACTTCTTCTCCAGAATGAAAGCATAGACTTCTTTAGAATGGGTTTCAATTTAATCTTAATGCTAAGTTAAGTCAAGTTTATTCATTTGGTAAGGAAATTTCCATTATTTGTGGAGTTTAGGGGGCTTCAAACTTAAGTGGCAGCCATTAATTGTACATGAGTAATATTGGCTTGAATATCTGGGTAATGGTGCGTTCTAGGTGCATGGTTACTGTTAAACAAGTATAGGAGAGTAGCTAAGGGGTTTCTTTTGGTGTTGTTACTTTTCACCTTGAGTGACCTTGAAAGGTCAAATTGAGGTCAAGGATTAAAAATTACGTTAATTTTACTTTTCATGTGATAACTTGAGAAGTGTTTGAGCTAGGACTTTGATACTGCACACACTAGTAATGCTGTTCTCTATAAGGGCCAGAAGAAAACTGCACATGAGTGACCTTGATCTCATGCCCAAGGTCATAGGGTCTCTTCCACAAAATTTTACTGTTCAGTAGCTTACTTGAGACCTATTTGAGCTTAGACCTTGATGGTGCACATGGTGGTGGTCCTCTGTGTAGGCCATACTTAGTACCTCAGTGCCCTTGACCCCATTCCCAAGGTCACAGTGTCACTTGCAAGAGGCTTGTTTACCAGATAATTTGAGAACTATTTGAGCTTCGACTTTGATGTTGCACATGGTGATGGTCCTCAATCCTGTCTATGTTGGCCACATTTAGACACTAAATGAGTGACTTTCACCTCATTCCCAAGGTCACAGGGTCACTTTTTGGAATTTTACTGTTCACTTGATAACTTGAAAACTATCTGAGCTAGGACCTTGATGTTGTGCATGGTGGTCCTCTGTGAAGGCCAGACTTTGACCCCATTCCCAAGGTCACTTGATAACTTAATTGAGTACTATTTGAACTTGGACCTTAATGTCGCACATGGCGGTTATCCTGAGCAAAGTGCACACTTAGACATTGGTGACCTTTACCTCATTCCCAAGGTCACACGGACACATGTGAATTTTACTGTCAACATTATAACTTGAGAACTGTGTAAGCTGGAAGTTTTATGCTGAACTTGTTGATGGTCCTCTATGCAGAAAAGATTGAGACAGTAAGCCTATACAGTAGTACCTGCTGTATGTGACCACTGCCGTGAGAGACCACCTGGCTTTTGTGACCACATTCCTGATGGCACAGCAGTCTATTTTCTTTGTAATTTACCTGTGTTTTAAGACCTCCTGCCATATGTGACCACTGTTGGCTGGCAAAAGGGGTGGTCACATGCAGCAGATATCACTGTATTTGACCTCATTGCCAAGGTCCCAGAACAAAACTAACTGGGTTGGCAACTTGAGTGAATGCAGTTACCTTGTTTGAATATGAGATCACTCCACAGTGCACCATTATGCAGTGCCACCTGTTGTCAAAATGGGAAACTGAAAGCATGTAGAGAAAAACATCACAGCAATCAAGTTGTACTGCTGAGGTATGTTGGTTGGTTTCTCCAAACAACACAGCTGTATATGTACTTGTCAATGTAAATTAAAGTGAGAACCTGGCAAAACATAAAATGGTGTTGACTTATTTTATCATATTTGAATGCCTCCTTCATAGAAAATTAGCTTTGTTTTGTCCAATAGTTGTTGAACATGTATATTCCACACAAAGAGAGAGAGAGAAAAAAAAGGATTGGAAGATTAACTTATCCCGGTTGCATTTTAAAAATTTTTCTTTGTTTTTTTTTCTTATTTGAAATCAGTTTCCTGACATGGGATTTTATGCCTTATAACAATCAAGTTGAGATTTGATACTGCAATTCATTCTGTGAAATACTAGTGAGATGATTGATGCATAAAATGGAACCAAGATTAGTTGCCTGAGATGAGATTTATGCTTTACAACAAGCCAGTTGAGATTTGATAGTGTCATTCATTCTACGAAATACTAGTTAGTGAAATGACGATTGCTGGATAAAATAAAACTGACTTCTGTAAACTGGCCAGTCTCAAGTTCAAGAAATATGTTGTTATTGTCAACCTGCAACACATGGCTTCTTGGGCTAAATGGCTGACCAAGTAATCATTGCACCATAGACTGGGAGGTATTTTCCACCCTCTGCAATCCAACATTGCATGTTTTTGGGATGAGTTGGGGAATTTTCACACAGTGCAGGGTTTGAGTTATAATTTTATATCGCATAGCAATTTAACTAGTGCAAGCAGGCAATGGAAAATAATATGGCAAATCCATCATCAAAAACAGCTATTCAATTTAATTTTGTACAGCAATACTCTTCGTTTTGAATAGCAAACTACAATGCAATACTGGTTAGGAGCCGCAGGTAATTTTGATGGTTCTAACAATGTAGCAGTAGCAAAGTCAACACTTTCGACCGCATCTCCAAAACTGTTAACCAGATTCACTTGAAATGTGGTGAGGACTTACCTTTTGACTTCCTCTGTGAAACCATTAGCTAGATTCACTTCAAACTTGGTGGGGGTGTTCCTTGGGTGGGCATCTACCAAGTTTGTTCAAATGGTCACAGTCCAGTGATTTTTGGATTTTTTACGATTTTTTTGTTCATTTTTTTGCCAAATCTATTTTTATCCTTGTATATACTCAGCCAATTGCTTTGATATTGCATAGGGGCACTTCTGGATATGAGAGTGATACATGTACAGTAGGTGAGTGACCTTGACCTCATTCCCATGGTCACAGGGAAGGTGCATGAAATTTACTGTTTATTGTAACTTGATAACTACTAAGGAAAGGACATTCATATTGCACATGCTAGTGGTCCTTAATGAGGACCAGACTTAAACAGTAGATGGGTGACCTTGACCTCATTCCGAAGGTCATATGGCCATTTGCTCAAATTTTACTGTTCACCTGACAACTTGAGAGCTATTTGAACTTTGACCTTGATGTTGAACATGATGGTTGTCCTGAGCAAAGACCAGACTTAGACAGTACATGGGTGACCTTAACCTCATTCCCAAGGTCACTGGGACCCAGACACTTAAGTGAATTTTACTTTTCACATTGTAACTCGACAACTGTGGAAGCTAGGACTTTGATGTTGAACTTGTTGGTGGTCCTCTGTTTAGGAAAGATTAAGACCGTGCATTAGTGACCTTGACATCATTTTTCAAGGCCACAGGGCCACTAACATGAATTTTACTGGTCACGTGATAACCTGAGACCTATTTGTACTGTGACTTTGTTCTGGCACATGGGGATGGCCTTCAATGAGAGTTGGATTCAGAATAGGTCAGTGACCTTGATCTCATTTCCAAGGTCATAGGGTCACTTAGTCAGCTGAGCACAGGACTGTTACAGTCCTCTTGTTTTTTTTTTCATTACTATTGAAGTTAGTTGAAAATACTGAAGCAGATATTTGACCAGCAGCTGGTTGTTGTCAGTTTAAGGAGAAAAGGGTTTATGACCATCATAGCAGGGATAAAGGCACAAATAATACATCTAAGTGTACTACATGTACTTTAGTTGACCATTTTACCAATGGATCACGCAAAGATGCAAAAAACAAAAGTTCAGATTATGGAAAAAATAGATGGACAAAACAATTCCGATGGCAGTATGAATAAAGAAACTGCACATATATATGACAACAACATGAAGAATTCTGGGTAAAGAATAATGAACTATCCATCCTTTTGTTCTAAATCACAGATGCAAAAACCGTTAAGAGACCCGAGAAATATTACAGATAACAGTTTTTCTTGGTACAAACATTGAAGCAGAAAGAAATTGCAAAAAGAGATTGTGAGGGAGGTCAAAGTCTAAGTTGCTAAGGATACAAGTGGCGCCACCTATAATTTGATATAAATTATGATCGAAAATATGCTTTAAGATATAAAATTCCATAACGTGAAAAGTAATTGAATTAGACTTGTCATAATATAGGATATATAGACAGTGTCCAAAGCTAGAATTTTGTGTAGTATCAGTGACCTTGACCTATTTTTGTGAGGTCACCATGCCTGTAAAGTTGAAAGAGGTGATTTTATAATGACAGTGTGTAGCTTGGATATCAATGGCAATGTCAGCACAGTACCAGGCCTATGGGCCTCTTGTATTACATAATGTGGGTGATTTTGATCTTCTGTCAAGGTCACTGAAGACATAAAGGTGAGGATTCGCTCATTGTTGTCTTGGCACATGCAGCAATGTCCATCACAGGAATTGCACAAATAAGCTATGATTACATGTGGAGCGAACTGCCATCTGGTGGACACTTTATACACTAAATGTGCATAAGCTTTAGAAGCTACTTGAGGACTCAACTTTGAAATGAACAGGTGCAATGTTGCCATGGTGCTAGCAGAGCAATAGGCCCATGGGCCTCTTGTTTTATGAACTCGTATGTGGTTTGGCCAAAACTGTCACAGATTATGCTGTTACTGTATGATATGGATAGCAGCAAATCTGACATTGGCTCATTATATTTAATTTTGGATACTAGGTCCATGGTTGCTCAAAAAACTATTAGGATAGTTCGTGTTGAGTTATGTCTCCCCGTGCAACAGGGGGACATATTGTTTTTGCACCCATTTATTCTGCTTCTTCTTGTTCTTCTTCATCACATTGTTGCATGCGTTGCGGACGCGATAACTCAAAAAAAGATTTGACTTCGGAAGTTGAAATTTTTTGTGAAGATATTCCTATATAAAACCTTGCTTGGGATTGCAGATGGGTGACCTTGACATTTTTCAAGGTCACATGGGCATGTCATGTAAAATCGATAACTCAAGAAAGATTTGACTTAGGAAGATGAAATTTTATGTGAAGGTGTTCCCATATAAGACCTTGCTTGGGATTGTAGATGGGTGACCTTGACCTTTTTCAAAGTGTGCCTATTTATAAAAATAAGAGTGACAATAGTAAGGGCGCACGGGGAGACATTTGATTTTCTGTCGGAAAATCAGCCTGTTCTAGTTTCATTTGGAGTTGTTGATTTTGGCCATGAGTGACATTGAAAGATCAATTATTGACATAGTGTCTAATATCTCAGCAATACAATTGCGCAATGGGGTGATGGTTTCTACCTAACACCAATAGGAAGGTACCAGCGAGGCTTCTTTTGATGCTGTTAATTTTGATCTTTACTGACCTTGATAAGTCAAACTGATATATTGGCATATATCATGGTAATAATGGATTTTATCATTTCAGCATTGAAAAAAGCAGTGGTGAACTGTGTGAGTTAAGACTGATATTACAAATGGTGATGATGGTGACCTTGATACCATTGTGAAATTCAAAGGGCAACTGCAGTCTGTACAAGTTAGGTCAACTGAGCACAGTCACTTTTTTCAGTGTTCCTGTGGGTGATCCCTTAAGACAGGTTCTGCATATATATATAATTTGTTTTCTTTCTTCCTTTTTAGGAGAAGAAAAAGAAGTTTGATAAGGAAACATTAAAGTTCTGCCAAAATTTGGAGAGAAATTTGAACCTGAAGACCAAAACAAATGACAGTCAGTTACAAGAGGTGGGTCAATTTCTGTGGTTTATTATGTCTCCCGGTGGAAGCCGGGGGACATATTGTTTTAGTGCCCGTTTCTTCCGCTTGTTGTTGTTGTTGTTCAGGTTCTTCAACACTTGGTTTCCATGCGATAAGTCTTGAAGGACTTGACAGAATTTGATGAAACTTGGTAGGATTATGTATCAAGGTAAGACCTAGGTTGGGATTGTATTTGGGTGACCTTGACCTAATTTTCAAGGTCACAGGGTCATTTATGTGAAATTGGTTTCTCTGCAATAAGTCTTGAAGAACTTGATGAAAATTGCTAGAGTAATGTATCTAGGTAAGAGCTAAAATAGGATTTTAATTTTCAAGCAAACTTGGTCATTTGAAATTTGTTATCACCTGTAGCTTATTCAGAGACGTAAGTGTTCTACCGGGAGACATTTGATTTTCTGTTGGAAAACCAGTCTGTTCTAGTTATATGATGAGCTTATTGTTCATCTGCAACAGAAGCAGAAAATATCTTGCTTCAACCATTGGTTAGAAAGATTCCCAGTTACGTCAAGGACACCATAGCTTTTACAAAGAAAACATAATCTGTCAGAGCTTTACGAGAGAACTCACAGCAGTGACACTGGCTCTGTCATGCAAAAATGTTCAGCTCAGATGACTTATCAGTCAGCTGACCTTATAAGATGGTCAGTCATTTGTCATCCATCTATCTGTCCACAGTTTACATTTTTATGCCATAATACATTACCCATTCACTATATTTGGTATAATCCTCATGAGGGTCTATCAACGCCAAATTTTATCCCAATAGAAAACACTTCTCTGAATATATTCCTCTGGACTAGAGGACATGATGTCCTCTAGCAGTTGATCCCGACTTGACCTCCACTATTGACCAATCACATCAGTTCTCTGTCTTTGGCTGCCTCAGCATCCATGTTGTTTTCTACTCTGTAGAGGTTTTCATGGGTCAACTTTCATCTTGTTCATTATCTTGTCAAACCAACTTTAGGTTAGAAACTGTGGACTGGTGCACTTTCGGTCATAGTTATTTTGGAGTTCTGTAGAATGCTGCCTTTTCTGTGCGCAAGTCAACTTGGTGGTGCAGTTCCTGCTCATCGTTTTCTCACAAGACGCCATCTGGTGATGGTTTTGGTTAGTGTTCTTCCGATTAATCGATTATACCGAACAGCGATCGTTTTGGGCCGTCCGATCTGCGAATCGAACACATTTTTCCATGATCGCTTTCATCAAAAAAAAAAAAAAATGCAAGAAGGGCAAACAATAAAGGAAAATGAAAGCCACCATGATGAGTTGATCATCAGATGTGACCTCTTTTTGTTGCATGATCGTGTTCCCGTTGTCGTGTTGATATAGCGATGACCCGGATGTAGACTGCACACCGTGATCAACAGCAAAGCCGTCATGGCAGCCACGGCAACCAATGCAGACACCTTGAACAAGGATGGTTTGCCTGCTATCACTGAAACGACAGAGGAAGTCGAAACACTATACAATTTTTCGGGAAAGTCACGGTCCACAGTTTGGACTTACTTTGGATTTATGAAAATCAAGGAGGGGCCTCCCGTAAAGGCGAACCTGAACATGTCAAAGGCCATTTGTAGATTATGCCAGAAGGCATACATGTACACAGGTGAGCGGATTTTGGTTTCTTTGAATTTCTTGCCAAAAGTTGAATAGATCAGCATCTTGTCAATGTTAGTGAATTTACGTTTCTTTGGTGCGTGCAGCCCTGTAATTTTGTAGCTTGAAAGTATTTTGTCGAATCGAAAATCGGATTTGCAATGGTAGGTGCCAGTTGGGCGATAAAGGGGGATTTGTCAAATTTTGAAACCGATGGCGATGTACTGCACTCATCATCTTGGTTCAAATTCTGTCAAAGCTGTCATAGTTTACTGGTAATATATCAGTGATACAATCATTATTTTCATGTACTAGTCAAATAAAGAGAGTTTTTGTGTATCTTTTATTAAATAATAATTTTAAAAAAATAATAAATGGATCTTTGCTTGTGTCTTGCAGGTAATACAACCAACTTAAATTTCCATCTTGAACATTCTCACAAAGAAATAATGGGAGACAAGAAACAGAAAAACAGAAAAAGCTAACTGATATGGCATTTATGAATAGGAGAGGAAAACTGAGTGCAAAAAAGACTGAAGAAATTACGGACACGCTACTAGATTTCATTGTTGACAAATCATTGCCAATTAGTCTTGTGGAAAATCAGTACTTTAAAAAACTGCTGAACCTACTTGATGACCGTTACATGATCCCAGGGAGTAAGTATATTAGGAGCATGTTGATAAAGCGTCATGACGCAATGAAAAGGGATATTAAAAAACAATTCAAGACAGTAGAAAATGTGGCATTCACCCATGACTGCTGGACCAGTTTGGCAAATCAATCTTATGATACAGTAACAGCACACTACATATCCAGGGAGTGGAACTTGGAAGCATTAGTTCTGCATACATTGGAACTACCTGGGTCACATACTGCAGAACATATTGGAGAAAATTTGGAAAAGACTAAAGAAGAGTGGGGACTGCTCAACAAACCAGTCTGAGAGAGTTTGATGCACTTCTTTAATCTTTATTCTTGAATATGTGGAAAGAAATGTTATTAAAGTTAAAAGTTATAACTGGATTTTCAGTTAACAGGAGTTTTTTTAAGTGAGTTGTGATTGATCATTACAAAAGAGTCAGTAGTTCAGCTCTACAAGCAAGTTGAAAGGACAGCATTCCTTAATTTGATGCTAATTGATGTAAAGCAGTGTACAGGTGGTCTTGTACTAAACAATACCATACTGTCACATGATATTAGTCAGCATCCTTCGTTGTGGAGAACTGCCAAATATTAATATTGTGAATTTTCAAAGATGTCTTCTTGTTGTTTGTTTACTAAGTCATTCCAGGGCGAGCCAACAAGACTAAAATTAGCAGTATTCCAGTCCAGATTCCAGAGCCACAGACTGTTAAGTAGATAAAAACATAAAATAAGGGTAATTATACTAATTAAAATTACCCATATTTGAGTTTTGCCTACCTATAATTAGGAATCTGGCACTCTGGGTGCTGGAGTGATTACTAATAATTATAGTCCTGTCCCTGTCAATACAGGCCCAGGTCCCCCTGCATTGAGGTTGCCTGGCTAAGGGTTCATGTGTATTGTGCAGACTAGTAGTGCTTCTTGCATATTAGAACTGAAAGTGCTTGTCAAGATTAAAGGGTTGTGTCAAAAATTTTAGAAAATACTTCAAAATAGTGAGAAAAAAAACAAACAATTTTTGATGGTAAGGAACACAGTGAAGTCACAAATGTGCACTACAACCACTTAAAAACCACAGCACAGTGTACATGTTTACAAGCAATACAAATCATTCTGTGTACTCTAGTAAGCACCAAGCACTAGTACTAAAAACACTCACCATGCAGCAACATGTCATATACACCCTGGCATGCTGCAGAGGATGATTAAGAACCCAAGGGCACATAAATGGCTAAATGGACTTCACATGTAGGACAGTTAATAATAGAGTAATAAACTGTCATTCTTCATTTACATTTAGTAGTAATCATTTACAAAGTGTAAATGAAAAATGAACAGTTTTTTGTCAGTTTAAAGTTGCATTCTGCGACGTAGTTGACCCAAATTATCAATATGATCCAACTTTAGTGCAATGAATGTGGAAATCAAACCACTATAACACCCATGTTTTCCTTATGAAGTTGTTTGTTGCTTTGTCGAGTTTTTCGGGAGTTTAAACATCACGACTTCCATCGGTGAGCCACCGATGGAACTGGAATATTCAAACAGAGTGTGGCAGGGAATTCCTCGACAACGTCATTTGGGTCATTTACACACAGATCATGCGTACATCTTATGTTTTCCGTCTGAGCCGCCTTTTCGTCTGCTTGTGGGACCAAGAAAATTACACCACTGACAGCGAAAAGAAACGTGCCCCAGCCGCGCGTGACAAAATAAGACAGACACACACAGTTTCCATCGGTGTTGAAAATATGGAGCGATTGCGGGTTGTAAAAGAAGGACAAGGTCAGCATTGGGCGTGCAAGTGATGATGACGTCGCTACATTCATTCTGAACAGGTCTGATGTTCAGAGCAGTGCTCAATTGTCGCACGTGCCGAAAAAAAAGATCAAAGATCACAGGAGCCGCCCATTTCTTTGAAGTGGTTATATTCAAGTTGTCATGGATACTTTATCAGTCATGTTTGTAATCTTTCGAGATTGAATCCGAATATCATTATCATATTATAACCGCTCCGCTTGCTGAAGTTTTCCTTTCCTTTCTTTTCTTTTCTTTTTTTTGGGGGGGGGGGTAGTGGCTAGGTAATCAAATTCAAGGGACAAAAGTGCCGTTGATTAAGATCAGTAAAGACGACGGCAACTTCAGAGAGAAAGAGAGAGGAAAAACAACAAACAAATGGGCATATTATCAACGTTTCCCGCTAATTTCGAGATAAAATTTTGTCTGCATCGGCAGCTCTAGACTGCACATATTGCGAGGAAGACGTGCCCGCGACTTCCGTTACTTATCAAGCTGTTATTGTCTACGATGTCAAAGATTTATGTTATTCTATTCGTCATCAATTTTCTTTGGGGCACCATAAAATTTTCTCATGAACTTGACGGTATCAGTTCTGTATTTCTATAAGATTGTGCAAGGTATAATTTGTGAGTTTCTTTCTTAAGACATTTGTCTGCATGCCACGTGTGTGGGAAGTTGCAATACGTTGTTCAGAGCCTCGTCCGACAGAAAATTTTACCAACATTTCTCGACGACAATGTAACGAATTTATTTTGAAAAATTAGAAAGGATTGTACTTGTAATTTCACATTGATGTATACCACACTAGCCAAATGCATTTGCAAGGGATTAGAACAAGCTTTGAACGTTGTCACCATTGACAGAACGGTATACTGCACAACGGTCTGAACGGGTCCTCGGGTGTCACACTGTGTTTGGTATAATGGCACATGCGATATGAAAATTTGAAAAGCGGAACTGTAAGTTTCGAAACATAAAATTTATTATACAAAAAAGCCTCACTGTCTCACTCTTTCCTTCACTGCTTCAGCCATACCTATCTGCTATTATCGGTCGCGACCGTAAACATTCTCCGAAAACACACGCACACACAAGTCCAACTAAATAACATCCCATTTTTTTTGTACATGCTCCCAGCACAGAATTATCTATCGTTCTTTCTTATAAGTCATATGCAGAACAAAAGTTGATGTACATAAACTTAAGGTAGAAACAATTTTTTCAAACAAATCATTTTAGTCAAGTAATTCAAAATTTCATCTGGTCCTATCTAGATCTGCTGTGTTTTTTTTGTGTGTTTTTTTTATTTTTTTTATTATTTTTTTTTTTTTTGTTATCTCGCCTTTTTATTTTGGTAATTTGCGATGAAAAAAAAAATACTGAAGATTTCAAATGTATCATACCATGATGCAAACTTGAAATATATGATTGCTTAATTTTGTGTGCATTGGAACAGTCTACTATAGTGTAGGGTTTGTAGGAACACTGCGAGGAAAAGTATTCAGACGATAATATTGACAAGATCTAAGAAGAGAATGAGAGAAAAAATGAAATACAGATTTTGATTTGTAACGAATGCAGTCCATCGTCAATAAAACAAACATCCTAAAACACACTATTTTTCCGGAAACACGACGAATCCTGGTGAAAACTCTCTCTCTCTCTCTCTCTCTCTCTCTCTCTCTCTCTCTCTCTCTCTCTCTCTCTCTCTCTCTCTCTCTCTCTCTCTCTCTCTCTCTCTCTCTCTCTCTCTCTCTCTCTCTCTCTCTCTCTCTCTCTCTCTCTCTCTCTCTCTCTCTCTCTCTCTCTCTCTCTCTCTCTCTCTCTCTCTCCTTCCTGTTGGTACCAAATTACAGACAAATCTTGAAATTGGAAACAACCATTGTTTCAGTGCATACAAATTTAGTTTCCTGAGATTTGAGGTCAATATGTTCCAAGTTCAATCTGTGTTACAGTGAACAGTGAAGATGACAATCATGTGTTATTGTTTGCGACCATATGTGTTCTCATTTGCTTGTTTTCCACACTTGTGTAATCTAATGCAAACAACTATGTCTATCAAAATATCTATATACCAATTGAACACAAACACAGTCCATGGCAAACGATCACGACTTGAATTTATAAAAACATGCACAAGTTTAGCGTCAAAATGAACACCATATATAAAAGCTTTATTTGCTGTTTTTCGTCAATAAATGTGTCAGACATTGTCATTGACACCAGACCGTTATGTAAGACTGCATGCCATCATCTTCAATTCAAGTTCAAACGATGCGAAGGCCGTAGGCTTGAACGAACAACACAGGCACCGATGAGCGTACAAACTCGTCCATTTATCATTGGGTCTTGCGATACGAACATGCATGATTAAAATATGATCAAGCACAGTTAATGACATGAAAAATTCTTTTCTCGTTGATAACCAGAAAATAGCGGTATTTCACAGTTTCATTCTGTCTCCGCAGACAGCTTAGCAAGCACGTGGAAACTGCATGCAGTTGTGTTTTGCTCTCGCGCTTAGAGACCAGCTGTTTGTACAATGGAGAACAGGAGATGGGCAGTGTAAAAGCTAAGAGCAAGTAAGGGACATGGCAGAGAATGATAGGTTAGCATGGATACTAGGATTGAAGGGCGATTTTCCAGGAAGTAGAGTTGGTTTAGAGTCAGTGAAAGGCTTCTTGGTGCAGTGCTGGGAGAGTAGGAGTAATATCTTAGGAATAGTCACGGAAGAGAATAGAGGACAAACTTAGCAAGGGAAGGGAGAAGGTAGCCCTTATTAGGGCTCCCATGACCCTGCCAGATGGCATCATCAGCAGGGGCTGTGGGCATGCCGAGCGCAAAGTTGCGACAGTGGGATAAGGCTTGCTCTTTCTTCTTCTTTTTTTTTTTTTTTCTTCGTACTAAAGGCCACCTGACTAGCTACTAAGCTAGCCAGGACTGCGGCAGATAAGCGAGGTGCCACAGAATATTATTATTACTCTCGCAATATAGCGTACGCCACATGACCGGCGAGAGCCAATTAGTTCTAAATATATCTCTCATCAGCGAGGAATTGCCCTAGAACCGTTGTGCATGGCCGTATGCCATTACAAAAAGCACTTGCATGGTCGAATGTAAAAACTCTTTCTTGCGCCAAAATATCATGTTTATTGACCAAAACGAAGGCACAACGGTCCTTCGACGCATGATTAGTAATGAATTACATGGCTAGGTACGTGTATGAAATATCACGGAATGCAACTTTAAGTTGGAAATCCAAATTTTCCAAACCAAAGGAAATAAAAGATCAGAGTAATAATATAGTAGTTTATTAGCCTTCAAGAAGAATTCAACAGTGCCATGATATTAATGAGTCCATTACCCTTTATAAAAAAGAACATTTCCAAAATCCCCATGCATGTTGTACTTTTAATTTTCAAATATAAACATGGTAAATTTGCCTTGACATGGAGCACAAAATAAGTGTCAAAATGTATCAAATAGGCCTCACAATGCACCGTTTGAATTACAGTTTTCAAATTTTTTCCGGGGGGCATGCCCCCGGGACCCCCCTAGCATAGCTTTGCGCCTGCGGTGCTCGCTAATACCAGTTTGATAGAGTGATCATCAAACATGGAAAATGGAAATGATTCCAAACACTAGTTTTGGTATACGGCATGCCAAACATATGCCATGGTTAGGGAGGATCATCAGTACTGCCGTCTCTGCTGGCAGCTCATCAGAGGGGTCTGGTGCTCCCGGGACTACCCTGGCTGTGTGTGCAAGGGTTGACCCTGGGAGTATTGGCTGAAGGTGGCCCAGGCGGACCTGAAGTCCAGAAGACAAAGGAAGAAGAGGCAGGCCATTGGTTAGGCGACATCCTCTGTTTTACATTCAGCCCCAGTCTTTATCTCCAGTACCTGCAGGCTCTTTCTGACAGTCACTTGTCTACCAAGTTCCAAATCAAAAGTAACAAAAGTGCTGGTATCCACACCAGCTACACATGCTGGTTCAGGGGTAAGTCAAATTGTTCTTATCTGAACATGTACTAGACAAATTTAGTAATTATGGTTTGTTTGACAGGTATTCTTCTTTCATAGTGAAGCTCTGCATTTATAAGCAAAACTTCACGTATTTAGCTAATTCATCATTTGCCATGTTCATATTTATTCTTTATTATGTGGGTTGTCTTTGCTGAATATTTAGCTTAGACAAGGAGCCGCTACTCAGAGAGACATGTACGGGTAAAAGGCTCCAAAATATGTTGAGTAGTTACCCGCTGAGGACCCTTTAATTTATTTGGGCTGAGACAGCCTATGTCAAAATTTTACAGATGAACGTGTGCAATATGGACAATAGTAATTCCATATGTATATAGGTTAGACAGGGCCAGGTTAGCTTATGGAGAGTAAAGAGTTCGGACTGCGGAATAGGATATTGACTACTAGGAAGTTGTTCTGGGCAAAAAGACACAAATACAATGCAGGGCACGAAAAAATTTTTAAAAAGCACTCGTCGGCGGGACAAGTGAATTTTAAAATCAACTTGTCCATATGCAAAATCCACTTGTCCAAATATAACCTGGTGCAACAAACATAGTTAATATTCTTTTTTATCAATCCATACATAAAGGCCTGGACAAACCATTTACCCTAATTTGGAACTTATTGTCGTTTGCAAATCGGCAAAATCGGTCAACTTTTACGACGGTTCTAGATATGACTGTAAACAGTAAAACTGGCAAAAATATCAAAAATACAAATTGAAAAGTGAAGGTTACAGACTACAGTTGTGATTGGCTGGTTGCACATCCCAACGGAGATAGTCCGTAATTGTGAAAATACTGTGTTTTCAGCATGCTGTAGCTTCTGTTAAAATAAAGTTAGCTAAGTCAGGTTTGCTGCAGTGCAGAGTTGCTTCATTGGTGGTCATATAGGTGCACTGTCTTCCAGGCCAGGTGGGAACTTTATGGTGGGGAAGGACAATGATGTGACCCTGGCAAGAGCACAGTTCATACACCTGTATAAAGCTGACATCCAGGTGTAGTTTCGTATTTCAATTATCACAAATTAACGAGCTGGGAATTGTATGACAAAAATCTGTCCATATTTTTCTGACATTTTTATCTATTAAATGCCGTTCACCGAATTTCAAAATACCAAAATGCTGATTTTTTAGACTGAAAAATGCTAATATGAAAAATAGAAGGATTTATAACTGTAGTCTGTGGCCTATTAGGGCTAACTCTGTATGTATTGGGACTCACATGGTCATGTTGTTATTCTATTAACGTCCATCAAGCAAGTTAAAAATGGGAAGTCAGCACTTTTTGACAGCTGCCTGGACAATTCTGAGTGATCTTAACAACTTTTACATGGATGGAGCATGCAAGATATGGTCCTAGGACTGTACATCACAAGGCAAATGGTTCGGGCTCTGGTATTGTGTACCTCACGCCAGCTTATGAAAGGAGAAAAAAAAGTTTTACACCCACAGATTGGCTGTGAATATCAAGTTTAACAGTCTCAATATTCCAAACATTCATGACGTATCACATTTATGTCACAAATCATTGTGCATAGACATGTTGCACCTATCAGTGGAACCACACTGCATAAATAATAACAGGATTCGCTGCAAGACATTTAGCAAGTGCACAGGCTATGCCTCCTTTGCTGACTGCCTGGTAGATAGATAGCTTCCATAGCCCTTTGTATTTAGCGATACCTCACAGGTAGCACACAGGTTATCATATGTGTGTATGAGAAATTAACAATGCTAATACGATATGAATAAATTATGCTAATCCCATTTATACGAAACTTAGTAACCCTCTGTTTCAAACTTTTAATTTTGTGGCATTGTCATTGTAGGCCTACAGCCTCCATTCATATGCAGAGCTGTTTATACAAAATCATGTCAAAGTGATTTTGGGCATACCAGAAAAAATGCACATTGTCTGTCAGTAGAGCTGTACAAATCTTAGATAAAATGTGAATTTCTTTGCTTTTTGGTTTTGTTTTTGTTCCCCCCCCCCCCCCACCCCCCACCCCCCTTTTTATATTTTTATTTTATTTTTTTTTTTTTGCAATAAATGCTTGTCACATATGTGTGTCATTTGACTGGGGTAAATCATTTAAAATCAGGCATGCTGACTTTGTTGAGCTGTTGAGTTCATCAGCATATTATTTTCACATACATGAATCAATTTATATCCATGAATATGTTTGACAGCACTTATGAACTGCAGATTTTATAACTTTTACCAAGCTAGCATACATAGGTGGCAAAACATTTGAACTTCGACATACAACCACATATAATTATAAGAGGTTCAGAAAATGAAACAAGGGGAAAAAAGTTAGCTTCCATTAAACACTTGCCTGAAAACACTTGTGCCTTGAAATTGGATTGATAATTGGATGCTTATCAAATTTAAAATCAGATCACTTGTGAATACAAATATGTATTTATGATATTGGAGTAACTTTACAAACTTTTGTCATTTTCTTTCTAATATGTGCACATACATCAGAAACCATGTCAATAAACCGCAACTTATACAGTCTACTGCAGAAAAAAAGGCAGAGCACTATTGGTTTGTGGAAGCTGGATCACCCAACTGCCCTCCTAATGTTCAAACAAAGGGCGCGTTAAAATTCCATAATTTTAGTACCAAAAAACATAATTTGCTGAATACTGCTACTCTAATCTGTGACCTACTGGTCTTAAACTGTGCACTTTGATGGTCTAATAATGTTTAAACACTGAAACTGTTCCATTGTCTGCCATAATTCAGATTATATCAGGAAAATACTGCCATAATGACTGGTATTAGATGCTGACTTGTTGTAACTGATACTCCCCCCATCCGCCATTAATGCCTCAGCAGTGATAGATGTCATATTTTTTGTAGACAAATGTTACGAATCTATCCATAAATAGTAAAAAAATCACCAATTTCACCTAAAAATTCATAAAATTTTAGCAATATATTCAAATTTGGGGTTAAAATTAAGGGGTGGGGCATTGTAATTTGATCTCTCACTGTAAGGGCGGGACATGCAGGCAAGTGATTATGGGTTTGCATCATAGCCCATTGTGTATCGTATTCATATTGGACAGAAAAGAATTGATAGGATGCAATTATATAATTTTCCTCAAAATTTTAATTAATTATTTTTTTTGTCATAAAAACTGATTTTTCAGATTTAAAGGTTGCTTGCAAAAAAGTTGATATTTTCTTTAATATTGAAGTTTGGAAAAGTTAATGCAAATCCTTTGCAGAAAACAAGTTGCGGCTTCAGTTAAACAAGTTTTAAAAATTTTGATCAGTCTAATAGGTTACAGACTACAGTTGTGATTGGCTGGTTGCGCATCCCAACGGAGATAGTCCGTAATTGTGAAAATACTGTGTTTTCAGCATGCTGTAGCTTCTGTTAAAATAAAGTTAGCTAAGTCAGGTTTGCTGCAGTGCAGAGTTGCTTCATTGGTGGTCATATAGGTGCACTGTCTTCCAGGCCAGGTGGGAACTTTATGGTGGGGAAGGACAATGATGTGACCCTGGCAAGAGCACAGTTCATACACCTGTATAAAGCTGACATCCAGGTGTAGTTTCGTATTTCAATTATCACAAATTAACGAGCTGGGAATTGTATGACAAAAATCTGTCCATATTTTTCTGACATTTTTATCTATTAAATGCCGTTCACCGAATTTCAAAATACCAAAATGCTGATTTTTTAGACTGAAAAATGCTAATATGAAAAATAGAAGGATTTATAACTGTAGTCTGTGGCCTGAACTACTTGCATAGGGTGACCCACGATGAAGAATAATGTGTAATTTCTGGAAGTCACTGTTCCAGATAAATTTAATACAGATGAATAGTTGTATTGGTTTTAGTATTGTCGGTCTTCTTGCCGCTGATGGGATGCACATCGACGCCATCGTTTGCGTACTTCCATGAATGCTATCCGTACATCGTTGTCAATTTGTGTGTACAGTATCGGCAAGTTCCTAGTAATAAATGGTGTTCTAAATTCAAATGAAGAATTTTAAATCAGAAATCCGTTTTCTTGTAATGCACATCGAGTGTGCAGTCACTATCTTTCCTACCACTGTATACAAACTGCTGCATTGGCCATGTGGTCCGACGAACAACACATCACTTGATTGGTCAGTTGAGTGATATGCAAAAATGAGCCAATCACGGCTCGTGTTACAGTGTGTTCATCATTGCTTCCACCCTGTGAATGTGTGTGAACCTTCTGAAATTTACGGAGGGAACACACAAACGGGAAGCTTTTTTTTTTGTATTGCAGCATGCGAAAATAAAGATTCCAGTGTTTATAACAACAATTATTTGGAGTCACAGGCAAATACACAAAGGTAGGGGGATAGAGAAAAATGCTGAATGTGTGACAGATCAGTCAGCATGATGCTCTGTTCACCGTAGATTACTCCACGCGGTCACTTGCGCGTGACTGGCAGATGCTCCGAGAATGGGAGAAAGCCAATACGCCCCAATGCATTACTGCTGGTACCTTTGATCTTGTTGTATGTATGCAACGGTCAAAATACCTGCTTGTTTTGACAGAAATCAAGTAGGAAGTCAAGTCCTGTTGAATACAACTGCTGACCATGTAATCGTTTAAACCTGCATTGTTTACTTTAGGCCAGGGGATTATCATCACCTATTGCGCATTGGCGTCCCCACGCACATGCCTGCATTGGTTTGTATGTTCTGTTCACACGGACCACAGTAATCGCCAACATATGGAGAGTCGCAAAGGCTCTGACTGCTCATCATCAATGTTGCCATGCATGCAAACAGATGTAATTTCAGACCAATTAAAAAAGAAAAAATAGCTTGTCTGCAGGACAAGTTGAATTTGAAAGTCACTTGTCCAAAAGAGCTTTAGCTTGTCCCGGAGCGTCAGATCATAGGAATTTTCATGCCCTGACATGGAACTGAATCCACTCTATCTATATGTACAGATAGTTCTCCAGCACTGGCCAGCCCTCTGGCTACCTGGGATCATTGTTGGTGGGAAAAATCAGGAAAGACTGCAGGTCACTGCAGATTTTCCCCACCAACAATGATCAGTGGTTGTCAGGAGTAAATAGGTGAGCAATAAACAGCTCTTCTAGAAAAGCTTAGGTGAGCACTTGGCAAGTGCCGTAGGCGTGAAGCCCTTAACTCACATACACCATCAGTAACTTGATAATTCAATTAAGATGCTTTTTCTACAGAATGAGCTACAAGTAAATTACGTAAAAGAACAAGTTTGTGTCAAATCTGTTTTTATCTCCCGCCCACGAAGTGGAGGGGGGGGAGATATAGTAATGACGACCGTCCATCCGTCCATCCGTCCGTCCGTCCCACATTTCTTGCGCGCGATATCTCAAGAACAGATTAAGCAAGGATCATGAATTTTTTACAGTTGGTCACCCTTATAAGTGTTCAGGTAGAGTTCGAAGGAGAGTGACCTTGACCCCTTTTCAAGGTCACCAGGGTCATTTATCTATGAACTTCTTGCGCGCGATATCTTAAGAACCGGATATGATAGAATGATGAAATTTTCACAGTTGATCACTCTTGTTAGGGTCTACATCGAGTTCGAAGGTGTGTGACCTTCACCTAATTCCAAGGGTACCAGCGGCAATTCAATTTTCTTTGAATTTGTTGTATGCAATATCTGAAGAAACAAGTGAGCTAGGATCACTTAACTTTTACAGTTGATCAACCTTGTAAGGTTCTATGTCATGCTTGAAGGACCTTGACCTTGACCTAATTTCAAGGTCACCAGAGGCAGTTCATCCATCCCACATTTCTTGTGTGCGATATCTCAAGAACCAGTAAAGCTAGGATCATGAATTTTTTACAGTAGGTCACCCTTATTAGTAGTCACATGGAGTCCAAAGGAAAGTGACCTTGACCCCATTCAAGGTCACCCAGGGTCACTTCTCTGTGAATTCCTTGCGCGCAATATCTTCAGAACCAGATAAGATAGTATAATAACTTTTACAGTTGATCATTCTTGTTAGGGTCTATATCGAGTTAGTAGGTCAGTGACCTTGACCTTATGCCAGGGTCATTAGTGGCATTTCAGTTCTCTTTGACTTTGTTGTATGCAGTATTTGAAGAACCAGGTGACGTATAGAAACAGTCCAAACAGGCTACCAGCAGCTTTCTTTTGTGTTATTATAGCAAAAGAAGGGCGTAAGGGTGTGGCAACCCTTGCCTCTGGAGCTAGCGGCGGACTTTCGCTATAGAAACAGTCCAAACAGGCTACCTTGGCTCCTTACGGTAGTCTACTGCCCTCCACACACACCAGCCAGACAGTTTCTGCCTTTACTTTATGAAGAAATCTCGCACATTCCAGTCCACTATGAACTAATATTGATGGGCGACTTCAACAATCTTTGCCCCAAACCAACCCATCGCAAACTCAAGCAGTGGATATCAAAGCCAACACATAGGCTTGGTGGTTACCTGTATCTGATCTTCACAGACGACAATAACAACAGAGTCCAATCTGCTGATGCATTCCCGGTGCCATACACAGACCATCACATGACATGGATCACACTGCAGAACTTAACAGAGAATCACAACTAGTAACCTTTGTAAGAAACAGTTATTTTTCTGTTTCATTGACCCTTTACATTTTTCTTGTTTTCAGATGACTACAAATCACATGTAAAATTCCAGCATTCTGCTCATGCCATAATTTTTAGGTTATTTTTTATTTACTTGAGTATATGTTTACCATGACACCCAGGGTAGAGGTACAGTTAACGTATCGTCCCCATTTAAGCACAATATCAGAAACATGCCAGTATGTACCTGCCAAATATACAGTTATCTTTGTTTTAAAATTATGTGGGCGGGAGATATGGACAGCGTCAGCGTCAACTTGTTCTAATTTAATTTCAATCACAAAGTTGCATTTTATTTTCCTTTTTTTAAGTGGATCAAAACAGAAAATACAAATAATATTAACCGGAAAGTTTCTTTTCTGAAGTTGAAAACACCGGCCTGTTGACAAGAGTTGCAGAAAAATTATTCCAAGCCATGAAGAGAAAAAAATACAAATGACTAATTACACTACCCTTGGCCTTGCGTTACAAGAGCCTTTCCAATGATATATAATGCGGTTTGTCAAGAGTAATATGATCCGAGTTTTATTTATTAGGCCTACCATGATCGTTTATTAGCATCAGACTCATTCATTCATGACCGGTCAAACATACCTGCACAACAAACACTGTGCCGTCGATAAGTTTTGTCTTATAATCAAACTTATCCATGGAGGGCCACTTTAAAAAGATTGTCAGTTTGACAGAAAGTCCAACAACTGAGGTTCCGCAGGGCTCTACAATTTTTTTAAAAATCACCTGTCCAAAGCAAGTGGATTATAAAATCCACTTGCCCGTATGCAAAATCCTCTTGTCCTAATATAAACATTTTTCCCATCAATGCTGAGGCCTAGACAAAGGCTTAGACAAACCATTTACCCTAAAGTGTATTTGCCACTTATGGTCGCTTGCAAATTTGCAAAATAATATGCCAAATTTTACCATGATTCTGGCTATAACTGTTATAACAGTGAAACTGGCAAAATATTAAAAATACAAATTGAAAAGTAAGCTATTTGAATGCGGTGACTAACGATGAAAAATACAGTGTAATTTCTGGGACAATAGGAGTCTGTATCCCGGGTAAACTTAAATAAAGATTAAATAGTTGCATTGGTTTTAGGATCCTCTTTTTCGCTGCCTCTGATGCCATGATTGGATGCATATCGTTTGCATACTTACCATGAATGCTATTGGTACATCGTAGTAAATTTGCGTATACAGTATTGGCAAGTACCTCGCAATAAATGGAGATATTAAATTAAATTCAAACGAAAATTTTAATATTTCAAATTAGAAATCTAGTGTGAGCACCGTCACCATCTTACCTGCAACTGTACACAAACAGCTGCTTTGGCCATGTGGTCTGATGCACAACACATCACCCGATTGGCCAATTGAGTCACATGCAAAAATGAGTCCATCACGGGTCGTGTTACAGTGTTTTCATCATGGCTTCTGCCCAGTAAACATGTGAATCTGCCGTAATTTACGGAGGGAACACACAAACGGGAAGTGTTGTTTATATTGCAACATGTGAAAATAAAGATTCCAGTGTTTATTGCAACAATTATTTGGAGTCACAGGCAAATACGCAAAGGTAGGGGATAGAGGGAACTGCCGAATGTTTCCAAAATCTGTCTGTGAGACTGGGTCAGTTCACCCCAGATCCATTCCATGCTGTCAGTGTGTGACTTGCAGTTGTGTGCTGTTTTTGCCCGGGAAGTCATTTCAGGGCACCTATACATGATCTTTATGTTTTCCAACATTGTTAGAACCCACCGATAAACGGCATTTGATGTTATTTTGCAGATAATTTGCCATGCAAATTTTTTTTTTTTTTTTGATGCTTTGACATCATTGGGGCCTATCATACTGACGCTGAGTAGTGTGACCCCGCTCAGTAAGCCGGTAACTGCCGGTAGGACTAGTACTACGCCGGTACCTTTGCTATCTTAATCGTATGTATGCTTCACGGAGAGTGAAAATATCTGCTTGTGTTGACAGAAATGAAGTTCTGATGAATACAACTGCTCACCACGTAATTGTTTAAACCTGGAATGTTTACAAATTGTCGATTATTATCACCTATTGGCCCATGCACGTGCTGGGAAAGCACAACAGGTGGCTCTGTTGCCATTTCATTGTACAATAAACACGCAAGAACTGTTACATAATGTCAATATGTCTGCGACTTCGATCATTCCCGCTGAGATAGCTCAACGCAATGCAAAAACTTTACATTTTGGGGGGGAAAGGGATTAAAATCAAGGTGCGCATTCTGCAGTATGTAAGGTGTGCATTAAAAAGCTCTCCTAAAATTAATTTAGGCGCACTATGGTGCGCAAGCACAATAGCGCACCTTAAAAGGAAAGCAGTGAATGATCCCTCGTGAGAGAAAAATAGTAACTCAGTCTCAGCCATGTAAGATTCTCTAAATGTCTATTACAGTAACCACACGGTATCTTTTATTATTATTTGTAATTGTATATATATTATATACATGTACATTTTACTCAAACATCTTGCTGTATTTTTGAGGGCCTTGGGGGATATAAGTGAGGATTCACTAACCGAGTCACTCTTGTAGAATAAGATAATATAAAAATATATATATATATATATATGTAATATATATTATTTTAATATGGTGACCACATGCTGCATGGGAAATATAACTATTAGGAAGGAACCTGGCTGGGTCTCTGCCAAATTTCTTCAAATGGCTGTGCTCCAGTTGCGATTGGTGTTAAGTGGTTAAACCACGAAGGTGAAACCATGTTGTGGTGCATGAGCTATCTTAGGAGTTCTTGTGGTTTTGATTACAATGCCATGCTTTGTAAGGCATTCATGATTGTCTGTTATGCTATGTTAATTCCAAAAAGCGATATCTGTTCCTACTACTGCCGAACTTGGCCTTTGCACCATGCCATGGGCCTTAGGTGCTGGACATACAAGTAAAATGGCCAACTTTTCTTTGCTGTGATCAGCAACTATTTCAAAATGCTTTAATATGTCAACAGTGCTTACACACAATACTAAGCATTAAAAATGAGGTGCACTTTCTTCCTGTACATTTTGAATCCTCGATCATGATCTTCTCTGTCGTCCTGTTCCACAGGTCCAGCTGCTTTCATTTGATTTAAGCCAGCAGACATTCAGATGGGGTGTTTATAAATGACTGCATGTTATGAGACAGTACCAACAGGGTGAATGTTTGAGAGGGTGATTCGCACACCATCATGCCACTGATACTGGCTTTAAAGTAATTGGAAACCTAATAAAAAGAAGTTTGATATTGTGATATTTAAGTCACACTGCCTGTCATTAAACATCATAAATTCCTGCTTATTGATGTAAATATAGGGCCTGTATTTTTCCGTTTCAAAAAAATTGAATTTCTGTTTCACCATCTAGAAATTCTCAAATTCCGTTTCAGTAGTTCTCTTTGTATGTAAAACACATTAAGGCAAAACAGGAAATTCCGTCTCAGAGGTGACAAAAATTCATTATTCCGTTCTGTTTCCATTACAAATGAAAAAATACAGGCCCTATAAATACATGTACATGTATTTGAATTGATTTTAAGAGCTGAAAATCATAACTCTCCCACTGTCACCCATTTTTTCGAACTGTGGTCATTTTTGCATCCATTTTTGTTTCAAAAAAAGGCATACTGTAAATTGCATTTATTTCACTGTTTCGCTGATGGCACAAAACCGTGAAAATAAAAACACAGTGAAATAGTATTTTAACATTGATTTGATAGGAATTATGTTCAAACTCGTGAAATTAGAAATTAAGTCAAATGCCTGAAATGCAAAAACTGTGAAAATTTATACACGCAAAAATTAGGACAGTTACAGTTACTGTATCAGTTGATTGAAATATTCCAACCCGAAAACTGTTTGATCATATTGATTATATGCTGGATTATGTTGGGCATAGTTTGTGTGATTTTAATTTTATTGGTTTAATACATAAAGATGTACACGATCACTGATCTAAAATTAATTAACTAACCAGCCACTTGGACAAGCTGTTTTAAATGTACAATTTGTGAAATCAAATATCATTTTTGTGCAGGGGCCCTCATGGGCCCCTGCATATTTATGTGGCAAAAATCCAGCCTGTTTGTTTACATGTTACCTATACACCACAGTACATAGGATTATGCGTGAAATTATACAAGTTTAAGCCTGCACCATGTGAGAAGATCCAAGAAAATGTTCATTCAGCAGGTTTTATTTAAGTTGTGTCGTGTCTTTTTTTTAAAAAAGCGTTATTTTACTGTTGAGGAGTCGTATCAAGAGTCATGAGAGCTTTGTAAATGACTGCTACAGTTGCCCTAGTTTGTGTTGATGGTTTAAATAAATTTTATGCCATGTGGGGAGGTTTATAGTCAACCAGACGGAGCTAGAATTTAGTGTTAATGTTTTTAATAACTATCCCTAATCAAAAACCAGGACAAAATATTCAAGTTACTGTAAAAATTTATAAAGTTTGAGATGCATCGAGAGAAGCCATTCTGTACGAATGGAGTGGTATTGGTGTGACAGCAGTCACCATGAGGCTATCACATGTCAACATGGTCAAGGTCCTCCAGTAAACAAAGGAAAAACTGGACTCGCACGTGTTGACCAGTGTTTACATTTAGACGCATTACTGGGCACACAAAGGAAAATAGTGGGCTGGCGACAACAATAAGTGAATTTTAATTCCGAGGTTGTGACACGAAGTGTGGAGCAATAATTTTGTTTAATAAAAGCTTAGTTATTGTACAGGTGTTACAAATTGGCAGAATACTTCACCACAATGATGCTAGGTTTGCACATCATGAAAGATGTCATGACACGCGATGGTGGGGAAGGCTGATTTTGGAACATACGTCACTAGTTTTCTGGGTCTTTTTGATTATAATTTTAAGATTATAAATAGGTTATGGCTGCTTAGGATAGGCTGTTTCAAGAAGTAAACAAGATGAACGGGTTAATCTGTTGTGTTATGCTCGGTGCAGTGGGACTGCGAGGCAGATGGAAGGGACGTGGTGGGGCACTGAGGGAAACCACGCTTCCACTGTCTGTGCGGTAAAGAAAGTGCACAGAGTACAGTAGTCCCAATGTTGAGCAACCACCCCCAGTGCAGACCAAAAAGCGTTCGTATAATGCAGGTGGTCTCCCATAGGAGGAACCCCACACTCCTGACCTCAGCAGCTCAAATCCTGGGCGACCTTTTCCTGGTGGTAGCGAGGTACGCAAATTTCTGCCACCACTAGTTCATCATGATCGATTACATATGCTTTGAAAAGAAATCACCATTTATTAAATTTAACAATATTACAACTCTTAAAATCTTTATTTCAATAAAGAACTCTTGTCTGGGTGCTGAAAGATGTGTGTCGCAACCGGGGTCGCAACTTGAAAATATTTGCCGGTCATGAGTTTTGTCTTTCCCATTACGCTCAATGGGCCTAATGCATCACCCCATACGGAGCTTTCGCTTGCAAAGTACATGTAATGAGCTTAAAGTGTTGTAAAATTGTTTTGATGTCATAACTCTCTGCCTTAACTTTATTCTACACATTCCATTGAACCTCACTCACTGTAATTCACAAGTTATGAATCAAAATACAACTCTGCATTTTCCCACTGCCACCACGTGTGTTTTGGGCACCATGTTTACCTCTATCTGAACCGTGAGAAAAATAGATCGACCCACTTTGTCAGTGTCGGTCGCTGAGTCATGCAGGCAAGCACGTGCTTGATCGGGGTTTTGATCCAGCCAAAGTTATCATCATACATTTTATACAGTATTCTATGATAAAAAATCGTTCAATTAGAAATGAGAACACTGAATAATATTTCTGTGGCTTTGTGCCCTTTCTGCCACGGTTAGGTTAGGTTTCGCATGCAAAAAAGCAATGACCACGTGGGTTGTTGATCTCCGGGAAAACAACAAAGATTGTTCTGCACATTTCGGGAGAGCATCGGCAAACGTCAATATGTGAGCGATCATGAGTGCGAACGATCAAGTTCCCATCACAAGTATATTTCTGCCGATCATTATGAAGTTTAGTTCAGAAAACAATCCATAATATCCCATCATACAGAGAAAGAAATATAGTGGTCGAAGATCCGCTATGGAGAGGCCCGATACATGCAGAGTATGCCATATTCACTGTCATTATAAAAAATGTAAATAAAAGGGAAATATCCTATGCTCGTAATAATTTGAAAAAGGGAGGAATAGATACAGATTGATCAAATTAAAAACTTGTTTCAGGAAATTGACTGTAGAAAGAAATCCTTTATTGTTTGCACTAACTAGATTAGACAAGAATCATGTCAATTTTATAACAATGGGTGAGTTGTGTGCATGTATTTTGTTAGCCGACTTGAGGCGTAGTGGCTGGATATGGCTCAAATTTTTTTGGGGGGGGGGGGAGGGGGGGCAGGAATACCCCATCTGGATCACAGGTCACAGCTAATTTTAAGGCCTTTTTCACAGATCACAGTAAATTCACAAGCCCATATATCACAATCACAGTAATGTCAATCATCAAAATCTTAATCACATTTATCGACAAAATAATAATCTCAATGACAGATGTTGGCAAATTGCAAAAGTACAAATTACTACAATCACATTTCATGTGTACTTATTTTGATAAATAACGCATAACAAGGAACTACCCTGATTACAAAGTTTTTTACTCAGTCAGTTGAATTTTTTCACTCAGTCACAAATCACGGAATAAGTAAACAGGCCCAATAAGGAAATTCGGCATCCCCCATTTGTGTTATGTGGCCGCAAAATCTGTTCATTTAGCATCGTCGCTAGTCGCGTTTAACAGGTGGTCGTTCATAAGAGGTAATTATGAAAGAAAAACAACTGGTGACCAAATGCGGTCATTCAAACCTGGTGGTCCCTTATAGGAGGGGTTGTTCAAGACACGGAGAGACCCATATTGTATGGGTAAGGGCCATGGTCATGGGTGCTATCCGTGTATTTCAGTCAATTTGTGTATACAGTGTTGGCAAATTCCTCTCAAGAAACGGTGTTCTTAATTCAAATTCAAATGAAAAATAAATTTCAAATTAGAAATTGGTCTCCTTGTAATCATGGATCATGGAGGCCTCGATTTTTTTCTAATTTTTTATGATTTTTGGATGTTTTTTTTCCCTATTTTTTTCTGCTCCAGAACCGTCACTCAGATTAAGCTGAAACTTGGCGGATATGTTCCTTGTGGAAGGGTCAAAGAAAGGTGTTCACTAGGTGGCACTGCTGTGGATTTCTGATATTTACCGATTTTTTTTTTTTTTTTTTTCAATTCAGGTTCTTATTGTTAAATGCACCTTTTCTATTGCTTACGATGCACGTCAATGGGCATTCTAATGCGGTAATGTTAATTTACATTTTGGACTTCTCTGAAGAAACTGTCAGTCAAATTATGTCTCCCCGTGCAACGGGGGGGACATATTGTTTTTCCATCCATTTCTTCCGCTTCTTCTTGCTGGTGTTGTTATTGTTGCTGTTGCTGTTGTTGTTCTTCTTCTTTTTCTGCAACACATTGTTGCGGAGACAATTTCTCAAAAAAGATTTGACTTGGGAATTTGAAATTTTTTGTGAAGATTTTCTTATATTGAACCTTGCTTGGGATTGCTGATATGTTACCTTGACCTATTTTTCAAGGTCACATGGGCGTGTCATCTAAAATCGACACAGCGCAATAACTCTGCAAGGATTTAGGAGGTTGAAACTTTGCATGATTATGTACAACTGACAAAATTTACTGTTCACTTGATAACTTGAGATCTGTTTTGAGTTAGGACTTTGATGCTGCACATGTTAATGTTTCTCTATGAAGGTCATACTTAGACAGTACATCAGTGAACTTGACCTCGTTTCTGGAGTCACAGTGTAACATACATGAATTTCACTCTTCGCTATAACTTGAGAACTACTTGAACTGGGACCTTGATGTTGCACATGTTAGTGATCTTCTATAAAGGTCAGACTTACTCCGTACATTGGTGACCTTGATCCTATCCCAAGTTCACAGAGCTGCAAGTGTGAATGTCTAGGTCAGCTGAGCATGGGCTGTTCACACTCTTGTTTATGACTTATTTTGGTTCTTTTTGGGGGCTAATCTTAAAAACTCTTCTTCTCTGAAACTGCTCACCCGATTACTGTGATATCACACAGGAACATTCCTAGGGACTCCTGGTTCTGAATTTGTTCACAAGGGAGTGCTGCAATTTTGTTTTCTGTGGGTTTTTTTTTTTTTTTTGTCTCTTATATTTTTAACTTCTTCTTTAGAACCGTTTCTCAGATAAAGCTGAAACTTGGTGGATATGTCCCTTGTGGAAGGGCCAAACAAAACTGTTCACTAGGAGGCAATGTTGCGGATTCCTGATTTTTTCAATTCGGGTACTTGTTGTAAATGCACCTTTCCTATTGCTTACTCAAGTCAATGGGCATTCTGATGCTAATTCACATTTTTGACTTCTTCTGCGAAACCGTCTTTCAGATTGACTTCAAACTTGGAGGCAGTGTACTTTGGGTGGGTCTCTTGCAGATTTGTTCAATGGTCATGGTCCATCGAATTTTGGATTTTTTTATGAATTTTTCTGTTCTTTTTTGGGACAAATCTTAAAAAATTTCCTCTGAAACCCTCACTTGATTGCTTTGTTATCACACAGGAACACTCCTAGGGATCCCTGGTTCTGTATTTGTTTACCAAGTAGTGCTGCGATTAATTTCTATTTTGTTATGTTTTTTGTGTTTTATTGCTATTTTTTGACTTCGTTTGCAGAACCGTCACTCAGATTAAGCTGAATGTTGGTGAATCTGTTCTTTGTGGAAGGGTCAAACAAAACAGTTCACTAGGTGGTAATGCTGTGGATTACTGATTTTTTACGATTTTTTTAATTTGGGTACATACCAGTAAATGCATCTTTCCTATTGATTACTGTGTAAGTCAATTAGTATTCTAATGCTGATTCACATTTTGACTTCTTTATGCGCAACCGTCATTCAGATTCACTTTAAACTTGGTGGCAATGTACCTTGGGTGGGGTCTCTAGCAGATTCGTTTAAATGGACAAGCTCCATTGATTTTTGAATTTTTTTATGAACCTTTTGTTCTTTTAGGGGGCAATTCTTAAAAGATGGCAAGGGTATATATATATATGTCAGTTGAGCACAGGACTGCAACAGTCCTCTTGTTTTATAAACTAGTTAAAGCAGAAGTAAGGAAGTGGTTATTATTTTTATAAATTACATTCAACAAAATGTTTTTGTTACGCCTGAACAGTCTTTCCTTGAATTATTTCATCTTGCTCAACAGCCCTGCAGGCCTACATATGTGTTGCCCCTGCATTCAGGCTACCAGGCCTTGTTCAGATATGATATTTACCTTTTCATATTTGGAAACACTGTTCAGACAGAGACATGTTTTAGTCCACTTGCCTTGAATTTGATTTGATTCAAAATGATGTCTTACTTCCATGCAAGGTTTTGGAGCAGAGTTTTTGTTGTGTTTATCAGGCTGACACCAGAGACCCTCTGTAATAAAAAGGTCATTCTCTTCACTGATTGGTCAATATGAACACAACTGTTGCCTCATCATCTACTGGCTACTTGCCCTGTCATTTAGCTTAATATGAATATAAAGTTCCATGATATCGTGTCACCAACCATAAAGATTTCTCTGAATGAAAAACCAGAGTATACACATAATGTAGATTCATTCTCACAAAGACACACTGAAAATACCATAGGATCAAGTGGGTATGTATCAATGAGATGCACTTTTATTCTTTCTCATTCAAGCACCTTTTACCAACATAAATGTGATCTTTTTGCTCTGGTTTCTGCAAGCGTAGCAACCAAAATAGTAAAACTATTTACATGTTGTGAAAATGCACTGTGGACCCAAGTTCACATGTATGTTTATTTGGTTGTTAAGTTGAATCACATTTATTTGATCTTATTTAAATTTAAGTAACTTTCATGTAATTTGACAGTCTTACAGCTGTACAGGCAACCTCAAGACAAAATAATGGAGATAAAAAACAGCAAAGAACCAGCTGTGAATTTAAATAGTGGAAATCAATGTAAAAGAGCAGGTCAAGGGAAAGTGACAGGTCTTCTTATATGTGCCCTTTAAGCCTTATTTAATTGTGGAAATTAAAAAAAAAAATTGAAAAAACAATAAACTGTTAATTTACTCCAATGAAGTGTAACTACTTTCAAAAATTATATTAACAGTTAAGGTCAAGGTCTATAGAAGTATGTATTGTATACCAATTCCCATTCCCATGCCAAGAAGACTTTTTTTTTATTTATTCTTTTTTTTTCTTTTGCTGTTACTCAGCAACAGTTCATCGTATGTGGCAGATTTGCTGCATTTAAAAAAAAATTTTTTGCAGTACTGTCATAATACTTCAAGGCCTTGTTTTGATTTTGAGACAAGCAAAACCAATGTACAGTGGTCCCTGGCTTGTAAGGTCACACCCTTGGACAGGGCTAGAAGTGGCCTCTCAAAACAGGTGACCTCCCATCCCCATACAAACATACATCTCCCATTCATTCCTCCCTACATGTACTCTACATGTCATTTTTAAATTTCAAACACATGGAAATTAAGAAATTTACGTGTACATTGATATAATAATGATAATGAATGAATAAATAAATGAACAGACAAATAAACTACCTAACTAACTTTATTTGTTACACCTGTTTAAAAAAAAAGAAAATACAATTCTACAAATTATGTCACCCCGTGCAACGGGGGGACATATTGTTTTTGCGTCCATTTCTTCTTCTTCTTCTTCTTCTTCTTCTTCTTCTTCTTCTTCTTCTTCTTCTTCTTCTTCTTCTTCTCCTTCTTCTTCTCCTTCTTCTTCTTCTTCTTCTTCTTCTCCTCCTCCTTCTCCTCCTTCTCCTCCTCCTCCTCCTCCTCCTCCTCCTCCTCCTCCTCTTCCTCTTCTTCCTTTTTTTTTCTTCTTCTTCTTCTTCTTCTTCTTCTTCTTCTTCTTCTTCGTCTTCTTGCGGATGCAATAACTCCGCAAGGATTTGACTTAGGAGGTTGAAATTTTGCATGATTATGTACCATAAAATGAGCTAGGTTGGGATTGTATATGGGTGACCTTGACCTATTTTCAAGGTCACATGGCCACTTTTTAAAAATCATTGCAGATGCACCCGTGAAAGATATGACTTAAAGAGGACATTTTGTGTGATTATGTTTCTATGTAAGACTTTTGTAAGACCTTACTTGTAACTGCAGATGTATGACCTTGACCTATTTTTCAAGGTCATGTGGGCATTTAGTCTCAAATCAATGTGAACCTGATAACTCAAGAAAGATTTGACTTGGGGAATTGAAATTTTATGTGAAGATATTCCTATCTATGATTTTGCTTGGGAATGCAGATGGGTGACCTTGACATATTTTTCAAGGTCATGTGGGCATGTCATGTAAAATTGACACGCATGCACCAACTGTGCAAGGATTTGACCTAGGAGGTTGGAATTTTTCATGTTTATGTACCATAATACCAACTAGGTTGGGATTGTAGATGGGTGACCTTGACCTATTTTCAAGGTCACATGGCCACTTTGTAAAAATCATTGCAGATGTACTCCAGAAAGATTTGTCTTAAAGAGGTTGACATTTTGTGTGATTATGTTTCTCAGTAAGACTTTTGTAAAATCTTGCTTGTAACTGCAAATGTATGACCTTGACCTATTTTTTTAGGTCACATGGGCATTTCGTCAAAAATCAACGTTTTGAAATGTCAATAAAGAGTGTACCTTCACCATATCTGTAGATCATTGAAATTGGTATGCCTATTTATAAAAATAAGGGTGACAATTGTAAGGGCGCACAGGGAGACATTTGATTTTCTGTTGGAAAATCAGCCTGTTCTAGTTTGGTTCTTGGTGCAGTGCTCTAAATGTTTGCTGTCACATGTATGTGTAGAATACACATGTCGAATAAACTGTTGGTGTCCAGTTTTGACAGTTCAAAATCCTGTGTTTGGACAAGTTTGATTCATGTACATGGGCGTCACAATTTAATTTACTTTGCAGAGAAGAAGTCATTTATCTTTGACTGTATTGCACACTTAACACTGGCCCATTTTTTTGGCTTGAACAATGTGTTTGACATTGGCCAGGAGTATGAGTAACTCAGCATCACCATGATGCAATGCAAAGTCTGTCAGTTCATTGACATGACTTGTAACTGTTTTACTGTCCACAACTTTGCCACATACACTGTCACTCAAAGCCACAGTCACTGCCTCCTCCTCCTCCTCCTCCTCCTCCTCCTCCTCCTCCTCCTCCTCCTCCTCCTCCTCCTTTTTGCAGGATATCCCCTTTAGCCCTTGCTAAGATTTCCTGCTCCCAATCAGCACCCAAAGTATTGGTACATAGTTGCAATGTGGCTTTCACAATCAACAAAGTTAGACCAAGATGTGGAGCCCATGATTGCCTGGACCTCATCACCCACTGCTTGATCTGCAAATGTACAACCATAATTCATTAATTTTTTTTTTTTTTTTTTTTTTTCATTTTTAACATGGTAGCATTTTTTTTTCCTTCTGACTGGAACATAAGGCTGAAATGAAGAAACTTATGAACTGAAATAAAGAAACATGTCAGATAATTCCATGATTAATATTATGCAAGGTTTTATCAAATAAAATATATGCACATGTACAGTTATGAATCATTGACCATGTCCTGTTTTAAAATAGGCATCTGTCTCTGATAAAAAAAAACTGATCTTATCAAAGGACAGCTCGCAAAACACATGTTAGATTTTTGTATGTGTATTCTTAATTAGCTTTTCAAAATTATTTTCATGTAATTTTCTGTTGGATGAGAATGCTTCTCCAAGGACAATTCACAAAACACATCATGCATGCAACTTTTTTTTTGTGAGATATATGTGTGTATATATGGATTTTAAACTGTTTTCTAATGTCAGTTGAGTCTCGAATAAATTTTCAATTGTTTATTTTAATTAGCTCAAGAATTAATTTTATGTTCTGGACACTTACCTGTGACATTTTCTGGTGCAAGTTGCAGATCAACTGGATATCCACATTTCTTGAAACACTTCTTTATTGTGTCTTCATCAAGAACATCCCATGCAGAGGATAGCCACATTATTGCATCTAGGATGTTGACTTGCTTGGCCGGCTCTGTAGCACTGGACACCTCATCCATGTAAAATAGGATGTGCCTAAGGAACTTCTTCCTGTAATGCAATTTAACCATCTGGATGATACCGGCATCGCAGGCCTGTAGTTTTAAAGTCGTATTTGGCAGTAAAAACACAGTATTCACATTGAAACACTGTATATCAGAGTGGGCACCACAGTTAGCAATAAACAGTAGGATTTTTCTGCCCTTAGCTTCAATATTGCTGTTCAGTTTGTGCAGCCATAAAACAAACACACTAGACGTCATCCAGGCTTACTGACCATGGATTTTGGGGGGAAGTGTCCGATAAAACAGTCCGTCAGACCACATTGAAAATATCCTTTGCTGCATACCCCACACATATATGGCCAAGCCTCTCTTCCCAGTTATTGACAGTTTCGGGGTCCCACCTACAATATTATATAATATAAGGGTCAAAATGTGAAAATCTTGTGAACACTCTAGCATCTTTAATTTGTGGCAGATCTTCACCAAATTTGGTGGGATTGTGGGGGAGGTCAAAGTCTAAGTTGGTAATGATATTAGTGGAACCACCTATGATTTGATGGAAATTATGAGCCAAAATGTGTTTTAAGATATAAAATTCCATATCTTTCAAACTATTTGAATTAGACTTGCTAAATTTTTATGATATATAGACCATGCCCAATGCTAGAATGTTATGTCATATCAGTGACCTTGACCTATTTTTGTAATGGCAGGGTGTAGCTTGGACATCAATGGCAAAGAGAATTGAGCTTCCAGATCAAAATTGCATTTGATTACATTGTACATAAAACTGTACTTGATGACCTACTTTTTGGGTCACCGTGACCCAGTAATAATGGAGTTTAGCGCTTGTCCAAAATTATAGGTTTTTGTCAATAACTTGAAAAGTTATTACCCATTTGAACAAACAGACCATGCATGGAACGCTGGATGCGGGGTGCACATAGTGAACAGAAACACTTTTTAATCCCAGCTAAAGGTCAAGGTTAAACGACCAGATTGTATATAGCTCTGTACCCCACAATTTTTCAGCTAGGCATGTATAATGTTTAGAAGTTACAAAGTGTATGAAAATCTTCGTCCACATCAATGTTTGTGACGCCACCTATAGTATTATGCATTATATGGCACAGCACCAAGCCTATGAGCCTCTTGTATTACATAATCAGGTTGACGTTGATCTTCTAACCCAAGGTCCCTTTCAATATTGGTGGCGCCACCTACAATATTATGCAATATCGGGGTCAAAATGTAAAAATCTTGTGAGCACTGTAGCCTCTTTCATTTTTGGCAGATCTTCACCAAATTTGGGGAGGTCAAAATTGAAGTTGCTAATGATACTAGTGGTCCCACCTATGATTTGATGGAAATTATGAGGCAAAATGTGTTTTAAGATATAAAATTCCTTACCTGGAAAAGTGATTAGATTAGACTTGCCACATTTATAGGATATATAGACCATGTCCAATGCTAGAATGTTATATCATGTCAGTGACCGTGACCTATTTTTGTGAGGTCACCATGCTGTGAAGCTGAAAAGGTGACTTTGTAATGGCAGGGTGTAGCTGGGACATCAGTGGCAATGTCAGCACAGCACCAAGCCTATGGGCCTCTTGTATAACATAGTCTGGGTGACCTTGATCTTCTGTCCCAAGTCACTGAGGACATAAAGTGAAGGACATGCTCATGATTGTCTTGGCACATGCAACAATATCCATCACAGGAATTGAACAAATAAACTATAATTACATGTGAAGCGAAGTGCCATATCGTGGACAAATTAGAAAATAAAGTAACATAAGCTTTATATGTTGAGAAGCCACTTGAGGACTCACAACTTTGTAATGAAGATGTAGGCGCAATATAGCCATGGTGGCAGCATAGCATTAGGCTCATGGCCCTCGTGTTTTTATTATGGAGCTGTATGACAAACTGTGATGATTGTTACTTACCTCCAGCTCTGATAAGAAGCCTGTCGTTGTTTCAAGAAATAATCTCCGGATTGACATAGGTAATCTGGCTTAATGATCAGATAGGAGCCCATGCAGTACATTAAAGTGCTGGGAAAACATCAGTTTTCTGTGAGCAGAAATATGTTTATAAACCTGTCCTACAAATGGGCTTGCACGTTACCATGTCAACAATTGGAGGGTGGCAAAGCATTAAAATTAAGAACACATGGCTTGGGTGGGCCAATCAAAAGACACCGAAACTCCGGGATCACAGCCGAGTCTGTTTAGGATTGAATGGACATGTAGCAGTAATTTAAGTATAACTTTTTTCCCACTCCCGAGAAAAACATGACTGGCAATTATTTTTGGTTGGTTCTGGCTGTAAATTTGCATGTTTTGTGTGGCCATTGACTGTATATTGCAGGTAAATTATACATGGAAAATGATTTTGCCAGAAAAATACAGCCGTACTAAGGAAGTGACTGCCCGTTTGAGGGACCGCTCATGACAGGGTTCACTGTACTCTCAAAGAGTGCTGTTTATGGCCAGTGTGAATGATGATGCAGAACTGCTCTTATGTGTAACATATATGAGACACATAATATGTATTTTGTGCACCGGATATTTGAAATAAGAAAGCCCCAGCTTCTAGGCCCATGGCCTGGTTTGTGCATGATGTTCATATTTGCAATGTTGTTTTTGGAGGCTGATGCAAGTCTCGAGATGGAACAGCGGCACTTCTTCCAGGCATCCATGCAGTATGTCGTCGTACTGCAAGAAGTACAGGAGAGGAAGAAATTTGAATTTGTGGAAACAGTAAGTATAGAAGAAGATGTTTTGAATCAAACTTATGAAGGTAACACTTGTCAATCCTTGTATTGGGCTTAATTTCTGTGTCTTAAGCAGAGTCAATCATTGTGACAACATTGCAGAGACTTTTGTTAAATTTATTGATTGAGCTCTTCATACATGACAGCATCTGGCTTTGTGCATCTTTCATGTTGTAAATGTTTTGTGGTTGAAATTATGTGTTTCGGTGCACTACAGGGAGACATATTGTGTTCGCAGTACTACCTCTTGAACAAATGACGGTCTAGGGATCCCCAGAAGTGTCCCTATGCAATTTTGAAGTATTCTGAAGACTGACAGATAGACAAAGACCCATCCTATAAGCTCAGCTGACTGATAAGTCAGCTGATCTTATAGTGAAATATATGACAATTAAAGTTATGAGAACATGGCTCTGTAACAAAATCTGGCAATTAAATAAACAGAACAAAAGTGAATTGGTCAATTACATTTTGACTTGTGTTTTGCTTTCAGTTGCTGGGGTTCATGTATGGCTGGCTGACATTCTACCATCAAGGTAATGCAGTGATTATATCAATGCTTCTCTTTTAAGATGGTACTGTAACGGTGGGTCAAAATGTGGTCTCCAACAGCAGGCCTGGAAGTAGCAAATGTACCATATTATCGTGAAAAAGCACCCAGGGGGTCTTTAGTTCAGACACATGTTTGAAATATTGCTACTCAATTTGTGCACAACTGGTGAAAATGAAGTGTGGTGTACAGTGGTCCCCCTCTTATAAGGCCCATCTCACCAGAGGCCACCCTTCTGGAAAGGCCATTTTTTTGTGCAGAAAGTATGGTATTTCCATTATATTCTCCCCTTCAAGAGAGTCCACCCCTTGTATAAGGCCACTTTTTGGCTGCATTTGGGATGGCCTTATAAGAGGGGAACCACTGTATGTACATTACTAAGCATTTTTAGAGTCATTAGAATGGGAAGGGGCACTTATTATATAGGGGTTAGGGGCATCAAATGGGGATAATATGGTCCGGCAACAGATGCCATGAAATTTTAACACAAGATGTTCACAGATAGATACGGGAAAGTATTATTGTGAGCTAAGCAGTGACCGCTTTTATAAATTTAGTGAAGACTCATCACAATTCATATAAAGAGGTCACCCATTAAACTTGTTACAGAGAGCCTGTCCGTGTCCAAGGTTGCTTCCATTCAATGTTGAGGGTGCGTTCATAAACAGCAATGCCATTCATTGTTTGATCTTTTAATCATATGCATATATGGTCAATTTTATTGCCCAGTTGTCCAGGGGCAATGGGTGATCCATACAGTTTGGATTTTGGAGTGACAATTTTTTGTACATGTACAACAATAGCTGCTAATTGAGATGGTACTGAATTGGTACACCAGGTATCGCTTAGTAGTTGTGCATGCGCATGTGCTAGTTGCCAAGCGATGAACTGCCTGGGGTCACGCTAAAAGCGGCTCAATATAGGTCAGGGAAATCATTACCGCGACAGCGAACTCTGCACTGTCCCGCGACAGGAAACCCTGCAGTCAGAAGTGGGTCAAGTGCCTTGATGTAAACATGGATTCGGCAGCAGTGTTGCAAGAAAATTGCAAGGAAAGATTTGGCAAAATGAAAGTTACCGAGTTGAAAACTTTCCTAAAACAACGAGGATTGTAGGTGTTGAAGTACAACAAGAAAGATTTGGTAGATTTGGCTGTTCAAGCCTGATCATTTTTAACCAAGTATGGTGCTTACTAGCCTCTTGCTTGGCGGACAGAAATTTATGAAAAGTTACACCCTCCATCCATGGGTATTTCTCATATTTCCCATGTTTTCTCGTGTCTGAAGTACAACCAGGCACCTTACAGTTATGTACTGGCATATTGATATCAGTGTCCACGCATAACTCACAGAAATAAACAAGTTCAAACTTCCACTATAATTTCGCCGTGTTAACCCTATGAGGACAATATGGCGCTCTAGAAAAGTGACCCCACTAGACTGTTCTTGCTTCTGCAAAGCTGCAGAATAGGACAGTCAGCAGCGCGCAGTGGCAAAAAAAAGTACCATCTCAATAAGCTGCTGTTCATTTAGGATTTTTACATTGAGAAATCCTGGATTTGGAAGGTCAGCTGAAAGACCTGAAGCTCATTTTCTTGGTTACATAGCCATTATTTTATAATTTTCATTCGGTCGAAAGTTTAACATTAGGGAGATAGGATTTTTCCTTCGCGTCATTCCCTCATGAACCCAAAGTCATGAACTGCAGCAGTGAATCACATTGTGCACTGATTTTTCCAATGCTGCAGCACTAACTTTGTCAACATGACATGACCCTACAACCATGTTGCCGGCAATGCGCACCCGATCCCAGTAACTTTCAACTTGTGGCTCCGACCCCTCCAATATGTCGGTTGCTTTCTTATTCTACTGAAATTGTGCCTCACGCCACCTTGGAATTAAAAGATCCTTTGTCTGTATCATATCATGCGATGTTGGCCGGTGTCAGAGAATATTTGTTCCCCCTGGAATGACTATTCGTTCCCCGTAGGAACAAATATTCATGAAAATATTTGTTCCCCAAACGAATTTTTGTGCCCCCCTCCCTATTTATGTCTCCCGGTGGAAGCCGGGGGACGTATTGGTTTAGTGCCCGTTTCTTCTGCTTCTTCTTCTTCTTCTTCTTCTTCTTCTTCTTCTTCTTCTTCTTGTTCAGGTTCAACACTTGGTTTCCGTGCGATAAGTCCTGAAGAACTTGACAGAATTTGATGAAACTTGGTAGGATTATGTATCTAGGCAAGACCTAGGTTGGGATTGTATTTGGGTGACCTTGACCTAATTTTCAAGGTCACAGGGTCACTTATTTGTAATTGGTTTCCGTTCGATAAGTCATGAAAAAGAAGAGGGGATTTGATGAAACTTGGTGGGATTATGTATCTTGGCAAGACCTAGGTTGGGATTGTATTTGGATGACCTTGAGCAAATTCTCAAGGTCACAGGGTCACTTATGTGAAATTGTTTTCCGTGCAATAAGTCTTGAAGCACTTGATGGAATTTAATGAAACTTGGTAGGATTATGTATCTTGGCAAGACCTAGGTCGGGATTGTATTTGGATGACCTTGAGCAAATTTTCAAGGTCACAGGGTCACTTATGTGAAATTGGTTTCCGTGCTATAAGTCTTGAAGAACATGATGGAATTTGATGAAACTTCGTAGGATTATGTATCTTGGGAAGACCTAGGTTGGGATTGTATTTGGATGACCTTGAGCGAATTTTCAAGGTCACAGGGTCACTTATGTGAATTTGGTTTCCGTTCGATAAGTCATGAAGAACTTGATGGAATTTGATGAATTTTGGTAGGATTATGTATCTTGGCAAGACCTAGGGTGGGATTGTATTTGAAAGACCTTGAGCGAATTTTCAAGGTCACAGGGTCACTTATGTGAAATTGGTTTCCGTGCTATAAGTCTTGAAGAACTTGATGGAATTTGATGAAACTTGGTAGGATTATGTATCTTGGCAAGACCTAGGGTGGGATTGTATTTGAAAGACCTTGAGTGAATTTTCAAGGTCACAGGGTCACTTATGTGAAATTGGTTTCCGTGCTATAAGTCTTGAAGAACATGATGGAATTTGATGAAACTTGGTAGGATTATGTATCTTGGCAAGACCTAGGTTGGGATTGTATTTGAAAGACCTTGAGCGAATTTTCAAGGTCACAGGGTCACTTATGTGAAATTGGTTTCCGTTCGATAAATCATGAAGAACAAGATGGAATTTGATGAATTTTGGTAGGATTATGTATCTTCGCAAGACCTAGGTTGGGATTGTATTTGGATGACCTTGACCTAATTTTCAAGGTCACAGGGTCACTTATGTGAAATTGGTTTCCGTTCGATAATTCATGAAGAACATGATGGAATTTGATGAAACTTGGTAGGATCATGTATCAAGGTAAGACCAAGGTTGGGATTGTATTTGGGTGACCTTGACCTAATTTTCAAGGTCACAGGGTCACTTATGTGAAATTGGTTTCTCTGCAATTAGTCTTGAAGAACTAGATGAAAATTGCTAGAGTAATGTATCTAGGTGAGAGCTAAAATAGGATTGTATTTTTCAAGTAAACTTGGTCATTTGTAATTTGTTATCACCTGTGGCTTATTCAGAGACGTAAGTGTTCCACCGGGAGACATTTGATTTTCTGTTGGAAAATCAGTCTGTTCTAGTTTACTTTAATTTTTAACGTGATTTCTTCTGCACAATGACATCTACACAGGGTATATGTGTAAGACATGTTAAACAATGTTTTACATAAGATATTTTATTCATGTTCTGAGTTCTTTCAAAATTTAACATTCAAATGAAGCAAAAGGGGAAAGAAATACAGAAACTAAGCTAAATATTAAAACAGCGTAACGTAGGGATTTGTGGATATTGCTTCCCCTTCTTGCTGAATGAAATTAGAGTGCAACAATTAAGAATTTAAATGACAGAAGCTAAAGCACAACTTAAAGCACTGGGACCAAATACTCGCCGAATATTGGTTCCCCACCCGGTTGGAACAAATGTTCGTGGGTAGGAACGAATATTGGTTCCCCCGTGAGAACCAATATTCGCCGAATATTTGCTCCTGGGGGAACAAATATTCAGGGGAACAAATATTCCTTAACACCGGCACCATTTGTAATTCCACTTTCCACAATTGCACATTTAACATTGTCACCGGTAGCCGCTGACTGTTTAAATGCTGGAGCCTGGAGCCTGGAGCATTCAGCTTCATCACCACTACCTTTAATTCTTGGCACATCTGCCATTTCTGTGACATAAATTTGTCTACTTTGCATATAGAGATGCTCTTTTCCTCCTTTAACATTTATCATTAACAATAGGTTTCTCATTCTATGCTTATTTAGATCGAGCAACAAATAATGGATTGAATAAAATGTTTCTCTGAAGAACTGTATTTTATATGTTAGTGTCTTTGATTACTGTTAGATGTCATCATTTGCTATTGTTGTCCTGTCTAATATGTTTACTCCCACTACAACAGAGTTGTTGTGAGTGAATTAAGTAAGATTTTGACAGTTTTCTGGCAGATATTAAACTGATATTTATTCAGATAAATGTAAATATAAGTATTAAATGCCCACATTTCAATTTCACATTGCTGAAATGACTGACTGGGCTGTTGAGGCCATTCTGTGTGAGCCACATGGCTCACACAATAAATGGCCACAACAGCCCCTACTGTCATTTTGTCCAGGTGCCTCAAAATGCGGGAGTTCAGTTGTTAAGTGGATGTAACATTGGTAACTTTATAACCCTGTCAGCTGAGACATATAATTTTCGCATCACGTTTAGCCTGCACAATTTAATGCATCAGTTTATGATGACAAAATCAGCTGAGTTCAGACTTCTCATATCCATCTTGCTATAGGAGTTCAAGATGTGTTTGTGACGCCCAAAAATTTTTTATATTTTGTAGGTCATGAAGTGCACAAAGACTTCCAGCCATATATGACTGACTTACAGATCAAGATACAAAAAGTAAGTTTGTACGTCAACAAACACGCATCTACCAAAGTAGATAGACATCAGTATCCACTTATTATGCAAGGCCCTCATATTATAATGTATACCTTAATCTTAGTCACTCTGTCTTTATCACTGTTTTGTAGCAAGTTGGAATGAACTCTTATACTCTCATGGTACATATTACAAGATTTTATCGTTTCCACCAGTTGTACATTTTGATGTATCACTACTTAGCTTACCAATATCTGTGTAGCCTATAAAGGGAAAATATTTTACCACAGAGTCTTTTGTAGTGCAATGAAGTTGGCAATTTTTTTTTTTTTTTTTTTTTTTTTTTTTTTTGCTGTTTTTTGTGAAGCCAGTGCCAATGCAGGTTTGATTCCAATAACTAATGTGTGGTCTTACCCATGTAATTTAATTCCAAGAACTTGGATCAGTTGAATTGAGAAAGATTTCATCTGGTTTCATTGGATCTTGTCTTGTAGACGCGTGAAAACTTTGATGCCACAAAAGTGGAGGCGAATCACCTCATGCAGAAAATGCTGGAGGTGCGTGGCACGGTAAACTTGCTTGGCTTTTTCTTATGCTTCATCCACGTAAGTGTGCTGCCACAGAAACCCAAACTTGTGTAAATGTTTACAATAGCCTGGTCATTTTTGTGGTGTCAAGAAGGAGTTTTGAGGGGGAGGGGGGCATGGTGAAGGAGTCTGCTGTGACTGAAAACACTGAGCAGTGTGTCTTCTGACAGTAGAAATATGCAGCAGTGTGGTCTACTGTCGGTAGAAATATTCAGTGATATGGTCTACTTTCGGTAGAAATAGACAGCAGCATGGTCTACTGTCAGCAAAAAATGTGCAGCAGTATGGTCTACTGTCAGCAAAAATATGCAGCAATGTGGTGTACTGTCAATAGATATATTCAGTAATATGGTCTACTGTAGGTAGAAATATGCAGCAGCATGGTCTACTGTCAACAAAAATGTGCAGCAGCATGGGGTACTGTCAGTTAAAACATTGAGCACTGTATGTGTGGTCTACTGACACTAGAAATATGAAGCAACATGGTCTGCTCTCATGAAAAATATGAACCAGCATAGCATACTGACAGTAGAAGAATGCTGTAACATGGCCTACTGTCAGTAGAAATGTGGAGTAGCATAGTCTACTGACAGTAGATGATGGAATATGCAGGTTTGCTGTTAGAAAAAATATGCATCCTCTTCGTCTGCTCTTAATAGAAATATACAGTGGCATGGTCTATTGTCAGTTGCAATGTTGAGCAACATAGTATCCAGGCAACAGAAACCTAGAGCAGCATAGTTCACTCTAAATAGAGACATGCAGCAGCATGGTCTACTGTCAATAAAAAACATGCAGCAGCACGGTCTACTGTCAGAAACATGCAGCAGCATGGTTTACTGTCAGTAGAAACATGAAGCAGCATTGTTTACTCTCAGTAGAAACAAGCAGCATCACGGTTTATTGTCAGTAAAAATATGCATCAGCATGGTTTACTGTCAGTTGAAACATACAGCAGCATGCTTTACTGTCAGTAGAAACATGCGGCGGCATGGTTTAATGTCAGTAGTAACATACAGCTACATGGTTTATTGTCAGAAATATGCAGCAGCATGGTTTACTGTCAGTAGAAACATGTAGCAGCATGGTTTACTGTCAGTAGAAACATGTAGCAGCATGGTTTACTGTCAGTAGAAACATGTAGCAGCATGGTTTACTGTCAGTAGAAACATGAAGCAGCATGGTTTACTGTCTGTAGAAACATGCTGTACTATGGATTTCTGTCAGTAGAAATAGTCAGCAGCATGGTTTACTGTCAGTAGAAACATGCAAAAGCATGGTTTACTGTCAGAAACTTGGAGCAACATGGTCTGCTGCCATTATACACATTGAACATGATCTATTGACAGTAAAGTCATGAAGCTGCATGACACACTGAAAGTAGAAACACAAAGCTGCATGTGTCAAAATAGCTTTAATACCATATATGTGTAGTCCAGAGTAACCTTGGATGGGCCATTCTGCACTGTGTAGAATTTATTGCCGATCGACACGCCCATTTGGCATGGTCGCATGCATGCCTTACTTTCGCACTACCCAACCTCACCATTTTGACATGGGTGCACTTCCAGGGTGTTAATTTATCATCTGCTATAGTATTTGTCATTAATTGCTGTTTCAACGCAATACTGTGAATTTATTTTCGCTTGAAATGGCGGAGAATGCTCTGGACTAGACATACATGGGATAAAAATGAAACAACACTTGCAATTACCTGGCCGTAAATTCTGCATGCCACTAGCATACCAGGGGAGCACAAGGATATACTCGATGGCCCGCCTGTGCCGGGCTGCATCTCATGTATCCTTCCACTCCACTGGTAAGCTTGTGCCATGCAGAATTTATGGCCAGGCACTCACACTCGTGTAGTTTTATTATTTGCTTGCTCCTCTGATCATCTGATAGGTGAATGACTGCAAGACATTTTATTTTACTTCTTCAGTTTATTAATGTCTGTACATATATTAAAATTGGCACCTGCCACTGTTTTTTAGCTCTGCTGACTCGTCAGGCAGTAGAGCTTGTGAAATCTCTTTGTGTCTGTCTTTCCACCAGTCCATTAGACTTTTTGCATTTTTGACTTCCTCTCAATAACTGTTGCATGGAATATTTTGATTTTGCACGTGGATGGTCCCCAGATGGTCCTCTGTTCAGTTTGCAAAGGAGGTGATGATGCAATAAGTTTCCAGTTTTTTACTTCAGCTGAGGTTACAATGTTGTGTATCCCCCATCGTCTGTCTGTCCACAATTCACATTTTCGACTTCTTCCCTAAAACTGTTAGCCAGATTCATTTGAAACTTGGTGGGGATGTACCTTGGTTGTGTGTCTTCCAGGCTTGCTCAAGTAGTGATGCTCCATTGATTTTTTTTTTATTTTTTATGAGTTTTTTTGTTTTTAGCTCTGCTGACCAAAGGTCGCACAGCTTATGCGACCGCTCATGTCTGTCCATCTGTTGAAACGACAAAGTATAGTCCTCAAAGTGTTTAGAGTGGTAAGAGAGAAAGCACCCGGGATAAAGTATACTTAACCCACCCAGAGAATTTTGTCTAGTCCATCTTAAGTAGGAAAACCATGATCATACTCACTTTTTGCAGGGTTTCTTTTTTTCTCAATCTTCATCCAGCATAGTGGAAGAGGTGGCATCCAGCTAATAGCTTAGTACACTTTACCTCATAACACCTCTAGTCAACTTTATGGTGCTAAAAATTGTATAATTACTATTTACTTGTTTATACCAGTGTCGGCATGTTGGAATAGTGTATGAAGCTTTTAAGTTTGAAAGGAGACGTCCATATCTTGCACAAAGCAAGAGTGTGCTCAAATGATAGAATACATTATCAACAATGCATACTTTTGCTTTGGAACCAGAGTCTATCAACAAATAGTAGGCATACCAATGGGAACAGATCCAGCCCCATACATTGCTAACCGATATTTACATGTTTATGAATAAAAATGGATGGAGGAATCGACAAAAACAAACTTTACAGCTGCAAGAAGATCATATTCTCACACAAGAAGATTTAAAGATGACCTGTTTGCTTTAATCAATGGAGATGAAATAAAGGGGAATTGGAAAAACATATTTCCCAAAGAACTAAAATTAAATCTGGGAAAATGAAAGTGATACAAAAGCTACTTTCCTTGATATAGGTATAGAAATTAAGAACAACCAGTATGTAACAAAAATATGTTAAAAGAGACCAATTCAAATTTGATATTATCTCCTCTCCTGATCTGACAGTAAACATTCCAGAGAAACAAGCATATGGAGTTTGTATCGGACAAGTGATATGTATTGCGAGAAACACCACACTTTTTAGCGATATTGTTAATAGAGTCAGAACTTTGTTGCATAAACTAAAACACAAAGGTTATAAAAAAAACTACACAAAACTCTGTTGAAATGTTTCCAGAGATATGACCAAATGCCTAATAAATACAACACTAACTCAAGAACATTAGTCAAATTGTGTCAAGATGGAGCTTGAAATGACAAAGTATAGTCCTCAAAGTGTTTAGAGTGGTAAGAGGGAAAGTACCTGGGGTAAAGTATACTAACCCACCTAGAGAATTTTCTCTAGTCCATCTTAAGTCGGAAAACCATGATCATACTCACTTTTTGCAGGATTTCTTTCTTTTCAATCTTTATCCAGTATAGTGGAAGAGGTGGCTTCCAGCTAATAGCTTAGTACACTTAACCTCATAACACCTCTAATCAACTTTATGGTGCTAAAAATTGTATAATTACTATTTACATGTTTATACCAGTGTCTGTATGGTGCAATAGTGTATGAAGCTTTTATGTTTGAAAGGAGACGTCCGTCCATCTGTAAAATTTTGTTCGTTAGCACAATACCGTCCACAGTTTTCAAGTTAGCCCAATATAACTTTCAAGACTTATAGGGGTTATGAAAATCTAGGCCAAGTTTAATATTGGTGGCGCCACCTACATTATTGTGTAATATAGGGGTCAGAATGTGAAAATCTTGTGAACACTCTAGCATCTTTAATTTTTGGTGGATCTTCACCAAATTTGGTGGGATTGTGGGGGAGGTCAAAGTCTAAGTTGTTGAGGATACTAGTGGCCCCACCTATAATTTGATGGAAATTATGAGCCAAATTGTGTTTTTAGAAATAAAATTCCATATCACGAAAAGTTATTGGATTAGACTTGCCAAATTTGTATGATGTACAGACGATGGCCAAAGGTAGAATGTGATGTAATGTCAGTGACCTTGACTTATTTTCGTGAAGTCAACATGTCTGTAAAGTTGAAAGGTGATTTTGTGATGGCTGGATGTAGCTTGGACATCAGTGGCAAAGAAAAGTGAGCCTCCAGATCCAGATTGCACTTGATTACGTAATACAGGGCGCTTGTCCAAGTTTATTGTTTTGCCTCAATAACTCAAAAAGTTATTACCCGATTTGAGCAAACAGACTATATGTGGAAAGCTGGATGTTGGGCACATATTTTGAACTATTTTTTAATCCAAGTTGAAGGTCAAGCTCTAATGGCCAGTTTGAATATTGGGGTCATCTTGTCAATGCTCTGCACCCCACAATTCTTGAGATAGGCCCATGTAACGTTTAGGAGTGATAAAGTGTATAAAAATCTTTGTCAACATCAATGTTGGTGGCACCACCTGTAGTATTATGTAATAAACAGGTCAAAAGTGAAAATCTTCTGACCACAGTACTGTCCACAGTTTTCAAGTTAGCCCAATATAACTTTCAGAACTTAAAGGGGGCATAAAAAGTTTTTTTTCCGATATTGGTGGCACCACCTACAATGTTATGCAATATAGGGGTCAAAATATGAAAATCTTGTGAACACTCTAGCGTCTTTAATTTTTGGCTGATCTTCACCAAATTTGGTGGGATTGTGGGGGACGTCAAAGTCTAAGTTGGTAATGATACTGGTGGTGCCACCTATAATTTGATATGAAATTATGAGCCAAAATGTTTAAGATATATAATTCCATATCTCGAAAAGTGATTGGATTAGACTTGCCAAATTTATATGATATATAGACAATGCCAAAGGTAGAATTGTATATAATATCAGTGACTTTGACTTATTTTTGTGAGGTCACCATGCTGTAAAGTTGAAAGAGGTGATTTTGTAATGGCAGGGTGTAGCTTGGACATCAATGGCAATGTCAGGACAGCACCAGATCTATGGGCCACTTGTATTACATACTGTGGGTGACCTGGATCTTCTGTCCCAAGGTCACTGAGGACATAAAGTTAAAGACTCACTCATTGTTGTCTTGACACATGCAACAATATCCATCACAGGAATTGCACAAATAAAATATGATTATATGTGGAGCGAAGTGCCATCTGGTGGACAAACAAGACATTAAAAACACATAAGCTTTGTATGTTCAGAAGCCACTTGAGGACTGGCAACTTTGAAATGAAAAGGTGCAATATAGCCATAGTGTCAGCAGAGTATTTGGCCCATGGGCCTCTTGTTTTTGTTTAATATTTGGCAGAATTATCTCTGAAACTGCTCGGCCAATTGCTTTGAAATTGCTTAGGGACACTTCTTGGGACCCACAGACCTGATTTTGTTTAAGAGGTCCAGCTGTAGTTTTTACCTCAGCTGACTTGTCAGTCAGCTGAGGTTTTTTGAGGGTCCGTCGTCCACAATTCACATTTTTGACCTCTTCTCAAAAACCGTCAGCCAGATTCACTTCAAACTTGTTGGAGATGTGCCTTGGGTGGGTCTCTGCCAAGTTTGTTCAAATGGTCACAGTCCAGTTATTTTTTTACCTCAGCTGACTTGTCAGTCAGCTGAGGTTTTTTGAGGGTCCGTCGTCCGTCGTCCGTCCGTCCGTCCTCCGTCCGTCCATCCTTCGTCCGTCTGTCGTCCACAATTCACATTTTCGACTTCTTCTCCAAAACCGTCAGCCAGATTCACTTTAAACTTGGTGGAGATGTGCCTTGGGTGGGTCTCTACCAAGTTTGTTCAATTGGTCACGGTCCAGTGATTTTTGGATTTTTAATGATTTTTTTTGTTCTTTTTTGGGTAAATCTTCAAAAATCTTCTTCTCCGAAACCGCTTACCCGATTGCTTTGATATCACACAGGAACACTCCCTGGGACGCCTAGTTCTTAATTTGTTCACCAGGTGGTGCTGCAATTTTTTCCTAATTTTTTATGAATTTTTGTGTGTTATAGCTATTTTCGACTTCTTCTCCAGAACCGTCACTCAGATTAAGCTGAAACATGGTGGATATGTTTCTTGTAGAAGGGTCAAACAAAGTTGTTAACTATGTGGGAATGCTGCAGATTCCTGATTTTTAACGATTTTTTCAATTCTGGTACTTGTCGGTCAATGCAGCTTTGCTATTGATTACTATGGAAGTCAATGGGCATTCGAATGCTAATTCACATTTTCGACTTCTCCAAAACCGTCATGCAGATTAACTTCAAACTTGGTGGCAATGTACCTTGGGTGGGATTCTACCAGGTTCGTTCCAATGAATTTGGATTTTTTTATGATTTTTTTTTTCAAGAATCTTTACAAAAGTTTTAATAGGAAAGTTAACATGGGAATTTCTTGTAATGGTCATAACTTTAATAATATTGACCAGATTTACTTCAAACTTGGTGGGGATGTGCATTGGGTGGATCTCTACCAAGAGTGCTCAAATGGTCATGCTCTATTGATTTTTGGATTTTTTATGAATTTGATTGTTCTTTTTTGTGGCAAACCTTCAAAATTCTTCTCATCTGAAACTGCTCACCCAATTGCTTTGATATTGTACATAGACACTCCCAGGGACACCTAGTTCCCAATTTGTTCACCAGGTGGCGCTGCAATATTTTTATGAATTTTTTGTATGGTTTTGCTATTTTTCATTTGTTTTCAGAACGGTCCCTCAGATTAAGCTGAAATGTGATGGATATATTGTTGTGGAAGGGTCAAACAGTTGTTTACTAGGTGGCACTGCTTTGTAAGTCAATGGGCATTCTAATGCTAATTCACAGGACAACTGACACGAAATTTACTGTTTACTTGATAACTTGAGATCTGTTTTGAGTTAGCTACACATGTTAATTATTCTGTATGAAGGTCATGCTGAGACAGTACATGAATGACCTTGACCTCGTTTGTGGGGTCACAGTGCAACATACATGAATTTTACTCTTCATTATAACTTGAGAACTACTTGAACTTTGATGTTGCACATGTAAGTGTTCTTCTATAAAGATCAGACTTACTCAGAACATGGTGTCCTTGATCCTTTCCCAAGTTCATAGAGCTGCAAGTGTGATGAATGTCAAGATCAGCCGAGGCACGGGCTGTTCACACAGCCCTCTTGTTTATTTATTTTTTAGCTCTGCTGACTGACAAGTCAGCAGAGCTTATAGAATCTGTTTGCGACCGTCGTCCGTCTGTCATTAGACTTTTTATATTTTCGACTTATTCAAAAACCGCTACATGGAATGTTTTAATTTTGCACATGGATTTGCCCAGGTGAACCTCTACCAAGTTTGCGAAGGAGATGATGATGCAATAATTTTTCTATTTTTTATGAATTTTTTAATTTATTTTTTGAAAAAAATTAAAATTTCTTCATCTTAAGAACTACGAAGCCAATTGCTTTGATATTGCACATAGGGTCATCTGGGGGTCAATTAGTTCTTATTTTGGCCACCAGGTGGCGCTGTGATTTTTTCCTATTTTTTTATGAATTATTGCCTGTTAAGGCTATTTTCGACTTCTCCAGAACGGCTGAACAGAATTGCTTAAAATTTTATCAGAATATAGTTCGACATTAGACAATGCAAGTTTGCGAAAATAATGTGGATATGTTAATTTTAGGCAAAGTTATAGGATATCAAACTTCGCAACTGTAAGGAAGTGCTGCAGCTGTATATATATATATATATATATATATATATATATATATATATATATATATATATATATATATATACATGGCAATACAGTGCATATATTACACTATTGTATTTACCCTTTTGACTTCTTCTCAAAAACCGCTTTATGGAATGTTTTAATTTTGCACATGGATGTTGCCCAGGTGAACCTCTACCAAGTTTGTGAAGGAGATGATGATGCAATAATTTTTCTATTTTGAATGAATTTTTTAATTTATTTTTTGAAAAAAATTAAAATTTCTCTATCTTAAGAACTATGAAGCCAATTGCTTTGATATTGCACATAGGGTCACCTGGGGTCAACTAGTTCTCATTTTGGCCACCAGGTGGCACTGCGATTTTTTCCTATTTTCTTATGAATTTTTGCGTGTTATGGCTGTTTTCGACTTCTTCTCCAGAACAGCATGATAGAATTGCTTAAAATTTTATCAAAATATAGTTGGACATTAGACAATGAAATTTTGCGAAAATAATGTGGATATGTTCCACTATGTGCCACTCTACATACATGTATATAGCTGTACAAATCTAGACTGCAGTCCATGTGTTCCAATACTATAAAAGCAGATCCCAGTCAGCAGAGCACAGGATCATCATGATCCTCTTGTTTATGAATTTTTATGTGTTTTCCCATGTTAGACTTTTACAAAACCATCACTCAGATTGTTCTGAAACTTAGTGGAAATGTAGCTTGTGGGATAATTAATCCAATTTATTCACTAGGCAGTGACACTCTGGACCCCTGATCTGAATCATAATGAATTTTTCAGTTTGGACTCTTGTTAGTTAGAGCATGTATTCCTCTTGATTACCATGCAAGTCAATGGGATTGCAATGGTAGCTCCCAGCTTTTACTTCCTGTCCAAATCCTCATGCCATAGACATGAGTGGGACTTATTATGGGTTGAATAACAAGGTCAGCCAAGGACGGGCTGTTGACACTGCCCTCTTGTTTTATGAATTTTGCCATTGTGAACGTACATGTTATGAATTTTTTCATTTATTTAAAAAAAAAAAAAAGATGAAAATATCTTTTTTTCAAGAGCTGCTGAGCCAATTGATCAATATTGCATACAGGGTCAGTTGGGGTCAAATAGGTCACATTTTGGCCACCAGGTAGTGGGGTTTTTTTTGGCATATTTTTAAAGGAATTTCTGTGTGGTAAGGCTATTTTCAAATTCTTCTCCAGAACAGATTTGCGTGAATTTTTTTCAGAATATAATTGGACTTAAAGCAATGAAAGTTTGGAAAAATGATCAGGATATGTTACCTTTTGATGAGGCTATGGAATATCAAACTTTAGGACCATATTACGGTAAGTGTTGCTACTGCCCATGCATATGGCAATACAATGCACATATTACAATATTGTTAAATAGGTTTGCTAGAGTGCTTTGATTTTAAGGCTATTTTTGAGGTCTTCTCCAGAACAGCTGCAGAATTTTGTGAAATTTTATCTGAATGTAATGGTGGATCCCAGGTGCATGGTTACTATTAAACACTGATAGATACATACCTATGGCTTTTCTTTTGGTATTTTTAATTTTGACCATGAGTGACATTGAAAGATCAAATCATCTTATTGGCTTATATCTTGGTAATATTGAATATTTGGTCACTTACAGTACGTATAATAGAGCAGTAAAATCTGTATATTGCAGAACCAGCAGATTCGAGTCAACAGAGCACAGGATCATCATGATCCTCTTGGGTTGTTTTTATTTTTCTTGCTTTGTGTAATTTCATGACATGATTTTGAGTTGTGTTTGTTACTGGCTTACTTTCATGAGAAATCAGTTGCCCATTGGGAGTAAGAAATGACTGAGTTTATGTTCTTGTCCCCTGGATCCTGTGGCAGGTTCTTGGTGGTTTTGAAGCTGTGCACGCATGGTGGTGGGACTTAAAGATATGCTATAAGGAAGCATGGTGTGGAGACTGTGATACTGCCGGTCTGGTGGCGTACTCCCTACGCTCAAGAATACGGCAACTTGGACTTGTTTATCCATTTCCCCCTTGATTTAAAACTGCATCAACAGCTTTCCTTGGCACACAACCCTCGCCAAGCAAAGCTGTTGGCCTTGGGCATCTTATCTTGATAGGTCTCATCTACAATTCTGATTCAGTTGTTAGATCAGCTGACTTTAAAATCAGCAGAGCTTACCTATGATAGGTCATCTATTGCCTGTCTGTCTGTCATCTGTTCACAATTATATTTTCAACTTCTCCAAAACCATTGGTCAGATCCTCTACAAACTTGGTGGGGATGTACTGAGTTTGTTCAAATAATCATGCTGAAATGATTCTAATACTGGACAAAAGATGCCTGCCCTATAGATTCAATAAAATATATACTGGGGTGTAAAACGTGAAATTTGGGAACAGTGTAAATGGCAAGGCCATTGAAAGTTAACCGTTGTATAAGGTATGTATGTTGGATAAACAATGCCATAGTTGAAATCACAAGTGCTCTGTATTGGTGGCTTGGACATCAAGGGCAATGTCAGCACAGCACCAGGTCTGTGGGCCTCTTGTGTTACATAATCTGGGTGACCTTGATCTTCTGTCCCAGGTCATGGAGAACATAAAGTTAAGAACTCGCTCATTGTTGTCTTGGCATATGCAACAATATGCATCTCAAGAATGGCACAAATAAGCTATGATTATATGTGGAGCAAAGTGCCATCTGGTGGACATTTTATACACTAAATTTACATAAGCTTTATACGTATGTTCAGAAGCCACTTGTGGACTCTCAACTTTGTTATGAACATGTGCAATATAGCCATGGTGGCAGCAGAGCATTAGGCCCATGAGCCTCTTATTATACTGTTGAAATTAGTCAGAAACATTGAAGCAAACAACATTTGGTCACTAGCCAGTTTTGGTTGGTTAAATGTGGACAGGATTATTTTGCTGGGGCTTTGTAAAGGCTGTATTTATATTGGTCTCTATCTCCATTGCTCTTTCACATGAAGTGTGTACAAAATGTATTTTGGTTTTAAGATAAAAAGGTTTAGTTTATGTCCTGGTGGTATGGCTGCACTGTCACTATCATTTAAATGTTTACCACTTTCTAAAAGAGTCCATAACAATAGGCATACTACAACTAGGAGAGATTGGATGACAAAGTATAATGATCTAACTAACATTCTATTGACTGTGAAGTTCAGTATTGTGGGGGGGGGGGGGAGGGGGAGAGGGAAAGTTAAGTTTTGGGGTATCTTTGTTACAGAATCCCAGTTGCCTTTTAAAAGGTTGCATCAGACCAGGCAGTATGTCATGGGACCAGCACCACAGCGCCCTCTGTGTATATAAATGTATATATGGCTCACATGTTGGTAGTCTGTCAACTTGTACTTTCAAGTTTTAGCTTGGCTATGAAAGCGTGAGAGTCCATTGAAACAAGAGCATGCTTGGTAACCGCTGGCTTGTTTGCCACCTGGTATGCATAGAGTAACAAAGCCTGGCATGTAACCAGAAGCCAGCAGGTAAGATCCCATTTGACAAATAGCATTGCCGTGGTCTTTGCTGCCGATGACAAAATGAACGTAAAGATGCATGCAGCTTGTTATTCAGTGTACTTGTTTGTGTGGAATAACTCTTGTATAAATTAAATTGTATCAACTCCTGTGAAGGACTGTTATATTGCAAGGTCTTGGCAGTGTTTTGGTGGCATATCATTGAGTGATGCGCGGATTATATAATTAAACAATTAGCTCGTTTTATTTTGGAGACCAGTACATTTAAAAGATAACTTATAGTGTTTCATCAAAGCAGAACTGTATGTATGTATGTATGTATGTCTATGTCAACAATTTTGAAGAGTACTAAAGGACAAGGCACAGTCAGAGTTAGCGAGTACGTATTTTCTTTACATAAGAATAGATAGCATGTCCATGGTTTAAAGCTAGGGCTGCTTCTGATGTTGTAGGCCAGAATGCTGTCAGTCTCAGTAGTGGTTGCCATAAGCAGTCCATAAAATCTGTGAAGATAGACAGCAATAACATACACCGTAAGGTTAAGGTTTGTTGTTGAATATATAATACATGGTATGTGTCTGTTTCATAGAAACCACAGGAGGCATTGCCACCCATCAGTTCCCGTTCCTGCACACGACAAGGCTACTTATTCTCCATGGAAAAAAGTAAGTCATCAGATGCTTGTCAAGTTGCCATATGTGTACAGTGGTCCCTCCTTCCTTTGAGAGATTGCTATATAAACATGAGACAAAGGATGCATATGACATGTCAAAAAATAAGTCGCACGTGTATTAGCATTCCAGAAGTGTATAATTTGTAGCACTTTTTGGATAAATCTATTGATTACTGTGTACTATGTCAATGGGGATTGCAATGCTGATTCACATTTTGGACTTTTTCTCTGAGACTATGCACCAAATCAGCTTCAAACTGGGTGGGGATGTACCTTGGGTGGGTTTCTACAAAGTTTGTAGACACTTGTCCCCCTTTATAGTGAGTATTCATGGTGTGCATTGCAGTCCTCAATGCTTCACCGCCCCAGTTTATTTTACACTGTACTGGGGACATGGTTCAGGGCATTCAGGTATCTAACATCCAGGCCAAGCTCATTCTCCACTGGGAAATTGAACGTGTGGCTGCAGGGTCTTTAATGAAACTTCACACACACACACACACACACACACACGTATCTTGATCTAAAGGTGTGTCATGAAACAAAAGTAGGTCACAAGGTCAAGTATCTGGCTCATGGTGATACAATCGTGCAAAACTGTATTACACTCGATGTCCGGGCTGTAATTCTGCTGATAGCCTATTTCTATTGACTACAGTCATTCCAAAATGAGACCTGTGATCAGCAAGGTAAAAAATGAGAGGGGGTATGGATTCATTTTCCTATTGTCCCCCAGGGCCCTTAAACATTCAATTTGGTATACAATCATGACAGTGATATACAAGTAACATGAGATCTCTATCTTTACAGTCAATACCATAAATATGACAAATATGTACATAAAAGTTAACTTCGGACCTTTTCTTTCTTGTTGACAGTATGTAACTAAAACATTCATTCTTGTCAAAAGTTTTAGAATGTTTTACAGCATATGGTAGAGAGTTCTATAGAATGGCCCCTGAATACACAAATGAGGATTACAGGTAATTTGTCCTGCATTTTGTTAGATAAATGTGGTCGTTGGTTGATGATCTCAAATTCATATAACATCTGTCTTTCACTTATGAGAATAGGTCCTTCAGATACATTGCCATATCATTCATTATTTTATGCATGAATTCTGCTTTCCTGCAATGAATCCTTTCATCAATAGTTAAGCATTGTAGTTTATCCACCATTCTTTCATAACTGTGCATGCCATTGACCTTAAGGACCTGATATGCAGAAAATGTATGAAGGCTTCTTAATTCAGCAAGTAATTTCTTGTTACATCTGCCCCAAATTGTACAACAGAAATCAAGGTGTGGGAGGACAACAGCAGGCTTTAGGTCATTATGAACGTTACAGCACAATACAAAGGTGATCACTGATGGGAGATATAAGATACAATTGGGCGCATTGCTTATACTGAATATCCAGTTATTTATAAAACTTTAATCCGGACAACAGACTGAGTCATATGAACAAAATATTTTCCTGTCTAGGACTGCTAAATAGTAAGGGGCCCAATAAATAATATACACCATAAAACAGCATATATCATATCATTATTGACGATCTGAAATATATTTTTAAAAACATGCTTTTGGTTTCATATTTTATACCCCCCCCCCCCCCCAGGTCGTCCCATTATTATTCTCTTTGACAAACCATTGGGTGCAGGATCGATAATATTCAAAATGGCAACCAAACTCATGAGGTTTAGTCCCGATTGGATATTTGGAAGACATAGTATCCAAAATATGTGTGTGATTAGTGTTAAGGGAAGGTCACTTTGTTGAAGGAATGTAATATACAATATAGATGAAACATTATAAGTAATATATATATATATATATATACTTTTTAGCCTCAGCATTACCTAAAAATGTAAATATAGTGCTTTGAAGTTACCAGTTCTGGGCGGCAGTGGGCCCCAGAATGAAAATATTGTATCTGACACTGAAATCACTGGGCAGAAGGGCCTAAGGTATCTGCTGGGTCAAAGATGGAGCTCATGGAGATGGTTGCCCTGATAGTGGATACAGGACCCGAATTACGGGTTGGTATTAACGTGTTTAGGTATTTAGTAAACAGTGATGATAGTTTTCAGAAAAAAGACCTAGATGTTATTTCAAAGGTCATAGGACCACTTCAGTTTCTGTATGCAAGGTCAGCTGAGTGCTAGACTGTAACAGTCCTCTGTTTTTTATTTGTTATTATTATTATTATTATTATTATTATTATTATTACCTCAGCTGACTTGTCAGTCAGCTGAGGTTTTTTGAGGGTCTGTCGTCCGTCGTCCGTCCGTCCGTCCGTCCGTCCGTCGTCCACAATTCACATTTTCGACTTCTTCTCAAAAACTGTCAGCCAGATTCACTTCAAACTTGGTGGAGATGTGCCTTGGGCAGGTCTCTACCAAGTTTGTTCCAATGGTCACGGTCCAGTGATTTTTGGATTTTTAATGAATTTTTTTGTTCTTTTTTGGGTAAATCTTAAAAAATCTTCTTCTCCGAAACCACGCACCCAATTGCTTTGATATCACACAGGAACACTCCCTGGGACACGTAGTTCTTAATTTGTTCACCAGGTGGCGCTGCAATTTTTTCCTAATTTTTTATGAATTTTTGTGTGTTATAGCTATTTTCGACTTCTTCTCCAGAACCATATCTCAGATTAAGCTGAAACGTGGTGGATATGTTCCTTGTAGAAGGGTCAAACAAAGTTGTTCACTATGTGGGAATGCTGCAAATTCCTGATTTTTAACGACTTTTTCAATTGTGGTACTTATCGGTCAATGCAGCTTTCCTATTGATTACTATCGAAGTCAATGGGCATTCTAATGCTAATTCACATTTTTGACTTCTTCTCCAAAACCGTCATCCAGATTAACTTCAAACTTGGTGGCAATGTACCTTGAGTGGGTTTCTACCAATTTTGTTCACGTGGTCATGCTCCAGTGATTTTTGGATTTTTAATGAATTTTTTTGTTGTTTTTTTTTTGACAAATCTTAAAAAATCTTCTTCCCCGAAACTGCTTACCCAAATGCTTTGATATCACACAGGAAGACATCTAGGGACTCCTTGTTGTTAACTTGTTCACCAGGTGGCGCTACAGTTTTTTTCTAATTTTTTTTTTGAATTTTTGTGTGTTATAGATATTTTCGACTTCTTCTCCAGAACCGTCACTCAGATTGAGCTTACACTTGGTGGATATGTTCCTAATGGAAGGGCGAAACAAAGTTGTTCACTGTGTGGGAATGCTGTCGATTCCTGATTTTTAATGATTTTTTTTCAAGTCGGCTCCTTTGGGGTAAATGCACCTTTCCTATTGATTACCATGTAAGTCAATGGGCATTCTAATGCTAATTTACATTTTCGACTTCTTCTCTGAATCCATCATCCAGATTTAATTCAAACTTGGTGGCAATGTACCTTGGGTGGGTGTCTACCAGGTTTGTTCCAATGGTCATGTTCCAATGAATTTGGATTTTTTTATGATTTTTTTTCAAAAATCTCTACAAAAGTTTTAATAGGAAAACTTAACGTGGGAATTTCTTGTAATGGTCATAACTTTAATAATATTGAACAGATTCACTTCAAACTTGGTGGGGATGTGCCTTAGGTGGATGTCTACCAAGTGTGTTCAAATGGTCACGCTCTATTGATTTTTGGATTTTTTATGATTTTTTTTGTTTTTTAGGGTGGCAAACCTTCAAAATACTTCTCCTCTGAAACCACTCACCCAATTGCTTTGATATTGTACATAGACACTCCCGGGGACACCTAGTTCCCAATTTGTCCACCAGGTGGCGCTGCAATTTTTTTAATGAATTTTTTGTATGGTTTTTCTATTTTTTACTTGTTCTCAGAACCATCCATCAGATTAAGCTGAAATGTGATGGATATGTTGTTGTGGAAGGGTCAAACAGTTGTTTACTAGGTGGCACTGCTTTGGATTCCTGATTTTTAAGGATTTTCAATTCGGGTACTTATCGTTCAATGCAGCTTTCCTATTGATTACTATGTAAGTCAATGGGCATTTTAATGCTAATTCACAGGACAACTGACACGATATTTACTGTGTACTTGATGACTTGAGATCTGTTTTGAGTTAGCTACACATGTTAATGTTTTTGTATGAAGGTCATGCTGAGACAGTACATGAATGACCTTGACCTCGTTTGTGGGGTCACAGTGCAACATACATGAATTTTACTCTTCATTATAACTTGAGAATTACTTGAACTTTGATGTTGCACATGTATGTGTTCTTCTATAAAGGTCAGACTTACTGAGAACATGGTGTCCTTGATCCTTTCCCAAGTTCATAGAGCTGCAAGTGTGATGAATGTCAAGATCAGCTGAGGCACGGGCTGTTCACACAGCCCTCTTGTTATTATTATTATTATTGTCTGTGTGGTGATTGCACAAAAGTATGGCTGAGATATAATGTTACTTTACCTGGTTGATTTGTTAACAGAAGCCCTGGGTACCACTTGGACCAAGTACTACTGTCAGTACCAGAAGGAAAATCGAATCTTCACGATGATCCCATACAACCAGGTCATTACAGGCAAGGGGGTGAGTAGACTAAATGACTGCTTAGTGGACACTTGCATCAACAGCTAGTGGACAGTGTTCAGGAAATTTATGCCTGTGTGCCAACATGGACATTCTTTTTGAAATCGGCCCGCAAGGGCGAATTTCAAAGTAATCTTAAGATTACATATAGGATCTTCATTATTTTGAAGGGGTGATAGGTTATGATGCTTGGTATCCGATGTCAAAATGAGTTGCTACATCCAATGATCTGAAAAGATGCTCATTGCAGTATGCTAACAAATTAACAGATTTGTACAAAACAATGACATAACATAATGTTGACAGTTCCATTTCCATGGAAATGATTGCATTGATGACCCTGGCTTCCCTATGTCCAAACCAACAAGCGATGCAGTACCTGTTCACTACATGATCAAGACCTTACACAAAATAGTTTTATTTTCAAGTGTGCAAAGTTTGCAAATAATTACAATGAACTGAGAACATGGACATGTTATGGCATCTGTTAGACAGTTTTTTATGATCTTGTTATAAAAGCATACTTCCAAAAGGATTGTAGTTTTCGTGCTTTTTTGTTTGTTTTGCTCGGATAGCTATGTATTCCTACATTCTACATTATCATTTTGGCGGAAATAGAGGCCTGGTTCTTGTCAATCAAGCACAGTGCCGTTTGAAGTAGATGGATGTGGAAAGATCGTACAATTTGTAGCTGAAAAGATGAAAAATATAATTGTAAGTGGTAAAAAGATTAACTTGGATAATAGCTTTCGAATGATGTATTTGGTTTTTCCTTACGTTCCTTGTATCAAATACAGTAGCTCCTAGAAAGTTTCAAGTGAGCTACGGTAAACAGTGCAGGTCGCTGCCATATTGGATGTTATTATAGCAATTAAATCAACAGCGCACACTCCCTCCGAAAACTGTATAAATACGTTTCATTCGCAGATATTGAAGGGGTATGCAATCACTGAAAGGAACAGGTGCCCTTTGGCAGTGTTCCCGGCATCATGAAAATCAGTAAAAGTTATTTATTGTTTTTAAGGCCCGTAAAAGGCAATAAAAACCGAACATGTGGCATGAAAATTCATTACTTATCGATTTGGGATGGGTTGGATCGAGACTGTGTGACAATGACAATGAAATCCACTGAATCAATCTTTTTGCGGGAACACTGCCAAGTTGCGCGTACACAGTTGCGCACAAGGATGACCCGCTTTTTCCAGCATTACAATGCAAAATTATGGCGCACCTGCTTCTGGTAAACAAAGCAAATGAAAACAACGGAAGTGTGATGCCGATGCTTAAATAGAATAGACGATTTGGACACCCTTAGGACCAACGCACAAAAAACGCAATGCATTTTTAATGATACAACTGCAAACATTATCCCAAACTTAGTAACTTTGCACCTTTGAGGTCCCGGTGTGCATCGTCCACCATGACCATGATTATGCATTATACTGGTGGAATCCTCAGATGTTCGTCTTTGTATGCAACAAGCTCTCTTATTTGCTAAGAAAAAATACTCCTGGGGTAAACCTGCAAAAATACGTCATTTCATCTCATTTTAAATGCAGTGAGAGCATTTCCAGGTTCCTCATTGGGTGGATTTGATCACGTACCGCTCACTGTCCAATCAAACTGGTTGTTGCCCATACATGTGCCCGTCTCATGTCCGCAATGTTGGGGAGGAATAAGTCGAAAAAACGCGAAGATTATTGGACCAAGATGTTAAATTTTCACATCATATTTTCATCAAAAAGACTTCCATCGAGCAAATCTAGATACAGATACAGGCACAAGTGAAAATTCCTTACCGAAGGCAAGGAAAATACGCAGATTAGTCACCGCACGGTCACACGTGGACGAAGCGAAGATTTGCGTAAACATGATGTGATCATAGTATGTTGTTGATTGCTGCCTCCTAGTATGTGTCACGTCGTTGTTGGTGATTTTTAACAAAATTTTGTTTTTTTGATTTTATTAAATTGTTTGAATGGAACAAATCTGTATGACAGAACAAGAAAGGAATGAAATTCATGATTGCAGGCTGTAAAAATATTCGTACAACATAGTGGAAAACCATGCTGAATGCATGCCTGTGACTGACAGTGACAGGTTGTGTACACTCGCTTGTGTTGTGTTGCACAGCTCGTACCATGTTGCTAAGTAAAAAAAAAGTGACCGCACGTAAGATCAGACTCTTGACACCTTGGAATCAAATTTTTCAGGTAAATTGAAATAGAAAGTGCACAGAAATACAAATCATGTAATTTCTGACCATTTCATCACGTGGAATGAATCGCAAAAATAACAGAGTCCAGGCATGTTGAGTAAGCATGCCGCTTGTTGAATGTTGTGCAAGACGGTAAAAAACTGCCCGATGGCACAGGGTGTGCCAAATCAGATACTGGCACAGTGGCAGTGTGCTAGGGGTTAAGACCACTTCACAAACCATATTTTGCTAGACCAGGGATGTGTAGACTAAGTCTTAATAGCAGGCCTGAATTGACAGAATCAATCCTTGGGACAATCAACAAACTTTTAGTCATTAAACTCTTTTACATTGGCACATTGATAACTTTTTATTCAATCTTAATTGTAATTATGATTTGCCTGCATTAGCATATAGACCATATGTTATGTTTGTTTCTAGGCTTAAGTTACCTGCATGTTTTATCTATTTATCATTTTTGGTAAACTCACTTATGACTGTATGTTGATCATACCAAATAAAATCAATCAATCAATCAAATCACACCAAATGAAGTCTAGTTTCCACAATTTTCAGACTGGACCCATCGATTCAGTCCATGTACTCACTATTTTTCCTGAAAAAGAAGAAAGATGGGTCCAATGGACCCACACTGAAATATCCTTAGTGTGACCCCTGCAAAACCATACATCACTTATATTTTTCTATATTATGTATGTCATACTGAGATATTTCATGCAACATGTAAATGTATGTATCGATTGTTTGAATTTTTCGAAGTACATGTCTCCGTGATGCTGAAATTACATGTCCAAATACCTGCCACAACTCGTTGAATTTGAGAAATTTGGTCCTGGAAAGTGCTTGAAAAGACCTGTGTAAGTGTATGAACACTGGATTAAAAAATATGAAGGTCTTCTTGCTGCATAATTTAGTTTATGTTCTTATTACCAAATATGATAAAAATTGCAGGAAAAAGAACCTAGAAATCAATGTACAAAACCACAAAGGTCAGTTTCTTGTTTATGGTTAATATTTCTTGTGCGATGTGTCAAAATTTCTTAATTTATATATACATTCAATCTATGACAACTGTTCTTTACAATACGCTATAGTTATGTCTCCTGGTGGAAGCCGGGGGACATATTGTTTTAGTGCCCGTTTCTTCCACTTGTTGTTGTTGTTGTTGTTCATATTCTTCAACACTTGGTTTCCGTGCGATAAGTCTTGAAGGACTTGACAGAATTTGATGAAACTTGGTAGGATGATGTATCTAGGCAAGACCTAGATTGGGATTGTATTTGGGTGACCTTGACCTAATTTTTAAGGTCACAGGGTCACATGTGAAATTGGTTTCCGTTCGATAAGTCATGAAGAACTTGATGGAATTTGATGAAACTTGGTGGGATTATGTATCTAGGCAAGACCTAAGTTGGGATTGTATTTGGATGACCTTGACCTAAATTTCAAGGTCACAGGGTCACTTATGTGAAATTGTTTTCCGATCGATAAGTCATGAAGAAGAGGATGGAATTTGATGAAACATGGTAGGATTATGTATCTTGGCAAGACCTAGGTTGGGATTGTACTTGGATGACCTTGAGCGAATTCTCAAGGTCACAGGGTCTTTTATGTGAAATTGGTTTCCGTTCCATAAGTCTTGAAGAACTTGATGGAATTTGATGAAACTTGGTAGGATGATGTATCTTGGCAAGACCTAGGTTGGGATTGTATTTGAATGACCTTGAGCGAATTCTCAAGGTCACAGGGTCACTTATGTGAAATTGGTTTCCGTTCCATAAATCATGAAGAACAAGATGGAATTTGATGAAACTTGGTAGGATGATGTATCTTGGCAAGACCTAGGTTGGGATTGTATTTGAATGACCTTGAGCAAATTCTCAAGGTCACAGGGTCACTTATGTGAAATTGTTTTCCGTGCGATAAGTCTTGAAGAACTTGATGGAATTTGATGAAACTTGGTAGGATGATGTATCTTGGCAAGACCTAGGTTGGGATTGTATTTGAATGACCTTGAGCAAATTCTCAAGGTCACAGGGTCACTTATGTGAAATTGTTTTCCGTGCGATAAGTCTTGAAGAACTTGATGGAATTTGATGAAACTTGGTAGGATTATGTATCAAGGTAAGACCAAGGTTGGGATTGTATTTGGGTGACCTTGACCTAATTTTCAAGGTCACAGGGTCATTTATGTGAAATTGGTTTCTCTGCAATAAGTCTTGAAGAACTTGATGAAAATTGCTAGAGTAATGTATCTAGGTGAGAGCTGAAATAGGATTGTAATTTTCAAGCAAACTTGGTCATTTGTAATTTGTTATCACCTGTAGCTTATTCAGAGACATAAGTGTTCCACCGGGAGACATTTGATTTTCTGTTGGAAAATCAGGCTGTTCTAGTTGAAGTTATTTTAGATGCATTGGAATAGTCACTGGCTTATGCTACAAATAGTTGTTTATGCTTATTTGCTTGGCTCATTGTAAACATTAGGTCACATGGACATAACAACATATCACATAGATTGTATTTTGTAATTAGTTACATATTTAGTTTGTACACATTTTTCTGTTGATACATGAAAATGTTGCGAAAGAACTACAGCTCTACACTTTGCATCAGCATTATTTAAGTATGCAACTTTTACAGTTTACTTGGAAACATCATTCTCCACATCCTGCTACACAGTTTGTGTGCAAATGATATTTTTTGCAATACATAAAGTTAATGTATTGGGAGAAAATATGTACAAAATATATGTATTCATATGAATGCCAACTGTGACAGTAATGGTGTGCTGGTATAATGAAAGTGCCACATTTTACTTAATTCATATTCAAATATACAAAGCCTTAGAACTTGCAAATACACAATTGTGTATAGTACCTTTTCTGTATGTTAATCAAAATATTACCAATAGTGCCTGCTTTGAGATGCTCCTCCTTTGAGAGACCACCTGTCTTTTGTGACCACTTTTACTGTGCAACAGCTCCTTTCAATAATTCTCTTCCTTTGGGAGCCCAGCTGCTGAGCCTGACTAGAGACCATACAAAATGACCCCAAAGGACCACTTTTTTCTACTACTGTATTATTCATTTTGGGCTTCTTGTAATTTGCGACCAAATTGTGGGATGATTGTTGTGAGTGTTCGTTCCTCTTGTGGCTGATTTCATAGACCTTAGGTCTTGTTTTCCTGCAAATTCTATCTTTCTTTGTTCCTCCCTCCCTCCCTTCCTCCTTCCTTCCCATTTTAGCAGCAGATTTTTTCGTGCCAAGAGTCTTATTTTGCTGGTTTTTTTGCTGGCCATTAGGCCCACGTCCACATTCAATAGATGGTTAGAGTGGTAGTATGGGCTACACAAATGCAAATTTAAGAGACTGCAATACTTGTAAAGCTCCAGAATGTACATCATTGTATGTGGTGTGATGGAGGCTATTATGATGTTTAATCTATCAAAGCAAAAAAATTGTTGCTTTTTCATAAATTGAAAAAAATAGGGTTTGTCCAGCCTGTCCACTCATACATTTGTTTGAGAGCCTTTCACTAGCAACAAAGAGATTAGAGTCTCAGCATTTATGGTCAGCATTTTTGGCCAGTGCAACTAAATGGGGCAAGATTAAAGCTTTTTTGCCATGTACATAGTCTGAAAATATTCTTGTGGGAGGGAGCAGCACATTATGTTGACCATAAAATGATTTGTTACATTGACACAAAATAATTTAAACTGTAATCATGAATTACATGACGTCAGATTCACATGTTGCAGTATTTTTACGGAACAATCATCACTCAATACTTTTTGTGTAAAAAAGGTCATAATCACCATGCAAACCCTTTTAAGGGAAATTTGGGTTCAGTGTGGCTGCAAAATATTTCTGCCCAGTGCTGACTGACTGGAGATCAGGTTTTAGACGGGGTCCACTGAATATGCAAGCCTGCCTCAGTGCTGAACCGAGGCTGGTGGAAGGGAGTGGTCCTGAGGTAGACTGCCACAGCACTGGACATGCATGTTTGCACATCTGTGTGTCTGGAGGCAGGGGGAGAGGCTTACAGTGGCCACAACAGCATTTTCCTGCTTCCCCCCCCCCCCCAAACTATCAGGCCATTTTTGCATGTGGGTGGTAGCCCAAGGTCTCTGTCCTGTTGTCAGGGGGCCTAGGTCTGCTAAAAGGCAACAGCATCACCTTGAACAGGGACTTACATGTGATATGAATTATTAAACAGGGACCTACATGTGATGTCCCGTCGGGACCATTCAGTAATTTGCGGCGTACAACATAGAGGTGTGTTTGAAGACAGGCAGGTCATTCGACTGAATGGAATAATAGGGGTGATCTGGGTTGGTTTGATTTCTTGACACACAGCCTTTTGTTCCCATGATGCATGTTTGTGACACCTAGCAACCTATGCCATGTGAGGTCAGGTGGGTCAGCAAAGCCCATTACATCACAGTGAACCTGAAAGTTTCACCCTGCATGTGAAGACGATTTTTGGAATTACCATCTGCTAGTGTACCTGAAGTACATATTATTATCTTTCAAATACACCCAGGTGTGATAAAATGCAAGTTTAATGCTTATTTGGCAACATATAGCGAGGTTAAATTTATATCTGCTAATTCCCCATGTTAATCTATAGAGAAAAAGTGAGGGTCATGGAAAGTGACCACAAGATGTGGGCGTTCAACCATGAACAGGATGGGCAGCACCACCTTTAGGTGAATTTAGACCTAATTCAGATAGAAACTATTGCTGGGACAGGGTATTAAGCAGCAGAATAATGGTATTATGAGATTTTTGCACACATATTATGTTTATTAATGTGGGGAAAATTAGATAAATTATAAACAGATAAATTATCCCGCAATTAGTAGGTTGTGTATTTTCTCTACAAAAACAAGAAGAAAAAATACATTAAGATAATCACTTGGCCTGAATATACTTAACTTTTATCACTGAATGTTGATTGGTAATATTTTATGCACATATGCCAGGATGGTGCAATTATATTGCTGAAAGCACACCAAACTATGATGCATGGAATGGGAGTAACAAATGCTTAGGGAATCTTGCCTTGGCTTATTTCCATGGTGGACCACAACTTGAAAATAGCAGAAATGCAAGTATGAAATCAGAAAATATTAAGTTGCTCTGCAGAGGTTTATAGCTGATATGCTTTAATTATTTATGAATTAAAAGATTTTCAATAAATTAATATATAAATAAGCACTAAAGGCGTAAATTTTATAACTCCAGGGACCTGATATATATATATTGTAGGTCCCTGATAACACGAAGATACTGAAACTATAAATATATAAAGGATTAAAGCATTTACTCTCCAGTACTCCCATCTCGTGCATCCAGAATGATTTCACCTCATTTTTGAAAATGTTCTTACATTCACTCTCTTTGATATACCCTGGCAGGTTCTGCATGGGAATAGGTATAATCATGGTTCAGTAGTACCTGCAATTACCGACCCCAGTCCCCACCTGGTCAAAACCACCAGATTTCCGGGGCAGGGGCACTTTTGCCATGTTAAATGACCTGATGCGCAAGACCACGGTGCAAATTTACATTCCCTGGATCATTTTCTCCATAAACTTCTTCACATGAGAAACACTTATTTTGGATAAATTCTGCAGCATTTTTCAAGAACTATGATGCAAAATTTGCTACAATTCTCCAGTTGGACAGCCTTAGACCAGCTGCAACACGTGAGCGACCAGCAAAATCACCCCACAAAGAACCACCCAGAGGAAAAAGAAGAAAAAAAAGGTTCAAATCAACCGTAACCAACTTGTAAGACAAAGTTAACAGAAAAGCTGGCCAACGTGTGCCGTTATTTTGCAGTAAATCCAACTCAAATGCAGCATTTCATTTCAACTTGTCTGGAAGGTCATCTTGGGCGGGCCGGGGGAAAAGCATAGCTGCTGCATATAGCCACGATGGGTGCGGTATGGGTATCTGATATTGCTAGGTTTCAGGTGTCTGTTCTCTGAGTTACGAAGCAAACAGTCCTCAATGTATTTTTAAATGATGACTTACAATCTTAACTTTAATCTGCCCACTCGGTTGTGTCTGAAGCAGTTACCATCATAAGTTATAAATCCAAATGCAACACGAAGGGACGCATGAAAACACATTGAGTGCCATTTTGAACATGGCGCAATGCATTGTGGGAAAGGAAAATCACAGTGAATCGTGGCCATATGTTTTCAGCACAGTTCCAGGAGTCCATTCTCCAAGTTACCAGTGCAAATGATTGTTAAAGTACTTTTAAAACATGACTTACTGTCTTAACTCTAATCTGCCCGCTTGGTTGTGTCTGAAGCAGTGATCATCGTTAGTTACAAATCCAAATGCGACAAGGCATGCTCAAGGGCCATTTTGAACATTGCGCAATTAATGCATTGATTGCTGGACAGTTTCACAAAAGTACACTTGATGTGGATATCAAAGTGAATCGCGGCCGCAGCATATATATCATTATTGATGCTCTGAAATAATTGCAAAATATATACTTTTGGTTTCATATATTATAACCCTCTTCCCACCCCCACTTGTCAAGATCGTCCCAATGCTCATTTACAAACCATTGGCATTGGTTGTTGAACTCACTATTTTCACAATGGTAGCCAAGTCAATTGGATATTTTGAAGAGGTAGCATCCAAAATATATGTGGGATTAATGTTAAGGAAAGGTTAATTTGTCAAATGAGTGTAATGTACAATATATAACGGGACTTTTCCAGAGGGAGCAATGTAAATACGACAAACAGTGACCAGTTGTACACGCCAGAATTAGGATTTTTTTTATCAGGCGTAGAAGTTGCCCTGAAGCAATGAAATAAGGGTCATCAATAGGCTGAGTGCCAAGTGCCGCACTGTGTCAAAGACGAAGCTCAATGGAGAAGATTGCCCAGATAGTGGATACAGGTCTGAAAGTACTGTTGAGTTTTAATATAAGTGGTAAATAGTCTTAAAGATATGGAGCTTTTAAAATTTCAGTTGCCCCTTATTTGCATAATTTTGAGCAGCATGACAATTCCAAAGGATATGCACAATTTTTCTGGCAGGTCAGTCACAATGCCAAGAGTTTGGTTGTTTTTGGAACAGAGGTGTCCAAGAAAAGCTCTGGACAAAATTTTGGCATAAGGAAGGAAGGAAGAAAAAACAAAATGTCTGGGTTTGTACTTAGACATTGGGCAAAAAAAAAAAAACTGTTGAAATGTAGCCATGTGAGCATCACGCCGAAACACTGCAGTGTACCCAACTGTAACATGGTGTAGAAAGGGAAGCAAATGTATGCTCCCAAAAGACTCAGCTTTGTACAGAAAATGGACATTGCCATCAAAAGAGATGATGCAGGGACCAGGATGTGATACAATGCTTGTCAATGAGAAAAAAAAATGGCAGACACTTTTATACCACTTGGGGCACTGAACGAGTGAGCATCTGCAGCACTAGCTGCTAGGCTTAGGTCTGCTTCAGTTATGTTTATCAGATTCAATGTTCAATGTGCACGTATCTTCAAAATTATTTAAAGATAAGGTTGCCAATCCAACTTCAATTCCCTGTGCACTGATTGTTTATTTCGAGTCAGGTTGTGTGCAGGATTCAGCATTCAAAAGACTGCTTGTGACAGTTCATGGTTTCTGATGTCTTGCTGCATGTACAGCCTATGGACACAAAGTTAGTTTCGTAGAATATTTATGCAAGCTGTGAAAGACGCACAGACATATTTTGTTTGAGTCAAATCTTATTTTCTAGTTTCATTAGATTTGTGACTAATTGGATGTAAAGTGTTGGAAGCAATATTAAGCATCTGTGCATGTGTCACTTGATTCTTTGATGTTCAATATTTTTCAGATCAACACAGAGACAATGGTGGTCAGTTCATGCACACGCAGAGCTACTGACAGTATAGAGAAGAGATTCTGCTTTGATTTGACCATTCAAGATCGGTAAGTTGTTCTGGACAAATGTTGGGTCAAGGACAAGATCTGTGTGGTAGCGAGCTGGCAAGATTCCTGTGGCACTACCGTGCTTGTCTATTACAAACAACCCCCTATTTGCGCCTCTGCACAAAATCTGAACATGTAAAGCCTCCAACAGAACAAAAACGTAATCATTCCACAGAAGAATCAGAGTAAATGCACACATTAGAAATCAACATTTGAACAGTTTTTATGGTACATGAAGTGTTTGCTCGCTTCACTGACTCAGCCAAAATGTAAAAGGCAAGTAATGTGGTGGCAGCATAATTGACAATCAGATTCTCTAGATATATATTAACCACAAATGATTTTTGTTGAGGTCTTTCCTAAACATAATGAGGATGAGGTGATGACCTAGCGTCTGTGGTGAGAAGTGTTAAAATGGGAGCACTAGGTTGTGTGCACAGTTTTGCATCTCTTCTGCTGAGTAAGCTTTTTGACTGCACATTCATGACGTCCTATACGTAGAATGTTGAAAATAATCACAGGTTTGTGCAGAATTTCATATAGCAGTCAGCAACAGGCCTCGTTGTAGCCCATAAGAGGTAAGTATTAAAACAAGTCAAAACGGATATATGTCCAACACCAAGTAGAGGTACAGCTCGACATAGAATGGACAAAAAGTGATGCAGGTGTTGCCTCACCCAACTGGAAAAGTAAAACAGACTAAAAAGAGGCTGGACCAACTATGTAGAGTGTAAAAATGGAGACTCCTAACATGTTTCGGCCCTGGAGGTGCTGGCCTTCGTCCGGGGCTGGGGGTCCCAAGAGAGCTTTATTTTGACAGGTGCTATCAATTCAGGAGGTGCACATGATCAATATGAAATAGTGTCTTTTCTTGCTGCCAGGGGGCGTGACCGTCTAACATTGCACGTTATGTATATTGAAGTTAATAAAAAGATTCACAAATTATATAAAGTGTCATTTTCTCACTAGGTGGCGGTGATAACTGTTACCGGAATACTTGAATATTTTATACAGTGATGAAAGATTAAGAGAGTGAGATAGAGACAATGAGAGTCTGTGCGAGATTACTGATTATCCAGTGTGACGTTAAGAGTGTTCAAGAATTTGAGGAGCACTAGTCTGAGTCATCTGTGAGATATTAATCTTGTTAAAGAATGTCATTTTTTGTGCCTTGAGTAACATATTCTTGATTTTAGATAATACTTCATCGATTCTCTGGTCTATTTTATGGATGGTCCACTCATCCTGACATAGTGTTTCCGTGCTGGTGCTGACTGTGACTGGATGGTCACTCGTGCTGTCCGATCCATCACTGGATAGTTGTGGGGTTTTATCGTGGAGAGAAGTGACAATTCTGTCGTTGTTGTCTTGGGTTATGGTGGCCTGTGCATTGTCTTCATCTCGGAGTTAGAGTCCGAGAGGCGTTCGCATTTAACAATGGGCCTATGGCTGAGGGATTTTTTGGCCCGGTTGATGCCTTCGATCAGCCTAAAAGTGGCTTCCTTGGTTTTCTTGACCCTGATGCGTTTTGTGGCTTCAAATGGTCTGCTGGCAGCCACTGGGATGCAGGCATCTGCTCTAGGATCATAAGTGTCGGGCTTGATATCCTGGCCAGTGTGTTGTTTCTTGCAGTGGCGGATAAAGTTATCCATTCTGCCAAAGTGTGTGTGGCAGATGGGGCAAGTGTACCTTCTGGTTTCACGATCATGTGTACGAAGGTGACGTCTCAGGGTGTATGCCCTGGCAAAAGTTTTTGTACAGATGCAGCAGGAGAAAATCATGGTTGAAAATATTAAGTTTTAACGTTAAGGCCAGCTGGAGTAAATGTTGACAATTCCTCAATCCATGTACTTTCTATTGCTAAGCGTAGCGACGTGTTGTTAGGATGTACGTATTCTAATCCTATGACGTAAGTTGGTTACATCGTGTCCGGGTATATTAAAATGATTGGCTACTGTTGTGTCTTTCCTGTTATTAATATTAGATCTGTGTTGCTGTATATGTGTATTAAGTGTCTTCAATTTTTGACCCACATAATTATTTGATCTTGCATTTGTCACAGTAAATCAGATAGACTACGTTAGGTGTTTGGCAGTCAACATGTTGTGTGATCTTGTATAATATATCACTTCTTTGAGAATGGACAGCGTATGTTGTGTGTATGTACTGGCAAGTGACGCAGGGTTTTCCACACTGGAAACCGCCTTTTGGTTTAATTTTAGGTTGAAGGTCTGATCTAACCAGTAGATCACGTAGGTTGGGGGAAGATGGATTGTGTGTAGTGACAAGGTTGATACTAGGACTGGTGTCTTGAGTAGTTGCTGGTGGGGTTGGGGAGAGTATGTTAGCTCTGTTTTGGTTACGTGCTTTCTTGATGGCCGATTGTATACTGCCATCGGGGAAGCCACATTTAGATAAATGTGTATGTAGCTCAGAGGCATGTAAATCATATACAGTGAAACCTGTCTACTGTGGACACCTCTGGGGCTGGGAAAAAGTGTCCACAGTTGGCAGGTGTCCAGTATAGACAGGTGTTTTTAACAAGGAAATTGACCTTTCGGTCCTGGACATAACTGTCCACATTATACAGGTATCCGCATTATAGAGGTGTCCACAAGGACAAGTTTTAATGTAGTTCCAAATTGATGCAAATTCTACAAATTCTAAGAGCTTGTCCATATGGTATGGCCTTGATCACGTGAATAGGGTGGCTGGAGTCATACCTAAGAAATGCTTGTCCATCTGTGGGCTTGCTATATACCGACGTGGTGATATGGCATCCTTCCTTGTGTACGTGTACGTCCAGGAAATTTATGTCCGTGGTTGAATGTTCCGAAGTGAATTTTATGGTGGGGTGGAACTCGTTGATAAAATGAATAAAGGTTTGAAAAGTATCATTGCCGTGAGGCCAAACCAAAAAAATATCAATGAAACGTAACCAGACTTTAGGTTTTAAAGGAGCCTTGTCAAGTATGTCTTGTTCTAGGTAGTGCATAAAGATGTTTGCGTAATTAGGGGCCATCTTAGTGCCCATGCCAGATTGTTGTAGATAAAAATCCTTGTCAAATTTAAAACAGTTCTTTGTGAGAATGAAGTGAATAAGTTTAAGGAGCAACCAAGTATGTGGATTTTGCTTTGTTCTTGTATTAAGTGCTTGCCTGGCCGCTGCGATGCCGTCCGTGTGTGGTATGTTGGTATAAAGGGATGTCACGTCAACAGTAGCTAGGATGTCCGTGTCATTGAAGACCACTGGATCTAGATCTGGATCATTAAAAAATGTGTTGTGTCTCTAATGTAAGAGGGGCATGTAGGAACAATAGGTTTTAAGTGCGTGTCAATAAAGGCTGAGATTTTATCCGTTGGACCATTAACAGGGGAGACTATGGGTCTTCCCGGCGTGTTTGGTTTATGGACCTTGGGTAATAAGTAAAGAACGGGTGTGCACACGTGGTACGTGTATAAAGCTAGTTTCTTGGAAGAATTCAGGTGGCCTTTTTGAACCATTAAGGTGATGAAATTGTTAATTATGCCCCCCTTCGAAGAAGGTGGGGCATATAGCTTTGCACATGTCGGTCGGTCAGTAGACTGTGGTTTCCGCACAATAACTCAAGAAGTTTTTAAGCTAGGACTTTGATACTGTACAGGTATATCATTCTAGTCAAAAGCTAGGCAAAGTGTGAAGATGGGTGACCTTGACCTAATTTCCAAGGTCACAGTAGTACCTGAGCTAACTTTGGTTTCCACAATAACTGAAGAGATTTTTATGCTAGGAGTTTTATATTGCACAGGATTATAGTCCATATTTGGGACTAGGCGAAGTTCGAAGATGGATGACCTTGACCTCATTTTAAAGGTCACAGAGCCAGTTTACTGAATATGGTTTCATGTTTTCTGCGTGATAACTTGTACCTTGGAGCTTGAACTTTTATATTGCACAGCTTTATGGTTCTCTGTAAGGGCTAGGTTGAGTTTGAAGATGGGTGACCTTGACCCAGTTTTCAGGGTCACAGAGAGATTGTAGAATTCCTGTGGTTTCCAAACAATACCTCAAGAAGTTTTTAAGTTAGGACTGGGATACTTTACAGGTCTATAGTTCTTGCTAAGGGCTAGAAGAAGTTTAAAGTTTGGTGACCTTGATTTAATTTCCAAGGTCACATTGGTACCTGAGTTAACTTTGGTTTCCACATTTTAACTGAAGACGCTTTTAAACTAGGACTTTTATATTGCACTGGATAATTGTCCATATTCGGGGCTAGGTCAAGTTTGAAGATGGGTTGCCTTGACCTAATTTCAAAGGTCACAGAACCATCTGGTTGAATACTGTTTCTGCATATCTTGCATTTTAGAGGTAGCACTTTTATATTGCACAGCTTTATGGTTGCCTATAAGGGCTAGTTTGAGTTTTTAGATGGGTGACCTTGACCCAGTTTTGAGGGTCACACACAGACAGTAGACTTCCTGTGGTTTTTGCACAATAACTGAAGAAGGTCAAGTGAAATGAGTGACCTTGCCCTAATCTCCAAGGTCATAAAGCCACTTTGCTGAATATGGTTTCTAAATGATGACTAATTTTTCAGCTATAACTTTTATATTGTCCAGGTTTTTAGTTGTTTTTTAAGGGCTAGGTTAAAGTTTAAAGATATGTGACATTGATGTATGATCAACCTTCACTAATTTTGTAAGGTCACGAGTGCCCCATCTACCACTATCAATAGGGTAGCGAGGGCAAGGGTAATGAGGGCTGGGGGCATCTCTGTTTTACAAACATATCTTGTTTCATTTTTGAATGAAAGAGTTAGGTCGTTATTATGTCTCCCTGTGGAAGCCGGGGGACATGTTGTTTTTGTGCCCGTTTCTTCTGCTTCTTCTTCTTCTTCTTCTTCTTGTTGTTCAGGTTCTTCAACACTTGGTTTCCGTGCGATAAGTCTTGAAGGACTTGACAGAATTCGATGAAACATGGTAGGATTATGTATCTAGGCAAGACCTAGGTTGGGATTGTATTTGGATGACCTTGAGCAAATTCTCAAGGTCACAGGGTCACTTATGTGAAATTGGTTTCCGTGCGAGAAGTCTTGAGGGACTTGACAGAATTTGATGAAACTTGGTAGGATTATGTATCTAAGCAAAACCGAGGTTGGGATTGTATTTGGATGACCTTGAGCAAATTCTGAAGGTCACAGGGTCACTTATGTGAAATTGGTTTTCGTTCGATAAGTCATGAAGAACGGGATGGAATTTGATGAAACTTGGTAGGATTATGTATCTTGGCAAGACCTAGGATGGGATTGTATTTGGATGACCTTGAGCGAATTCTCAAGGTCACAGGGCCACTTATGTGAAATTGGTTTCCGTTTGATATGTCATGAAGAACGGGATGGAATTTGATGAAACTTGGTAGGATTATGTATCAAGGTAAGACCAACGTTGGGATTGTATTTGGGTGACCTCAACCTAGTTTTCAAGGTCACAGGGTCATTTATGTGAAATTGATTTCTCTGCAATAAGTCTTGAAGAACTTGATGAAAATTGCTAGAGTAATGTATCTAGGTTAGAGCTAAAATGTTCCTGGAGTAACATTGTTAATCCACTAATATTTCTTTCCGTGACGGTGGGGAAGGTGTAGGGCAGAAAGAGAAGGCCGCGTGATAATAATAAAAGCTCATCAGGTGTTAATATGTGGGCAGATAGGTTGACGACTGGACAGTCGTCAAGGGGTTGCGTTAGGAGTTGCCTCTTTGGTTTCCCCTTTGATTTCTTGTTGAAGCGTCTCCCTATCTTTTTCTGTTTTCGTTGCTTTTTAGTCTCTTGTCTTCAGTGGCTTTTAATTTGTCTAAAATGTTTTTCATGTGGTTTCTTTATTTCATCCTCCAGGTGGCGCGAGTGGTCACTCCAAGAGTTAATAAGTAGTGTTAAAAGTTTCTTGTGCGCCACCACTAAGATTTTGTGCCATTCTAACAAATAGGAGGTGTCAACAACAGGGATCTGAGGTGCTTTGGTAATTTGTAGTCCTCTTGGGGTACGTCCTGTGTTAAAACATTCTTGCAGGAAACTCGTGTGGTGTGTAGCTCTAGCCAAATTGGAAGTACTAAGTTTTTGCATTGCCCAGAATTTAGGTATGTTTTCATCGCTGATTCTGATCGGTACATTTAAGGTGGGAGGTGTGTCTGTGTAAGTGGCGTTGTCCATTCTATTTGCTGGGCTATGTGTGGACTTGTGAAGATGATTAAAGATGGTTTCTTCTGCTGATCTCTTCATGTGAGGTGGTAGATGAGAGGTGCGGTGCTGAGGCTTAGGTATGTAATAGTGAACCTGTAATCTGAAAATATCTAGATACCTCTGAAAGAAAATTTAGTATCAAATACGTCTAAAGAGGTGCCTAATTGAGGTGGAGGGGAAAAATATGAACCTATGAAATATGAAATATGAAAAAAAAAAAAAAAAAAAAAAAAAAAAATATGCACCTACCTATTCCTCAGAGTAGAATTCCCAGGGGTAGTATTGTTCTGGTATGCAATTTCTTTCTCTGATGATTAATGCTGTAATGGGTTGGTCAGGTTGGATCTCTTCACAGTGCCGGAATACTAAGAGGCGACTTGGGCCAATCCACCCACAGTATAGGCACATGTATTCAAAATCTGGTGGAATGTGTTGTCTCTCTTGGTTGGTGGGAGGTGCTTCCTCATCACTTGAGTCAGTATCAGAATAAATAGCTGCTATATGAGCAGTGTGGTAATTACTAGGGGATGCTTCTTCATCACTGAAAGACTGGTTCTCCATAACGTGAGAATAGGCAGGTGCCGTGTAGTCAATGCTTTTATTGTAGAACGTGAAATTGACGTGGCGACGTATATGGTGATATGGTGCACGTAGAGGGTGAGTCCCGCGATGTAAGGAGGTGTTGTAAAATCTCTTCTTGGGTGGTTATCTGTGGCTTTTGTGGTGGCTAGAGGTGCCATCAACGAGTCCATGATTGATCCAAAACGGATGCAGGGGACATATTGAAAATGTAGATTAAAACAAGTCAAAACGGATATATGTCCAACACCAAGTAGAGGTACAGCTCGACATAGGATCGACAAAAAGCGATGCAGGGGTTGCCTCACTCAAGTTGAAAGGTAAAACGGACTAAAAAGAGGCTGGACCAACTATGTAGAGTGTAAAAATGGAGACCGCCCCCCAACTTTACGTTAAAACTTAATATTTTAAACCATGATTTTCTCCTGCTGCATCTGTACAAAAACTTTTGCCAGGGCATACACCCTGAGAGGTCACCTTCGCACACATGATCGTGAAACCAGAAGGTACACTTGCCCCATCTGCCACAAACACTTTGGCAGAATGGATAACTTGATCCGCCACTGCAAGAAACAACACGCTGGCCAGGATATCAAGCCCGACACTTATGATCCTAGGGCAGTTGCCTATATCCCAGTGGCTGCCAGCAGACCATTTGAAGCCACAAAACGCATCAGGGTCAAGAAAACCAAGGAAGCCACTTTTAGGCTGATCGAAGGCATCAACCGGGCCAAAAAATCCCTCAGCCATAGGCCCATTGTTAAATGCGAATGCCTCTCGGACTCTAGCTCCGAGATGAAGACAATGCACAGGCCACCATAACCCAAGACAACAACGACAGAATCATCACTTATCTCCACGATAAAACCCCACAACTATCCAGTGATGGATCGGACAGCACGAGTGACCATCCAGTCACAGCCAGCACCAGCACGGAAACACTATGTCAGGATGAGTGGACCATCCATAAAATAGACCAGAGAATCGATGAAGTAATATCTAAAATCAAGAATATATTACTCAAGGCACAAAAAAATGACATTCTTTAACAAGATTAATATCTCACAGATGACTCAGACTAGTGCTCCTCAAATTCTTGAACACTCTTAACGTCACACTGGATAATCAGTAATCTCGCACAGACTCTCATTGTCTCTATCTCACTCTCTTAATCTTTCATCACTGTATAAAATATTCAAGTATTCCGGTAACAGTTATCACCGCCACCTAGTGAGAAAATGACACTTTATATAATTTGTGAATCTTTTTATTAACTTCAATATACATAACGTGCAATGTTAGACGGTCACGCCCCCTGGCAGCAAGAAAAGACACTATTTCTCATTGATCACGTCCACCGTCTGAATTGATATGACCTGTCAAAATAAAGCTCTCTCGGGACCCCCAGCCCCTGATGAAGCCAGGGCCGAAACATGTTTGGGGGGGGTCTCCATATTTACACTCTACATAGTTGGTCCAGCCTCTTTTTAGTCTGTTTTACTTTTCGAGGTAAGTATTGGGAGTATTTGCCCATTTAGAGGACTAAAGGGTTATACTTGTGTTAATTCTTTCAGTGCCAAATTTTGGACTGAGTTAATAGCTTTTCTCAGCACACATTGGGCGCAACATGCGCCTAGAAAAGCTCTTGACCTGAAATATTCTCTCTGGAAGTATAGGCATACTGGTACTTGAATGAAAGATCTTTTTATGAGGAATACGAATCTGGGATCCTAATGATAATTCAGACCAGTTTGATTTAAGTACATCCACTTTAGTCGTGATTGGTACTGAAAGAGTTAATATAACTTTTCCCAGTTACCCAGTCCTCACCTTTCCTCTGTGCAGGTTGGGTGCATTGCACCAAACCCATGCTGAGAAAAGCTGTTGGCCTGGGGCATACTATCATGATAGGTCAGATCACCATGAGTTGTGTAAACTGTTTCACATTAAGGAGAAACTCACTTTTAGAGAAGAATTAAAGCAGCCGATGATTTACATCTGGGCACCTTGGGTTGGTTTGAGCAGGATGGGATTAACTCTATCAGTGCCACATTTTGGACCAGGGCAATGGCTTTCCTCAATGCGCTTTGGGTGTTATGCGCGAAAAGCACTTTGAGGAAACCTGTTGATGTGGTCCATTATATTCTGTGTAAGTACAGGCATGCTGGGAATTAAATGAAAGGTCTTTTTTTACAAGGAACATGAATCTAGTACACTCATAATTTAAAGCGACTTGTTTTAAGTAGTTTGACATTAGTGGTGGTTGGCACTGAAAGAGTTTAGAAGTTGATCTGAAAGATGCATTTGTCAAAGCTTGTGACGACCACTTTGTTTTGTTGTCTCCTTGCTGCCTCATCTAGGACACACAGCCATGATTCCACTAGGAAAATCATCGGGTAATCAACTCCTCATTCCTTACTTTTGAGGGTACACTTAACTGGGATTATCATAGGAATTGCATATTTCAGTTTCTCTTGAAAGCACCTTCCCATCAATTACCAATATGCATGGTATATATGAGCGGCTCTTGCATATTATAGCAGGTCATGTTGCAGCTGCCACTAGGGCAGCTCAGGCATGACTCCCGCAATGCAAGGCTGGATTAAAAGGTGTTTTCATGAGGCTTGTGTTGAAGGAGTTTATGTCTCCATCTCAGTAGACATTATTCCTTCGTGTTACAACTTGCTATCAGCCAGTTAGACCTAGAAGTGAGCACACAGCTGTTGCTTTCCCTCTCTCCCTGTTGCGCATGTGTGTTCGCCGTCACTACAGTGAAACCTGCAATGCCATGTCACATGTCCTGTTGCACATGTGTGTGTGTGTGTGTGTGTGTGTGTGTGTGTGTATGTGTATATGTATATATATATATGTCTCACGCATTTTCAAATGACAAATTTTGCAGTCAAGTGATCTGTCAGGAAAGAAGGTGGGACACTTTTATAATTGGTTCAATTGTAATTTGTGGTCAAGGACATCTATTGCATGTGTGGGTCTGTAAACCTGTCATGGTTAAGGACAGGTAAGACACCAAACCTTTGCATGGCCGATTTTGAGATTTTAACAGTTTTTACAAGATTAATGTCCTTTCTATAAGTTGTCAAAATTTGAAGCTTTTAACTAAAGTAGAAATATGAGAAAAACACCAAAAAAATACACACAGGCATATGGACATCCGAACGTTCATGTGTCATTCTTTTGATTTTCAGCAGCCAAACGGAACAATGCCACCCGTCAATCATACTTAATAGTCTATCACGTGGCTACAGGTAGCAACGGCTCATGGCTAAAGGAGAGTGGTATCATGGCGGCACCCCAAAATCAGGCAGCATGCCAAAAGTATGTTTGTGGGCAGGGGAAAGATGCAAAGATGCTAACATATCATAGCCTTAGTGGTTTATTTCATACCTATCTTGCTTGTTTTGCATTCTGATGAAGGGAGACTTTAAATGTTCAGGAGGAGCGGGAATCGTCAGACAGTGTCCCTTCAAAGGCCATGCTGTGATGGATTACCCCAGTAGTCCTGCACACCAAACACAGGCGTGGTAAATAAACTGGCACTTTAATCAACAATACCCACGTACACAATAATATTTTATCGAAACCAACGAGTGAGGAAATAAAACTGCAAATAAACACATCGAAATAAGCATAACGTGAACAGAAGAGAAAACACAAAATAGTGATACAAAACTCAGGTTGGAAAGAGAAATGAAACTCATTGAGAAAATAACTACAAAATAATGACAAGCTGACTAAATCAAGTGTACAGACAAGTCTAAAAAGCTAACTACATAAAGTATACAGATAGGAGTAAATACAATAAAACACTATCCCTAAAAACGGGATGAAGAGGTAGGGGGTGGAAGACCAAACTCGCCATCCGTTCACTGAACACGAGTGGGCATGGGCAGCCCCACCAAAAAAAAGCAACACAACTTTCATTGCCAGGCTTGAGGTCACGGGCCCGAAGAGCCACCTCCATGACATCATGCTTTGAAACCAGATTGTCACTGTCGCCATTTGACAGATCGCTGAATAATGTTTTCTGCACTTTAACGGCTCTTTTATTCATGTGATTGACCTATAATTGATTGACAACCTCACCAAATGTTAAGTGACGATGTTTACTAAGTTTTGTACAAATATCAGCTCAACTTGAGCAAATGGTGTTGTTTCAGAGGCAAATGATGAACATCAAAGGCCTTTGAAGCTTGTTTTCTCAGAAAGGATAATAGGACGAGAACCCCACCTAAGAATGGTTATTCCAAGAAAACAGCTGGGTGAAATTTGATCCAGTTAATGGCTTTTGATTCTGTAATGTCTGAACTGCAAAAGGTATTCAGCGATTTTCAAAATTTTGCTACGTTCTTTTTGTATGAAATGAAGAAAATGAACATCCTGGAAATCAAAGGGAAAATTGAAACGTCAAACTTTGAGGATGAATAACAGAAAAACTAAACCAAACTTAAAAAATGGCAGGAACGTTTTTTTTGTTGCCAATACATCGGGACTAAGATGCAAGTGTAATTACGATTTTGTCACAAATAATTAGTGACTTATATTGACATTTATAGGATGGATGCTTTGTGGTCAACTTTCAATTGTTTATTCAGTAATTAACATCACAGACACCCAAATACGAGACATATAAATTCTTTGGAGTATGACGATTACACACATATATGATTTGTTATCCTAACGCAAATACATTTTGAGCTAGGATTGATTAAAGTGGGATTTATTTTTGGTGTGTTATCTCTCCTTAAGCAGATGAAACAAGCCTTCCATAGTGTCTTTTGTGCAGAATTATGACCGTGAAGAGTAAGGGGTTAAAGACTTATAGTGAAACCTGTCTTTAAAGACCAACCCTAGAGAGGGGGAAATGATGGTCCCTCAAGACAGGTGATCTCTCATAGGTGGTATAAATGGCATGAAAAGTTCCAAGCAAAGTATCAGGAAAAGATGATTCTTCAAGTCAGCTGTTCATTCAATGCTTTCTTATGACAGGGATCACGGCATTTGTATTGGAGACTCAAAAATGATTATTTGTTGTAATGCATAAGAAATTAACATGATTTAAAAGGCTTCATTTTTTTTTACGGGTGGTGATAGACGAGGTTATTGCAATGCAGGTTTCACTGTCATGGTGTTTTTCTCATGTTTTAGTTGTCCATGTTGTGATACATGCACTGACATACACTTGTGATATCCCGTCATGTTCAACAAAGAAGTCACTATGTAGCAAGTCTTGTCTTTAGAGATAATATTTCAATTAAACTTTTGCTACTGTATTCTGTTCACATGGATAATTTTAATAGGACGAAGTGGAATGACATGCATGTGTATCAGTTTTGAATCCTAAGGCAAAATTACTGTGTCCAAGTTGGAAAGACCACAAAGGTTGTCAGCAGATATATTAAGACAGTGCACAAGCTAAATCTTCACAAAGGGTTCGGCTGATACGCCGTCTTACACATTGTCATTCATACTTTGATACAGTCTTTACGATATAATATGTATGAGCATACACTCTACTTGCCTGTTTGATTGGAGACTGAATTGTTGACATTGGTATGAAGTCTTTTAACAGAATATTTCAAGGAACTACATTCAAATTTTCTGAGGTATGAACTCGTGATACATTTTTTTTATCAATGAGGTAAGCCTGTGTCACAATATATCTGTTTTTACCCCTCGGCCCATATAGGCCCGGGGGGTATTGCAGTAGCCTGTGTCTGTGTGTAAATCTGTCTGAGTTTGAAATGACAAAGTGTAGTCCTCAAAGTGTTTAGAGTGGTAAGAGGGAAAGTACCAGGGGTAGAGTATACTTAACCTACCTAGAGAATTTTCTCTAGTCCGTCTTAAGTCGTAAAAACCATGATCATACTCACTTGTTGCAGGATTTCTTTCTTTTCAATCTTCATCCAGCACAGTGGAAGAGGTGGCTTTCAGCTAATACCTTAGCACACTTTACCTCGTAACACCTCTAGTCAACTTTATGGTGCTAAAAATTGTATTACTACTTACCTGTTTATACCAGTGTCGGTGTGGTGGAATAGTGTTTGAAGCTTTTAAGTTTCAAAGGAGACGTCTGGCTGTCCCTTCTTGCGAATGAATTGAGAAAAACCAGATAAGCTGGGATCATGAAACTTTTAGTTGATCACCCTTTTTGAATTTCAAGTTTGAAGGACAATGACCTTGACCCAATTTTAAGGTCACCTAGGTCAATTCTCTATGAATATCTTGCATGTAATATCAGGAGAACAAAAATTGCCAGGATCATGAAACATTTACAGATAATCACCTTGTAAGGGTCTTTGTCAAGTTTGAAATACAGTGACCTTGATGTAATTTGAAGGTCACCAGGTGCAATTTTTCTCTTTAAGAAATGTCTTGTACATGAGATCTTAAGAACTGGCTAAGATAGGATGAAAGACTTTAACAGTTTACCACCCTTGTAAGAGTTTAGCTCAGGTTTGAAGGACAGTGTCCTTGACCTGATTTCAAGGTCACCAGGGTCATTCCATTAGAAAAAAAAATGCAAGGAATATCAGAAGAACCAGATAAGCTAGGATCACAAAACTTTTACAGTTTATCTCCCTTTCGAAAGGTGAATTCAGGTTTGAAGGATAGTGACCTTGACTCAATTTTAAGGTCACTTTATTTTGAAATTCTTGCGCATGATATCAGGAGAACCAGATTCCTTTTGTGGGCAGCCGAGGGTTTTTGTGCACTCGATTAGGTACAAATATGTATAGTAACTTTGCAAGCATTGCTAATTGATGAATTTGAAAGAGAAAAGTGAAAAGTCATGCTGAAATTTGGTTCAAAAAGCTACATGCCATTATAAATGTACTAATTTTTACATGTATCAATTTTCATGTTTTTCTTTTGCATTTCAAGCATTTGTTACTGAAATTTTGATTTCACTGATTAGGACAGTACACAGTTCCTGTTAAACTAGGTTGAAATACAAGTGGCACACTGATTTAGTGGGATGCATATCGCCAGTTTAATAGCTTATGTTACTGTAGAAATTCACCAAACCTTCTGCACCAGTAATCCTAGAAGTATATAATGAGATGGAAGGTTACTTGGTGATATATGGAATTCAAATGTACATACAATGAGATAGTACATTGACATATACCCTGTTACAGGTGTAGTCAAAACAGAGCATTACAGATGGCACATACAGACACAACACATTAATATATACATACATTAACATTGCAATAGGCACACCCAGACATAACATGTCCTTATCTCCCTATACGCAGTATGCCTACTGATTTCCCGCCACAAAGCATGGGTTTGACGCCTGGTGATCGGGGGGACGTGCGGGTCGCATCACTGTCACAGACAGCCCATATGCTCATTTCTCACAAAATTAGTTTTTTGGCGGGGAAATTGAAGTTCACAAGTGCCAAACTGGTATTCTTTTAGTACTTCCTGAGCCATATTTAAAAAAAATTCCCGTATGCCTTTAATAAGTGTACTGTATTTCCAGAATATTAATAATATCCTGCTTGTCCCCCACAGGTATATATATATATACTACATGGAAAAATGATTAAGATAGACGTTCAAAATTATAGGACATAGAGATTATATCCAACACCAATATGTTATGTGATATGCTTGACCTTGACATATTTATTGCAGGGGGTGAGGCCTGTAAACTTTAAAAAGGTGATTTGGTGATGATAAGGCATGGCTTACACATCAATGGAGAAGAGAATCTAGTATCCTCCAGATGAGCTTTTTCACTTTAACAGATGTTTTATACAACTCTACATGGTGACCTACTTTGGGTGTCTCCATGACCTAATTAATATGAAACCTGCCACTCGTTCAATTGTGTCATTTTTAGTTCAGTTTGCAGGGTGGTCAGTCAACTGTTGTCCCTCCATCATTATCATCAGTTTATATTTCCACTTTCGATTTCTCTGAAACTGTTGGCTTAATCCTCTTTGAACTTATCTGCTTGTGGTCAGTCTCTACCAAAGTTTGTTCAAATGATCGTGCTCCAGTCATATTTGGATTCTTTTTTAATTTTTCTGGTTTTTTTTGGGGGGGGGGAGGGAGGGGGGAGGGGGGGCAAAATTTAAAAAATGTTCTCCAAAATCACTTGACCAATTGCTTTGAAATAAGTCACATCATAATTTTTCCCGACTTTTTTTTCAGGGCACTGTCCTATGTTGAAGGACAGTGACTGGCTCTTACAAGCATACCTACACCCTCGATGTGCTCAAGATTCTCTGGTTGCTGTTTCCTCTGGGAAATGTTTTCTTTTTTTGTTTTTGGTCAGTGCAATGGTTATTGGTCCCTTTAGCGAATGTGTTCTTTCCACTGGAGCACTTAGAGAAACAAGTCTTCCATCCTTGAGTCCCAATAATTTCCCTCCTGCACTGGTGGGTAAATCTACCAAATATAGTGGATATGTAATGTATTATGACACAAATCTGAAATTATTACAATTGCCATTTTTGCTAGTGATATTTACCTAATCACAACACAAAAGTCCACTTAGCTGACTCTGAATTGGATCATTCATAGGCTAATCTTTATTGACTGATGTGATTGGTCAATACTGGGGGTCAGGTAGAGGGCCAAGAGGCCAGACACTACAGGACGCCCTGTTGGCCTCCAGTCCAGAGAAACATACATCTGTTTTCATTAGATTTTGCATAAATTCACATTCAAGCCATGTTAAATGTAGATCAGCAAGTAAAGGAGAGCAATTGCTACCCATAGGTATTCCATTTATTTGCTGAAATATGTGAGATCCAAATGTAATAAATGTATTATCTAAAAGAAGATGAATTGCATGTATAAGCTGTCCTATGGTGTAAGATTTCCAATTATTTTCTCTTCATTTTTTCTGACCAAAAAGAATGTTTTTTGAAAAATATTGATATTTATATATTTATAAGCCAAATGTTTGAACATTTTGATAATCATTTTTTCCAGTATTAAATTAACTTTTTCAAGAAGCAAATTTGTATTTAGTGTTGAAAAATCAAAAGTATGTATACTCTTATCTTCCAAATTTTTCATTTTTGAAATAAATTCTGTCAAATTATTAATACTCCAGAAACAATTAATACCTGTGTACTTTTGAATTGCGGAACAGTATTTATGAAAATGTTTGCTGATATTAATTTAAGAAAGAGTTACTTCCACTGATAATTGTGTAGTGCTACAATTAGATGTGCCTGCTCTAAATCATGATTTATAAGGATTTTTATACAGTTTAGGGTGCTACTGATTATGGGTTGAATGTCAAATTCAGCTGAGGACAGACTATTCAAACAGCCCTCTTGTCTTGTACATCTGTCCTGCAGTTCCCTTGGTTGGTGTAATTGCCCAAAATACCCAGTGGGGTATGTGTTAGGGGTGGCGGGTGGGGTCCTTGAATGCAGAAAATTTGTTGAATCTTTTCAAAACTAAATTTTTAGTGGCAACACCATGAGATTTTCCAGTATATTTTATGCATGTAAAATCTCAGAAAAATTAAATGTAAGACAAATAAGACAACTTGTCCATTGTCCAGATTGATACCTCATTGAAGAGAATTTATGGGCATTAATAAAATTGCTTTTTATGTGGAAGGGAAAACTTTTCTTGATGTGTAGCATTGATTTGATTTTTTACCATTAAATCCAGCCCTTCCCGTCAGGCAGAGATGATTGTTACATTAATCCTTCCCCTCTTGAATTAAGACTAAGTCAACAGCTTTCCTTGGCATGGGTTGGGCACTAAGCACCCAACACATGCAAAGAAAGCTGTTGACCTGGGGCATGTGATCTGGAAAGGTGTCCTGCAATTCTCAGTCAAATAGTTTTTCATTACTGTTGAAATATGTTTAAAACAGTGAAGCAGACAACATTTAACCACTTGCCAGTTTTGGCTAGTGTCAGGGAGAAAGGTTCAAATGTGTCTCATAGGTTGAGTTGTTTGTTTCAGGCCATGTACATTAACCCTGCAGGCCCTGTCAGATGGGGACTGGAGACAGTGGTTAGATGCTATGGATGGCAAGGAACCTGTGAGTACACATCTATCACTGACACTTGGAGGCGTGGAAAGTACACAGTTATCATCACCACTTTCAAACTGATACATGACCCTCATAACATTTTGTCAATAGTTGCACCCCCAACCTCCTCCCCACTTTACCAGCAGGACACTTTGAACTCTCAATGGTCCTTATGTCCCTTACATATAACTTTGGACTGGGCAGGCCTTTCTATGAACAAATTCCAGGTAAGCTGTGAGGGAGACTGCTCACATGAACTCGTAAAATCTGCTGTGTTGGTGAGTCATCCACAACTTTCCTGAAGTGTTTCACTGGTCGTTTTAGTGTACTCTTCAAAACCCCATAAGCAAAGACAGTCAAGGTAAATAGAAGGAAGATTTACCTGAGCCTTGCTCCTTCAGGACAGTCTAATACCAACTCTGCTTCTCCCAGATGAGCCGGATAAATTTGTAACCTTGGTGACAGTGTAGCTGCCTTGATCTCAGTAGTCCAGGAGCTGTTGCCAATATCATTTAGATACTGAAGGCAACTGAAAAACTTGTTCATTCACCAATAACCATAAAACGTTATATATATGAAGAATATAAATATAATTTAAATATTGTATCTTCCAGATATATAGTCAACCTGGCAATTCTGCAAAGGAGCAAGAAAGTAAGTTTTGCCAACTCCTCGCTTCTGCAAAATAGATGTGTTTGTGTATGTCACTAGATCAGCATATTAATGAGAAAGTGCAGTCATGTACATGAGAATGGGACAAGTAATACACTTTGTGAATAAGTTGCATCCACTTGTTCAGATTAAATTTGAGGACAAGTTAAAGCAGATGACCTTTTATTCTCCCAGTGCCTTTCACTGGTGTGAGCAAGAAAGTTTAAAGGTGGCATCTGCTTGTCAGCAAGTTTGCAGAAATGGATGAATGCACATGGATGTATTCATATCTAAATGTGGTCCTTCTCTAACACCTATTGAGCAATAGAGGGAGCCACCTGCATCAGGGCAGATCCATGTATTTAGCATGGTCAAAAGTACTTTCTCAACAAAATGAACAACACAAACACAGAATAATCTTAAGAAAATGTATTAACATATATTTGAAACATAAAGGATGCCTAAATTGATTAGAAATGGACTCTCTTTTGGTTGAAAAGGTGTTATTTATGGATGTTTATGTAGTATATAATCCAAATCTGTGCTGATCATGGTGGAAGCATCAGTCTGTTACCCTGGCAACACAGGAAGTGAGTAGGATTGCAGTTAAATATGAATGTCTCCTGTTTAGATGGTGTGGTACGTATCATTTATTAGGCATGGGATCTTTCAGCTAAGGAACCAATTTTATGGTTTGTGTATCTAAATCATTGTCAGAGGTTACAGTCCAAGAGGAATTTTTTGAACCATAGTACATGGATACTCACAGGAGCAAACTTTGTGTGGCAAATCCAATACTTTTGTTAGCCAGGGGCTGCTTCAGCATTAGATGTCACACTCCGATAATTGACAATTTTGCTCTGTCTCTCTATTTGCAGGACGGCTAGATCCTGTAGGTTTTGAATTCGTCAAGAAGTGTGTAAAGCATATAGAGGCTAAAGGTAAGGTCAAGTGCACAGATCTTGTAGCTATGAGGGGTAACAGTTGAAAAACAAGTTTTCTCCTAAAGTAAACAGTCCCAGGTCAAGCAAGGAGTATTAATTAAGCAAGCTGTTACATGAAAGTAATGCCAAATCTTAATGTTGGTTTTTAGCTCAGCCAACTTGTCAGTCAGCTGAGCTTATAACATAGGGCTGCATCCATCATCTATCGACTGTCCACAATTGCATTTTTCACTTCTCCAAACCTATTAGCCAGATCCACTTCAAACCGGTAAGGGTCAACATTGGGTGGGTCTATATAAAGTTTGTTCAAATGGGTGCATGCTTCAGTGATGATGGATTTCTTATGCATTTTTAGCTCAGCTGACTTATCAATCAGCTGAGCTTATAGGATGGTCAGTCATACAGTGTCTGTCATGTCCTCATCCTCGTCTCTTCATATTTCATATTTTCAACTTCTCCAAAATTGTTGGCCAGATCCTCTTCAAACTTGGTGGAGATGTACTTTGGGTAGGTCGTAGCCAATTTTTTTAAATGGTCATGCTCTAGTGATTTTTGCATTTTTATGAGGTTTTTTTTACCTCAGCTGACTTGTCAGTCAGCTGAGGTTTTTTGAGGGTCCGTCGTCCGTCGTCCACAATTCACATTTTCGACTTCTCAAAAACCGTCGGCCAGATTCACTTCAAACTTGGTGGAGATGTGCCTTGGGTGGGTCTCTACCAAGTTTGTCCAAATAGTCGTGGTCCAGTGATTTTAGGATTTTTAATGAATTTTTTTGTTCTTTTTTGGTAAATCTTTTAAAATCTTCTTCTCCAAATCTTCTTGGTGGCAGTTTACCTTGGGTGGGTGTCTACCAGGTTTGTTCCAATGGTCATGTTCCAATACATTTTGGATTTTTTTATGATTTTTTTTCAAAAACTTTTACAAAAGTTTTAATAGGAAAGTTTGACATGGGAATTTCTTGTAATGGTCATAACTTTAATAATATTGACCAGATTTACTTCAAACTTGGTGGGGATATGCCTTGGGTGGATCTCTATCAAGTGAGTTCAAATGCTCATGCTCTATTGATTTTTGGATTTTTTAAGAATTTTTATGTTCTTTTTGGGGGGCAAACCTTCAAAATTCTTCTCTGAAAACGCTCACCCAATTGCTTTGATATCGTACATAGACACTCCCGGGACACCTAGTTCTCAATTTGTTCACCAGGTGGCGCTGCAATTTTTTTTAATGAATTTTTTGTATGGTTTTGCTATTTTTCACTTGTTCTCAGAACCGTCCCTCAGATTAAGCTGAAATGTGATGGAAATGTTGTTGTGGAAGGGTCATACAGTTGTTTACTAGGTGGCACTGCTTTGGATTTCTAATTTTCAAGGATTTTCAATTCAGGTACTTATTGTTCAATGCAGCTTTCCTATTGATTACTATGCAAGTCAGTGGGCATCCTAATGCTAATTCACAGGACAACTGACACGAAATTTACTGTTTACTTGATAACTTGAGATCTGTTTTGAGTTAGCTACACATGTTAATTATTCTGTATGAAGGTCATGCTTAGACAGTGAATGAATGACCTTGAACTCGTTTGTGGGGTCACAGTGCAACATACATGAATTTTACTCTTCATTATAACTTGAGAACTACTTGCACTTTGATGTTGCACATGTAAGTGTTCTTCTCTAAAGGTCAGACTTACTCAGAACATGGTGTCCTTGATCCTTTCCCAAGTTCATAGAGCTGCAAGTGTGATGAATGTCAAGATCAGCTGAGGCACGGGCTGTTCACACAGCCCTCTTGTTTTTTGTTAATTGTTTGGAAAAATCTTTAAAAATCTTTTTCTCCAAAACTGCTGGGCCAGTTGCTTGGAAATTACATAGGGATATATCAGGATACCCCCAGACCTTAACTTTTACAAGAGGGAGGGCTGCATTTTTTTCTTATTTTTTTAAAATGAATTTTTGTACAGGTGGTGCTGTAACTTTTTAGTGTTTTTTGTGCATTTTCATGTTTTTTCAATGTTTTCAACTTGTCACATAGCACATTTTGGGTTCTTTTCAAATTTGGTAGGGATGTGCCTGGACTCAAATTAGGGTAAATGGTTTGTCCAGGCCTTTATGTATGGATTGATAAAAAAGAATATTAACTATGTTTGTTGCACCAGGTTATATTTGGACAAGTGGATTTTGCATACGGACAAGTCGATTTTAAAATTCACTTGTCCTGCCGACGAGTGCTTTTTAAAAAAATTTTCGTGCCCTGCATTACAGAGTATTATTGATGAATATTCATCCCTTTGTTCTATTAAGCTGTGCGGTGACTTTAACGTACAGCTCCCCAGAGATATTAAACTGCACTCTAAATGGTACAAGGAAAAAGGGTACAACTCGCATAGCCGCATCATGTATGATTTTCTTTTGTCCAATAACCTAATTTTAGCAGATTTTATGTATGATCAACCTGTCTCTTACACCTATTTTAGTCACAGTTTAAATGTTTTCACCTGGTTGGATCATATAGTTATTCCTTATCATGATTTGTCCAATGTTGTGAAATGTAACATAGTACCACATGACCCAGGCAATACTAGTGACCATTTGCCTGTTTCGCTGACTGTTAACGTTTGTATACCAGATGCTACTCATAAGCAGCAGAGACCTCAAAAATTTGATTCGCGATTTTCAAGACCAAATTGGAAATCAACGACTTGTAACCAGAAATATAAAGATCTACTTGAACAAAAATTGTCTCATATATCTTATTTGCCTGGTCAATCTACCCAGGACAGTGACCTTGACCTCACAAATCAAGTAAATGATCATATACATGAGATTAATAATGCTATCCTGTCTGCTAGCAAAGAAGCTGGTATAGTTAGTCATAAGTTGTACAAACCTAAAGCTTATTGGGCACCAAATCTCTCGTATCATAGGGACAGAAAGAGATTGTGGTGGAGAATATGGGTAAGCGCTGGACGCCCTGGATCTGGTGTTCTTCATGATTGTTATAAAAATGTCAAGAAAGTTTTTAGACGCGAATCTAGACGTGCCGTACAAAAGCATGTTGATGGAGGTCATTTTAAGCTAAACAGTCTTTATAATCAGAGAAACATGTCTTCTTTCTGGAATATTCTGAACAAAAATACTGGTAAAAAACCATCTTCTAATATAGCTGTTCAGCAGTTTGGTGATTTTTATCGATCTATTATGAACGGAAATCCTTCTAGTGATTCGCCTTTAGGCACTCAACAACTTCGTGTGGCCGAGCAAGTAGAACATAACTTTATTACACACAAAGATAACTGTGATCAGTTTACCGTTACGAATGATATGGTGAATAGCATGATCAAATCGCTGAGAGGTAATAGTGCACCTGGTTGTGATCTTATTACAGTGGAGCACCTGAGATACGGAATTTCAGAAGTACTGTGCACACATTTGGCACATCTGTATACTTTTATATTAAATAAGAAAATTGTCCCAGAGGTGCTCCAGGTGGGTCTTATAACTCCAGTTCTTAAAAAACCACATCTGGATCCGAATGATCCTAATAATTACTGGCCCATTACCGTAGGTTCAATACATGCGAAATGCATAGAATTATGCCTCCTACCCACGGACGCTGTAAGTGATGCTCAGTTTGGTTATAGAAAGGGGAGGAGCACTGAATTTGCATGCTCCTATTTACATGATTTGATAACATATTTTAATTATCCTGTATTTGTGTGCAGTTTGGATGCAACCAAATGTTTTGATTCCATCTGGCATGACGGTCTTTTTCATAAGCTTTGGTCGCACATAGAAGTAAACAAATGGGTATACATTGTTCTATGGTATCGGAGTCTAAAAGCTATTGTTAAGTGGAATGGCGAATACAGTCATCCTTTCCCGGTTACGATTGGTACCCGACAGGGCAGTATCTTATCACCCAAGTTATTTAACATTTTTATTAACGATTTATTATTAAACCTGCGATCATCTAATTTCGGTTTAAAGATTGAGAAGGACATACATAATTGCTTCGCTTATGCGGATGATGTTACTTTGTTTGCGTCCACTGCTGTTCAGTTACAGTCACTTATTGATATTTGCTACGAGTACGCCACTAGCTGGCGCTTTAAGTTCAATATTAGGAAGTCTGTTTGCATGATAGCTGGTAGAAGCTATCATGCGGGCAGATTTCTTAATGAGCCTGTATGGCATCTTGGGGATGTCTTTTTGTCTAATGTAAAAGAAATCGAATTACTCGGTGTAACTTTTTCAAATAATCTTAAAACAGATAAACATGTAGCTAAACGAATGTCCACAGCACGATGTGCTATATATAGATACTCCGGCTCCGGCGTATGTTACCCAGGTTTATCCTCTCAGGTGAAGGCACATATCTGGAATACTGTTGGTGTGCCTTCTCTTACTTATGGTCTAGATTGTGTTCATTTGAACAAATCAAATCTGAAATCCATTGAATCAACACAAAGTTCTATTATAAAATCCTTAGTTGGTTTAAGTAAACGATCTCGCTCAACTTGTTTATTAGCCGCTTTAAATGTACCTAAGGTAAATGACATAATAGCTCATGATACTCTGTCTTTGTTTAAACGGATATTAAATGTACCATCACCAGCCAGAGACCTGTCTATTTTTCTGCTTTCTCAGCAACTTGTACAGGGAAAAACTGTCATGGGAACCTTGGTTGATCGCGTGGCAGAACTAGGTATCTCCCCTCTCAACGTTGCTCTCGGCGGTGTCCGCACTCGACTTCTCGCTAACTCTAGGGAGCAGCCTAGTGCGGGCACCGTCGATTCGTTGCGATACCTCCTTTCTCATAATGATTATAATATTCCTTACGGTGCTCCGCGTAAATTAGTTCAGCTTTTAACCAAATCTTAATGACTTCTGTCACTGATCTTTTAAAGTTTCTCATTATTAGCCATCTTGGGCCCCCATGCGGCGGGGCGGCTGGCCAGATGCGCCTGCTAATGCAGGTTCGTCGGGTCGGCCGGCCTGCGGCTGGGAGGACCAGTATTCCTGCCGCATACATAACTGCTTGGTCTTACTTTTGTAATTGTATGTATTATATCATTTGACTCTATGTAGATTATGACTTTTGTGTGTGTGTGTGATAGTGTGCTATATTTGAGATTGTATATACGTCCTATATCATCTGATATTGTAATCTTCTGTACTTTTACCGATGTGAAGGTGGTGTATTTATGTATTTATATGTATTTCTTCGTGTATTCGGAGGGAAAATAAAATTATTATTATTATTATTATTGTATTTGTGTCTTTTTGCCCAGAACAACTTCCTAGTAGTCAATATCCTATTCCGCAGTCCGAACTCTTTACTCTCCATAAGCTAACCTGTCCCTGTCTAACCTATATACATATGGAATTACTATTGTCCATATTGCACAAGAACAATTTGACTTACCCCTGAACCAATATGTACCCTTTCTAGCTGGACAGCTTATCCAAGCTAAACCATCCGCCAATGTTTAACTGAAGTGGAAACAAGCTGGGGCACTATATTCAGTCCCAGTGATTGTAAAATAAACAGTTGCAGCTAGACCACCTTTACAAACCAAGGGAAATCCTAACAAGGACTGCAACAATGTACATCCAGCGCCAGAGATGTAAAACAAACTCCATGATGACACCTACTCCTCAAACAATTAAGCTCTATTTAACTGCCAACCCTGAGTCAATGTGTCAACTTAATGTGTCAGGTTTGTGACACTTGAGAAAATACTGTCAATTTTGAGTAATTTTTTAATACTGAGTAAATGTGCATTTAGGCATATCAGAAAAGAATGGAAGTCATTAGCATTTATGCCAAAAACATGCTATCAAAACAATTTTTCTTAACAGGATTTTAAGTACAATTAGGCAAACATGCAACTGTCGTTGTTTGTTCATTATGTGATGCTGTTGGTATTTTCTGATTTTTACCCTTGGCGCACACAGTGCCGGAGGGTGTTGTCATCCCCTGCGCTGTCCGTCCATTTTGTCGACGTTACCACGATATATCAAAAAATATTCACCGTAGCTGTGCCAAATTTTTAATGTATTTATTTGAAGGCCGTCTGAGTGGCTTCAACCCTGATGATGTTACTGTTATTTCCAAAAATATTGACAGCAGCTTTAACAATTTTTGACAGAGATGTATCTTATGAGGGGCCAGGTCCTATTTAAAACCAGCATCTTCTAATTATTTTTTTACCTTTTTATAAAACTTTAAATATATTTATTTGAAAGCCATCTGAATGGCGTCAACCCTGACTACGTTACCGTGATAACTCAATACAATATTGACGCAGCTTTACCAACTTTTTATCAGAGATGTATCTTATGATTGACCAGGTTCATATTTAAAACCAGCTTCTTCTGATTAATTTTAAATTTTTCATATAACTTTTAATGTATTTATTTGAAAACTGTCTGAGTGGCATCAACCCTGACGACATTACAGCAATATCTCAAAAAATATTCACCACCGCATAAACAAATTTTCGTCAGAGATGCATCTTATGATGGACCAGGTTGCTATGTAAAACCAACTCCCTCTTTGTATTTATAAACTTTATATGAAACTTTAAAGTATTTATCTTCAAGGCCGTCTGAGTGGTGCATAACCCTGACGACGTTACCATGATATCTCAACAAGGATCCAATGCAGATTCACCAAATTTTTGTCAGAAATGCACATTATAGTAGACCACATTCCTGTTGAAAACCATCTGCCTCTTATTATTTTTAAATTTGTTAAGAAACTTTTGAAGTATTTATTTGATGGCCGTCTGAGTGACCCACAATACAGTGGTCTCTGTCACCAGAACTTGCCCCAAGAACACATCTAAAAGTGCTCTGTCATTTCACAGAACACAGTATGGAAATTGTACATAAATTATTCTACTGTGAAGTCTCAAAAAATGCATAATTGAGTGAAAAAATATTGTGGGGTAAAGGGTAATCTGTTCTCTGCACACTATTTTTAATATCTTATGGAAATTGGGAATTATTGGGAAGGGTGTATATACAACCTAGCATTACTAGTGGAATACAGTGGTACTTGCAGTATGTGGCCACCCCTTCTGCCAAGAAAAAGTGGCCACATACAGCAGGTAACTCATCACGGGTAAATTTTACAAAGAAATTGACTCCTATATCTGAGCATAATTACCACAAAAAGCAATGTGGCTGCTGAAGGCAGTGGTTGCATACAGCAGGTACCACTGTTGTAGCAACTGTGACATATTGGCTTACATGTATATCTCTGTAAGGGTGGTCTCTAGGACCATGCTTACCAATAAACACTAATAGGCAAGTACTTGTAGGTTATTTTTGTTGGGGCGGGGACGGGGGGGTGATTTCAATCTTGAGTGAATTTTTTTTTTTTTTTTTTTTATGAATTTTTCAATTTGGGTACTTTTTGGGTAATGCATGATTCCTAGTGATTCCCATGTAAGTCAATGGGAATTGCAATGAAAAGTCACATTTTTTTCCTTTCTCTGTAAAATTCTCATCCTGCAGACTAGAGTGGGACTTATGGGTTGCATGTCAATGTCAGTTCACACAGCTCTCTGGCTCACAAGTATGTATCAATGTTAGTAGACAGGTAAACCTTAGCATAGATTTTTTTTTTTTTTATAATGAAAATAAAATTCTTCAGTATTACTGTAATAATTACGATAATGATAGCAATAAAGGGTGTAAGTATTCAGTTTATTCATTTGTCTTACCTTTATTTCTCGTTGCAGGTTTGAAAGACCAAGGTCTATACCGAGTGGTTGGAGTTAGTTCAAAGGTCAACAAATTGATTAGTTTAGGACTGGGTAAGTTTGTTTTTTCCAGTGTGGAAAGTTCCAGTTAGGAGGAGATTTATCGCCAAATTCGAAGAATGCACAAAAAGACACCCCTACCCAGTGAAAGTTAGTGAGTGAGTGAGAATGTGTGTGTGTGTGTGTGTGTGTGTGTGTAAGAGAGAGAGAGAGATGTTGAAGTTTAAAACTGTATGTGTATTTTAGAGGAGCTGAATGTTTCACACAGTTTGTGATTTGATTTTATTCTGAACTTTGATTTTAGTGTGTACTGACATAGCTTCTGCACACATCCCATTTGTATGCCTGGGCTAAAATTTTAATGGCTTTTATCTGACACCTTGGAATGACCTTTAAGATCTTCACTTTTATGGTTAAGAAGCTTGGGACTCAATTTTGATGGAACTAATTGTATTGTGTGACAGTTAACCTCAACCAGAAAGTAATTTTAAAGACTGTGCTGGCTTGATTGAATGCTGATTGTACTAGTTTAGTGTACCTTGTGGCTTTTGTTGTGTTACAGATCGCAGAAAATCAGACAAGAAGATGCTAGATGACTTGAGTGACTATGAAGTGAAGACAGTAACTAGTGCTCTCAAGAGCTTCTTCAGGTAAGAGCCGTCTCAGCACCAGCATCAAAAAGTACACTGCAGCCAAGGTATAAACAGTATGCCGTGTGTACTTGGGCCAGTTTGTTACAGCAAATACTTTGTTGCTGTGGGTCACTAGCAGAACTATAATTGTTGCTAAGTCAGTACTGTAGACTTGTTATTGTTATCAGGCCAGTATCACACTCATTCTGATAGTTGCTGCCCAATCAATAGAGTAATGATGTAACTATTACTATTGCCAGGTCATTCATTACCACAACCACTATTCAATGTTTCTCTGTAGTGGCCCTTCAAAATAAGACATTCTGAAGGTCGCGGGTTGGAGACCCGACCATTCTGTGGTCAATAAACAAATCCACTGTTCTCCTTTTAGAAGTTTTTCTCTTTATAATCCCTTGAGAAACTTTTTTCATGGAAAACACTGTCATTGTTGTCTCATTACGGCAACACGTGCTACTTAAAACCACCAATTGTGTTAGATAAAAATGGTCACATCTGGCAGGTTGAATTCATATCGGGTAAACGAGGAATATTGGCTGCTGTGTTGTCTGACGTGTGGTCATGAAGCCAGGTGATCTGTCAAGGAAGTGGTCTTATATTAGAGGTCTGCAAAGTCACCAATACCATAACTGCTGTGCCTGTTATTACTGGGTCAACAATCCAATTGGTTTATTGGTACAATACAAGTAATACAAACACAATGGAAATAATTCCAGGGTGAAACCCTATTGGGTCTATTGACTCTGTAGGGTATTTATGAACATAAATTACAAACGCAAAGTTATCAGCTCATCAAGGTAAATATAAATTCTGCATTAGAAACACCCTTTGAACCTTTTGGGCTCAAAAACATAAAGAAAACCCCCACAGCTCTGGGACTATGACCTAAAGGTATGTCATGAAACAAAAGTATGTCACTCGGTCAAGTGTGTGGGTCCCTGCTATTCGTGTCCAGGCTATAATTCGCTTGTCCTTCAACTTAGAATAATGAAACTTTAGACACAGGTGCATCTGGACATAAGGGTGTGTTATGTACCAAAAGTAGGTCACTAACTCAAGTATCTGGGTCACAGTGACATATCCTTGTAAAATCATGTCAGGGTTATAATTCCTTTTACTATCTAACTTAGTTTCATGAAACTTCACACACACACATCTTGACCTGAAGGTGTGTCATGAAACAAAAGTAGGTCACTAGGTCAAGTATCTGGGTCATGGTGATAAATTCATGTAAAACTACATTACACTTCATTATAAGGAAACACAGGCAAGGGCCTGACAGCTTCCGAAGTTAGGAATACTATAAGTAAAGCAGTAGTAATAGTATGACCGGTTTTGCCTCCGGTGGGGCTCATTAGGTACTGGTCACGACAGTTGAGACTTGTGTTTTTATACTCGGGTATAACTTTTGACGTTCCTAACGAAAAGAGAGCAACGTCAAACGCAGGGAGAAAGTTTTTCTGCGTGGAAGAAAAAACGGTCCACCCATCGAGTGACGTGGTGACAGAAGCTGTATCTCTGTTGGTACGTGTATCTCTGTTGGTACGTGCTTCCATGGTGATGAGTCTGTGACGTCACAGGCCAAGGCTAAGATGGTCTAATGGCTAATTCCAGTAGTCATATGTACCCACATAATAATAGGGAATACACTTACTCCACAGTTATTGAATGGGGTAAAAATCAAAATGAATTGAATCATGGAATCCCAAGTGGGATTTCTCCAATAAAATTAATCTTGTTGATAGAAAGCGGAATTGTGATGAGTTTTAACTGTCATGTAGTATAAAATGGTGTTTAAATACATTATACATTACACTTCATGCCTGGGCTATAACTCTGTTGTCCTTTGACTTAGAATCATGAAACTTTGCACACCTGTGTATCAGGACACAAGAGTGTGTCATGCATAAAAGTAGGTCACTAAGTCAAGTATCTGGGTCACGTTGATAGCCTATTTTTGTTGACTACAGTCATTCCAAATAATACCTGTGATTAGCAAGGTTATAAATGAGGGGAGGGGGACATGGATCTAGCAATCTCTGATTACCTTTTAATTAGAAAAATGTTTCAACACTTTTTACCCTTCGGCCTTATGAGGCCAACAGGTATTGTTGTACCCGGCGCCGTCCATCTGTCCATCCGTCTGTTTGTCTGTCCGTTCGTCCGTCCATCCCGTGGTTTTACCACCATAACTTCAGAAATTTTTGAGACAGGACTTTCAAATTGCACATGATAGTACATTCCTATATGGCCTACTTCGTGTGCAAGCATAGTTGACCTTGACGTAATTTTTAAGGTCACACAATGGTCACATGTGCTGAGCGACGTTACCACTCTAACTATTGAAAGCCTGCATCTAGCAAGCTACAGCTTACACACAAGAAGCTTCATAGAGTGATCTAGAAGCCTATTGAAAATGGAGGTCATAGCTCTATATTTGACCTACTTTTTGAGGTCAAAGGTCAAGTGCATAATGGTGGTATTGGTATAAATAAGGAAGTATTTTAGTCAGTTACATGAAATTTATACACACATGTATCATAACCAAAAAATGTGTCATGAATCAAAAGTAGGTCTCTAGGTCAAGTATCTGGGTCACAGTGACCTATTCATTGAAATTTTGTTTACCCACTATAACTTCAGAAGCTTTTGAGACAGGACTTTCAAATTGCATATGATAGTACACCACTGCAAGCATAATTGACCTTGACCTAATTTTCAAGGTCACACACGGGTCACAAGTTTGCTGAGTGACATTGTGCATCTAGAAATCTAAATCTTTAAACAAAAGAAGCAACACAGGGTGATCTAGAATGCTATCGAAAGTCAAGGTTATACCTCTATATTTGGCCTTATGTTTTTGAGGTCAATGGCCAAGTGTACAATAGTAGTATTTGTATAGGTAACTATACCTGATACTATGGGACACTATCCTATTCACTTACAGCAAAAGAGATTGAAGGCGGCCGAAGGGTACTACGTTCTTTGAATGGTATTTTTTCCTTGTTTGGCACGGTGCTGAAAGGGTAGCTCAATCAATTGAATCCACTTTGGGTTTGGACTCAGCTTTGACTTGAGATGGGTAATCTCTATTCTAATAGTAATATAAAAAAAATTTTGAGTTCTCCTCAAAGTCTTCAGTTTCACTGTTAATTCTCTTAACTCCCAGTAACTGACTATGGTCCCCCAGTTTTGGAATGTCTGGGTGAGGTGACCTATAGCATAAGTAGTTTATTTAAGTATTCATTGATTACATACAACTTTTTTTTCAAATAAGAGCTAAAATGACAAGGCAAGTGTCGTGATGCGAGGCATAAATTTCCTTTATTGGCTTGACCCCGTTTTTTTTCAAATATTTTTTTAAAACCAAATGAGGAATGAATTTGGTCAGAGAATTTTTCTGCATCTCCATTCTGAAACAAATTAAAAAATGATAGCAGTTTTCGATACATAGGGAAATGTGCCTTTTTCCAGTGATGAGTTATGTGAGTGAATGGAATTACAGTAAGTGATTTGACTGAAATTTCTGTTTTTGTTTGGTTTTTTCCCGTGTTGTCAGGACATTACCAGAACCTATGATGACGTTCAAGCTTCACTATGACTTTTTAACTGCTGCAAGTAAGTATTTATCATTGTACAATTGACTGAGGGAGACTCCACTACTGAACAGTAGCTTTCTGTGAGGTTATGCCTAAGTTAATGATATACAAAAGTGAAAACTGTACTTGCCATATCAGTGGTAACAATAATTGTCTTCAGATTACACTCCAAATACATGTGGAAAGTGCAGTATGTAAAGCATACATTTTTCCAAAATGTAGAATTTCCAGATTCATATTGTGGTGCTGTGGCCATGTTTGCATGCTGCTATGTTTACACAGTGAGTGTAAAAGTACACAAAATGATCATTACCATTGGAAACAAATTAATTTGAATTCAGATGGCACATATTCATAGAGCATAACAACACATTTATGGAAAACTAAATGTTGTACCAGTATTATCAAATAAAATTGACACTTTCCAGCTCAAATTGGCCGAAAGCACCTAGATGTAAATTGTTGTCTGCCTTTATGTTTTTACATAGATAACTTGTTACTGGAAACATTTTTGCTGAAATTTGTAAGACCATTTATGATGTCACACCCTAGGTCAGTAGCTTTCCTTGGCATTGGTAGTTTTGAGTTTCATTGATGCTCCTGAGATACAACAGGTTCAATGTATTTCCCATATTATGCGTATGTACAGCATAATATGCAGAATAGAATATGTTGAGACAGAGCTGTGTCTTGTTTTTGTCTTTTTGTTTTTTTGTTTGTTTGTTTGTTTTTTTATTCCAGAACAAGAATTAAAGACTTCGCGAATCAATGATGTACACATGCTGGTTCACAAACTTCCAAAGCCAAATTACGAAATGCTGGAGATTCTGATAAAACACTTGACACGGTAAGCAGGGGCCCTACAGCTGTATACAGTGGTACCTCTCTTGATAGACCCCTCTAATGAGGCACCACATATCTTTTTTAAGACCCCTTTCTCGGAACACTGCACTATCTTTTCCATGTTGTTGTACCTCTAATGAAAGACCACCTGTTTTGAGAGACTGCATTTTGACCCGCCGTAGGGACGGTCTCTCTAAAGAGGTACCACTGTACCTCCATTGTGTGTCAATATTTGCCAAGAGAAAAACTTCTAAATTACCTGCTCGTGATCATGAACAGAAACACAGTCATCAAAAGAGAAACATGTAATTTCTTAAATTCTTATATACATGTATTGCACATGTGGTCTTCCATTACACTATTCAGAGCAAGTTCTTTCATGTGCTGATGCCACTGATAGAATTAAATACAGAAGAAAATGCTGACTAGACTTGGAGTATGTTGTGATTCCATGATTTCCAGCCATGAGTTTGATTTATTTGATCCACATCTTTGATGGCCAGGTAAAACCTGACTCGATGATCAAATAAGATTTTTCCAGTTAGTCATTCGGGCCTGTCGTTTGTTGGGTCTGGAAGACGTAGTAACCCACGTGTAGAGCAGTGCATCAACTTGTAGAAATGCATCTTATTTTGGCAGAGTGGCAGCAGAGAGCAATGTCAACTTGATGAGCCCATCCAACCTTGGTGTTTGTTTTGGTCCCACACTGATGAGGTCCCAAGAAGAAACTATGGCGGCCATCATGGACATCAAGTTCTGCAATATTGTGGTGGAAATCCTGATTGAAAACTACGAAAAGGTACGTGACACAGTGGGTGCCTGTCTTGAGAGACCACCTGCCTCAAGAGACATGCACCTTGTCAAGATACTCCACTCAGTAAATTTATTATAATGTGATAAATATCATGGTGCACGGTTGGCCGAGCTGCAACAAGCTCGCCTTTCACCTCTGCGGCCCGGGTCTGAATCACGGCCGGGGAAGCATGTTGGAAAGAGTTCCTACCACTCTGACTGTGCACGGTGGTTTTCTTCGAGTCCTTCGCTTTCCTCCACCAAACATGCAGGTAGGAAGTATAGGCCACGATCTGTGCCAGGGAGAGTGATTAATATAGGCTTGGCCTGCTTCGCAATCCATGTAAAAGATATGGGTCTATACCTCCTGAGGGAGATCACTTGTCTTGAGAGAAGGCAGTTTGGGTATCCCTCGGGGTGGTCTTTTAAGCCAGGTTTTGCTGAATACTGCTGGGCTTTGTATCTAAATTAAACAGAAATCTGTGATGTCCTTTCGTCATAGCCTTTGATCGTTATTTATGTAATCTCTTGGTCCTTTCATCGTTTTACTACTTTGTAACTTCAGCAAAATAATACTAAATGAGCATACCTGTATGTTACAGACCACCATTGTGATTGGCTGGTTGTGCATCCCAGCGGAGATAGTCCGTAATTGTGAAAATACTGTGTTTTCAGCATCCTGTAGCTTCTGTTTATATAAAGTTAGCTAAGTCAGGTTTGCTTCATCACAGAGTTGCTTCATTGGTGGTCATATAGGTGCACCGTCTTCCGGGCCAGGTGGGAACTTGATGGTGGGGAAGGACAGTGATGTGACCCTGGCATACACCTGTATAAAGCTGACATCCTGGTGTTGTTTCATATTTCATTTATCACAAATTAATGAGCTGGGAATTATATGACAAAAATCCATCCTTGTTTTTTCTGACATTTTTATATGTTAAATGCCGTTCAGGGGAATTTTAAAATACCCAAATGCTGATTTTTTAGACTGAAAAATGCTAATATGAAAAAGAGAAGGATTTATAACTGTGGTCTGTGGCCTATTAGGGCTAACTCTGTATGTATTGGGGCTCACATGGTCATGTTGTTATTCTATTATCGTCCATCAAGCAAGTTAAAAATGAGAAGTCCGCACTTTTTGACAACTACCTGGACAATTTTGAGCGATCCTAACAACTTTTATATGGATGGGACATACAAGATATGGCCCTGGACTGAAGATCACAAGGCAAATGGTTTGGGCTAAATTATTGTGTACCTCAGGCCAGCTTATGAAAGGAGAAAAAAAGTTTTACACCCACAGCTTGACTGTGAATATCAAGTTTAATAGTCTCAATATTCTATAAATTCATTAAGTATCACATTTATGTCACAAATCATTGTGCATTGAAATGTTGCACCTATCGGTGGAACCACACCACATAAATAATAACAGGATTCACTGCAAGACATTTAACAAGTGCACAGGTCATGCCTCATTTGCTGACTGTTTGGTAGATAGATAGCTTCCATAGTCCTTTGTATTTAGCAATACCTCACAGGTACTCCACAGCTAATCATATATGTGTATGAGAAATTAACAATGCTAATATGATAGGAATAAATTATGCTAATTTCATTAATATGAAATTTAGTTACCCTCTCTTTCAAATTTTTAATTTTGTAGCATTGTCATTGTAGGCCTAAAGCCCCCATTCATATGACCTTTAAACTTGACGGGGCAAGTCCTACTAAGGCTTTTGTGTGCCCCAAGTTCAGCTATCGGTAGAGCTTAACATCACTCATATTGGTTGATAACTTTTTGAGTTGGGTGATAAAACAAATTTTTGCATTGCTTGAAAGAAGTAATGCTGTAGTTGCAGCATCACTTGTCAAGCAATGCAAATTTCACCGACTTTAGATAAGGAGTGTTGGTCATTGAATGAAAGCTGCAAATATTAAATAAGTTACAGCTTGAACTAAAAACCTGCTGCAGCACATGCTGCCCTTGTGCGAGTACTGATGTCTGATGGCTGTGTGTTGTAGATATTCAATACTACTCCACCTGGGATGGACAATAAGAATCAAGCTCCAATTCTGCGGTCTAATAAACCAGCCTTGGTGCCAAAGCCTCAAAGCATGGCCTTAGGTCAGATAATGGGCAACACCAGCCCCACGGCTACCAGTCCTGCCTCCTCCACCTTAAGTACAGTCTCCAATGTGGCACCCACCTTCAACAGCACCAACAGCACACCGACACCAGTCAATCAGAATCAGACGTACGCACAGTTTAGAGCCAAATTACGCCCAACTGGTTCTGGGCTTTACAATCAGTTCTCTCCTGGTGAGTACCCAAATTTGCTTTTGTACCCCGTGGTGGCATTGAAATTATCGGGTTTACAAGTTGATTCAAGTAGTCAAGCTCCAGTGATTAAAATGGATTTTTTCATGAATTTTTTTGTCCTTTTTATGTGGTAGAATTTGAAAAAAATCTCTGAAATGTGTGGCAAATTGCTTTGAAATTCCATGACACATCAGCTTGGAATGTGTGTATTGGAAATGCAAACATGGTTCCGCCAGTTAGCAGAGTGACTTGTCTGGAGGTTAATGGCACCGAAACAAGTCTTGTGCTGGTGACCCGATTTTATATTAAGGCTAGTAAAGCCTAACATTTTCTTGTAGATTTCATATTTTATGAATATGGTTTATTCCTTTCACAAGTTAATTTGCTATAATGATTTAGAACTATGCAGTTTTTCAGCAAATAGTACGGAATAGGGTTTTTCTGTTAGAATATTAGACTTGGTAGTGTTCAAATGATACATGGGCTTACAGATTTGGGTTTGTTAAGTTTCTCCTTATGTTAAATAGGAAAACTGCATGGTCACATTAAAATTATCAGGTTCACAAGTTTATTTAAGTGGTCATACTCCAATGATGTTTGTTTTTTTAGCTCAGCTGACTTGTCAGTCAGCTGAGCTTATCTTATGGTCCTCCGTCCGTCGTCCGTCCGTCCGTCCGTCCGTGCGTCCGTCAACAATTTACATTTTCGACTTCTTCTCCGAAACCGTCAGCCAGATCCACTTCAAACTTGGTGGGGATGTGCCTTGGGTAGGTGTCTTCCAAGTTTGGTCAATTGGTCACGGTTCATTGATTTTTGGATTTTTAATGAATTTTTTTGTTCTTTTTTGGGCAAATCTTAAAAAATCTTCTTCTCCGAAACCGCTCACCCAATTACTTTGATATCACACAGAAATATTCCCTAGGACACCTAGTTCTTAATTTGTTCACCAGGTGGTGCTGCAATTTTTTTCTATTTTTTTATGAATTTTTGTGTGTTATAGCTATTTTCGACTTCTTCTCCAGAACAGTAACTCAGATTAAGCTGAAACATGGTGGATATGTTCCTTGTAGAATGGTCAAACAAAGTTGTTCACTATATTGGAATGCTGCAGATTCCTGATTTTTAACGATTTTTTCAATTTGGGTACTTATCGGTCAATGCAGCTTTCCTATTGATTACCATGGAAGTCAATGAGCATTCTAATGCTAATTCACATTTTGGACTTCTTCTCCAAAACCGTCATGCAGATTAACTTCAAACTTGGTGGGGATGTACCTTGGGTGGGTGTCTACCAAGTTTGTTCAAATGGTCAGGCTCCAGTGATTTTTGGATTTTTAATTAATTTTTTTGTTCTTTTTTTGGACAAATCTGAAAAAATCTTCTTCTCCAAAAGCGCTTACTCAATCGCTCTGATATCACACGGGAAGACACCTAGGGACTCCGTGTTCTTAATTTGTCGACCAGGTGGGGCTGCAATTTTTTACTAATTTTTTATGAATTTCTCTGTGTTCTAGCTATTTTTGACTTCTTCTCCAAAGTCAATGGGCAATCTAGTGCTAATTCACAGGACAACTGACACAAAATTTACTGATAACTTGAGATTTGTTTTGAGTTAGTACTGTGATGCTGCACATGTTAATGTTTTTGTATGAAGGTCATGTTCAGACAGTACATGAATGACTTTGACCTCATCTCTGGGGTCACAGTGCAACATACATGAATTTTACTCTTCATTATAACTTGAGAACTACTTGAACCTTGATGTTGCACATGTTAGTGTTCTTTTATGATGGTCAGACTTACTCAGAACATGGGTGACCTTGATCCTTTCCCAAGTTCATAGATCTGCAAATGTGATGAATGTCAAGATCAGCTGAGCATGGGCTGTTCACACAGCCCTCTTGTTTAATGAAATTTTTGTCCCTTTTTTGTGACAAAATCTTGAAAAATCTGTGAAACTGTGTGGCAAATTGCTTCAAAATTGGATAGGGACACATCTGGTGCCTCAACCTTAATTTGTTCAACATACGGTGCCAGCAGAGCATTAGGCCCATGAGCCTTTTGTTTATTTCTTCTCCAAAACTAATATTCTGTGGCATGCAGCTTGTTTGCCACAGTCCTGAAAACAGGAAGACAATAAGAAAAAGAAAAAGAAAAAAAAAATTGCCCACTGTTGCATCTGGCAACTTGGCATACCCACAGCCCCTGCCCGTGTTGCCATAGCCAGAGTCATGGGAGCCTTTACAAGGGCTACCTCTGCCCTTCCCTTCCTTCAGTTGCCCACACTAGTTCCTGTTGACTGGATTCTCCTCAAATGTGGAATCTACCTGGGTGAGTCTCTGCCCACTTTGTTCAAATGCCCATGTTCCAGTGGTTTTTGGATTTTTTTAAAATGAATTTTCAGCTCAGCTGACATGTCAATACAGCTGAGTTTTCAGGCGTCTCGATCAGCTGAGTTTTCAGGAGGCTCGGTCGTCCATCATCTGGCGTCATCCATCCACATTTCACATGCTCAGTTTCTCCTCCAAAACTGTTAACCATATTCACTTCAGACTTTGTAGGGATGTACCGTAGCTGAGTCTCTAGCAGTTTGTGTGCAAATGGTCATGCTCCAGTGATTTTTAGCTCCGCTGACTGACAAGTCAGCTGAGTTTATCTTATGGTCCGCCGTCCGTTGTCCATCTTCCGTCCATCTGTCTTCCGTTGTCCGTCAACAATTCACATTTTCAACTTTTTCTCCAAAACCATCAGCCAGGTCCACTTCAAACTTGGTGGGGATGTGCCTTAGGTAGGTGTCGACCAAGTTTGTTCAAATGGTCACGCTCTATTGATTTTTGAAAATTTTGTGAATTTTTTAGCTCAGCTGACTTGTCAGTCAGCTGAGCTTATCTCTATGGTCCTCCGTCCGTTGTCCGTCGTCTGTCAACAATTCACATTTTCGACTTGTTCTCCGAAACCGCCAGCCAGATCCTCTTCAACCTTGGTGGGGATGTGCCGTGGGTGAGTGTCTACCAAGTTTGTTCAAATGGTCATGGTCCAGTGATTTTTGGATTTTTAATTAATTTTTTAGCTCAGCTGATAATTCAGCTGAGCTTTTAGGAGGGTGAGGCATCCGTCGTCCGTCTGTCGTCCGTTCACAATTCACATTTTCAACTTATTCTCAAAAACCATCAGCCAGATCCACTTCAAACGTGGTGGAGATGTGCCTTGGGTGGGTCTCTACCAATTTGTTCAAATGGTCACGGTCCAGTTATTTTTTTTTTATTTTTCGTGATTTTTTTTTTTTTTGGGGGGGGGGGGAAATCTTAAAAAATCTTATTCTCTGAAATGCTCACCCAATTGCTTTAATATCACACAGGAACCCTCCCTGGGACTCTTAGTCATTAATTTGTTCACCAGGTGGCGCTGCAATTTTTTTCTAATTTTTTTATGAATTTTTGTGTGTTGTAGCTATTTTCGACTTCTTCTCCAGAACCGTTACTCAGAGTAAGCTGATACATGGTGGATATGTTCCTTGTAGAAGGGTCAAACACAGTTGTTCACTATGTGGGAATGCTGCAGATTCCTGATTTTTAACATTTTTTCCAATTCGGATACTTATCGGTCAATGCAGCTTTCCTATTGATTACTATGGAAGTCAATGGGCATTCTAATGCTAATTCACATTTTCGACTTCTCCAAAACGTCATCCAGATTTACTTCAAACTTGGTGGGCAGGTACCTTGGGTTTGCCTCCTAAGCATCCCCCAGACTGGCTATCGCTTTCTTATGTGGGTGCTCGTCGGGGTCTGCCGTCCGCCGGCAGTATTTTAATTCAGTTACGCAATTTTACTAATTAGCTTGATCAACTCGATAACGTGGTCAGGGACTCTCAGCCAATTGACTCAGCCCTGTTCGCCAGTCGGTCAAGACGATGAATTATTAATGAGCTGCGCGCCGACCAATCAGGTCTCACTTCCGGTAGTGTGATGCAACGAAGCATGGCAGCCCCCATGGGACTGATGTTTATCAACAGTAGCTCACTTGGCAATCGGTATGGCACGAGTAAAAGGATTAACTTCAACATTTCCTACTCCAAGTCGATGTCAATACACAACTTGGTGGCAAGGATGGAGCTGGTTTTAGTATCATTTCGCAATGGGGCCGGACAAGGAAAGACCATCGTCTGTGCCCGGCTCGGTGTCAACCCCGAAAAAAACATGCATTTTGGCAGAATCACAGACATCATGTTTGACATGTGGACAGGAAAAAAGATGCGGAAAACGTGAAAGTTACAGTAGTATTTGTCCTACAGCTTCTTCGCGAAGCAAAGTAAACAAAAATCTGGGGTCACGCGAGTTAGCGACTTCCCTTTTCCAGTCGGCAGGACCAAGAGTGTGTCCCGTCATTCCACTGCTGCACTATGAATTGCATCGATCTGCTCGTCAGAAGGAATAACCTGCATGTTTGCCTTCCTCAGGCAATCTTCCAGCAACTTTCCCAGTTCTTCCCTCTTCATGATTGTCTTTCTTGTGTCCAATATACAAGCAATGAATTAGCCACCTAATTAGGTTATGCAATTCACAAGATTTACCGCTACTGTCTGCACCATGAATACACAACTGACCGCGGTTAAGCCACGCCTCGCCTTCTCCTTAATCCTGTAATTGCTTGGATACAACTGTTGCGCAATTAGCATCACTTCCCAGTATGCTATTGTGCATCCGCATTGTTTTACCAATCATATCTGCATGCACAATCGCACAGTCGGCAGCCTGACCCTCCGATAAACGGGAGACCTCGACGAGCGCCCACATAAGAAAGCAATAGCGAGTCTGGGGGATGCTTAGGAGGCAACCTTGGGTGGGTTTCTACGAGTTTTGTTCAAATGGTCATGCTCCAGTGATTTTTGGATTTTTAATGAATTTTTTTGTTCTTTTTTTGGACAAATCTGAAAAAATCTTCTCCGAAACTGCTTACCTAATTGGTTCGATATCACACAGGAACACACCTGGGGACTCCTTGTTGTTGATTATTTCACCAGGTGGTACTGCAGTTTTTTTCTAATTTTTTATGAATTTTTATGCAGGGTCCCGGGCCCTGCATATTTATATGGCGAAAATCCTGCCTGTTGTTTACATGTTACGTAACCTATACCCCACAGTACACTGCATTATGTGTGAAATGATACAATTTTAAGTCTGCACTATGTGAGAAGATCGAATAAAATGTTCATTTGGCATGTTTTATTTAAGTTGTGTCGTGTCTTTTTTTTTAAAAAGCATTATTTTACTGATGAGGGGTCGTATCAAGAATCATGAAAGGTTTGTAGAGGACCGCTGCAGAAATGGTATAGTTGCCCTAGTTTGTGTTGATGTTTTAAATAAATTTTATGCCATGTGGGGAGATTAATAGTCAACTAGACAGTGCTGGAATTTAGTGTCAATGTTCTTAATAACTAGCCCTAATAAAAAAAACGGGACAAAATATTCAATTACTGTAAAAATATATAAAGGTTGAGGTGCATGGAGGGGAGCAATTTTTTTGACGAAATGGAGCTGTAGTCCGGTGACAGCGGTCGCCACGAGGCTATCACATGTCAACAGGGTCAAGGTCAACCATTAAACAAAGGAAAAACTGGACTCTCATGTGTTGATCGCTGTTTACGTTTAGACGCATCACTGGGCGCTAAGGAAAATAGTGGACTGGCAACAACAATAAGTGGATTTTTAATTACAATGTTGTGATACAAAGTGTGGAGTGGTAATTTTGTTTAATAAAAGCTTAATTAGCGTACAAATGTTACAAATAGGCAGAATACTTCATCGCATCGATGCTAAGTTTGTTCATCATGACGCGCGATGCCGGGGAAGACTAGCTGATCATTGCGATTTATTTTCGAACATTCGTCACTAGCTTTTTCGGGTCTTTTCGATTATAATTTTCAGCATATAAATAGGTTATGGCCGGTTAGGATAGGCAAATGTTACAAATAGGCAGAATACTTCATTGCATCTATGCTAAGTTTGTTCATCATGACGCGCGATGCCGGGGAAGACTAGCTGATCATTGCGATTAATTTTGGAACATTCGTCACTAGTTTTGCAGGTCTTTTCGATTATAATTTTCACTATAAAAATGGGTTATGGCCGGTTAGGATAGGCCATTTCAAGAAGTAATGAAGATGAACGAGTAAATCTGTTGTGTTATGCTCGGTGTAGTGGGACTGTGAGGCCAAGGGACGTGGTGAGGCACTGAGGGAAACCATGCTTCCACCGTCTGTGCGTTGAAGAAAATGCACAAATCGGAGTGCAGTAGTCCCTCTTTTAAGCAACCACCCCTAGCGCAGACCAATTCACAACCTCAACAGCTCAAATACTGGGCGACCTTTCCCTGGTAGTGGTAGCAAGGTACACAAATTTCTACCACCACCACTGCACCAGTTCATCATGATCGATTACATATATGCTTTAAAAAGAAATCACCATTTATCAAATTTAACAATTATTACAACCCGTAAAATCGTTATTTGAATAAAGAACTCCTGTCTGGGTGCTGAACGATGTGTTTCGCAACTTGGAAATATTTGCCGGTCATGGGTTTCGTCTTTTCCCCCTAGAGTCAATGGGCCTGATGCATCACCTGGTACAGAGCTTTCGCTTGCTAATTGATGAGCTTAAACTGTCGTAAATTGTTTTGATGGCATTAACTCATAGTCTTAACTTTATTCTACACGTTCGATGGAGCCTAACTCACTGTAGTTCATAAGTTATGGTTCATAATAAGACTCCGCATTTTCCCACAGCCACCACGTGTGTTTTTTGGGCCATGTTCACCTCTATCTGAACCGTGGGAAAATAAATCGACCTACTTCGTCAGTGTTGGTCGCTTAGCCATGCAGGCAAGCACTTGTTTGATCGGGGTTTTGATCCGGCGAAAGTTATAATCGTTCATTTTATAGAGTATACTATCATGATAAAACATCGTTCAATTAGAAATGAGCACACTAAATAATCATTCTGTAGCTTTGCGCTTGTATGCCACGGTCAGGTTAGGTTTCGCATGCAAAAAAGTGATGACTACGTGGGTTGTTGGTCTCAAGGAAAATGATGAAGATTGTTCCGGACATTTCCGGAGAGCTTTGGCTACCTTGTGCATGTGGCTTTGAAGCATTTCAAGATGGATGGTGTGAACGATCATGAGTGCGAGCAAAGAGGCATTATACCTCCATGTTGCGAGCAATCAATGTTCCATCACAAGCAAATTTCTGCCGAACATTATGAAGTTTAGCTCAGAAAACATAATATCCAAGCATACAGAGAAAGAAATATGGCAGTCGAAATACCCTTAGATCCGCTATGGAGAGGCCCGATACATGCGGAGTATGCCACATTCACTGCTGTTGTAAAAATGTAAATACATGGAAAGATCCTGCGCTCATAAGAATTTGAAATAGGGAGGAATAGATAGTTATTTACAGGTTGATCAAATTAAAAACTTGTTTAAGGAAATTTACTGTAGAAAGAAATCCTTAATTGTTTGCACTAACTAAATTCGGCAAGAATCATGTCAATTTTATAACAATGGGTGAGTTTCGTTTAAGTATTTTGCGGCCGACTTGAGGGGTGGTGGCTGGGTGTGGCTCAAATTTGTGTTATGTGGTCGCAAATTTATACAGTGTTGGCAAATTCCTCGCAAGAAACGATGTTCTTAATTAAAATTCAAATGAAAAATAAATTTCAAACTACAAATTGGTCTCCTTCTTTCCTTGTAATCATAGATCGTCGGGGCCTCGATTTTGTTCTAATTTTTTATGACTTTTTGTGTGTTATTGCTATTTTTGACATCTCCAGAACCGTCACTCAGATTAAGCTGAAACTTGGTGGATATGTTCCTTGTGGAAGGGTCAAACAAAGTTGTTCACTAAGTGGCACTGCTGTGGATTCCTGATTTTTAACAATTTTTTCAATTTGGGTATTTATCGGTCAATGCAGCTTTCCTGTTGATAACTATGTTTGTCAGTGGGCATTCTAATGCTTATTCACATCTTTTACATCTTCTCCAAAACCGTCAGCCAGATTGACTTCAAAAGTTGGTGGCAATATACCTTGGATGGATTTCTATCATATTTGTACAAATGGTCACGCTCCAGTGATTTTGTTGTGGGTTTTTTTGTTGGTTTTTTTGTGTTTTTTTGTTTTTTTGTTTTTGTATGTTTTGTTTTTTTTGTTTTTTTTGACAAATCTTACAAAATCTTCTCAACAACTGCTCACCCAATTGCTTTCAAATTACATAAAAATACTCCTAGGGACTCCTAGTTCTGAAATTGTTCACCAGGTGGCGTTGCTATTTTGTTTCCAATTTTTTTATGAATTTTTGTGTGTTTTTGTTACTTGTGACTTCTTCTCCAGAACCGTCTCTCAGATTAAGTTGAAACTTTGTGGATATGTTTCTTGTCAAAAGGGTCAAGCAAAGATGTTCACTAGGTAGCACTGCAGTTGATTCCTGATTTTTAATTTTTTATTTTTTTTTTTTCAATTTGGGTACTTATCGTTTAATGTACCTTTTCTGTTGCTTACTATGCAAGTCAATGGGCATTCTAATGATAATTCACATTTTGGACTTCTCTGAAGAAACTGTCTGTCAGATTTACTCCAAACTTGGTGGCAATGTACCTTGGATGGGTCTCTACCAAGTTTGTTCAAATGGTTATGCTCCAGTGACTTTGGGATTTTTTTATGATACCAAAAGAAATTTTTAAGTTTTAATAGGAAAGTTAAACATGGGAATTTCTTGTAATGGTTATAACTTCAATAATTTTGGCCAGATTTGTGCCAAGCTTGGTGGGGATGTACCTTACATAAGTGTCTACCTATTTTGTGCAAATGGTCATGCTCCAGTGATGTTTGGACCGTGACCACATTCCCAAGGTCACAGGACGACTGACACAAAATTTACAGTTCACTTGTTAACTTGAGATCTGTTTTGAGCTCAAGTTAGGACTTTGATGCTGCACGTGTTAATGTTTCTGTATGAAAGTCATGCTGAGACAGTACATGAGTGACCTTGACCTCGTTTGTGGGGTCACAGTGTAACGTATGTGAATTTTACTCTTCACTATAACTTGAGAACTACTTGAATTTGCACCTTGATGTTGCACATGTAAGTGTTCTTCTAGAAAGGTCAGACTTTTCACTCAGTATATGTTTGACCTTGATCCTATCCCAACTTCACAGAGCTGCAAGTGTGATGAATGTCTAGGTCAGCTGAGCATGGGCTGTTCACATACCGCTGCTGTTCATGATTTTTTTTGTTTCGTATGTTCCTTTTTTGGGGGCTAATCTTAGAAACTCATCTTCTCTGAAACTGCTGACCCAATTGTTTTGATATCACACAGGAACACTCCAAGGGACTCCTGGGTCTGAATTTGTTCACCAGGTGGTACTGGGACTTTTTTTTTTTTTTTTTTTTGGATAATTTTTTATGATTTTGTGTGTGTGTGTGTGTGTGTGTGTGTGTGTGTGCGTGCGTGCGTGCGTGTGTGTCTGTGTGTGTTATTGCCATTTTAAACTTTGTTCCAGAACTGTTACTCAGATTAAGCTGAAACTTAGTGGATATATCCCTGGTGGGAGGGCTAAACAAAATTGTTCACTTGGAGGCAATGCTGCTGTTTGTTTTAACATTTTTTTTTCAATTTGGGTACTTGTCGGTAAATGCACCTTTGCTATTGCTTGCTCAAGTCAATGGGCACTTTGATGCTAATTCACAGCTTTTATTTCTTCTGTGAAACTGTCCTTCAGATTGACTTCAAACTTAATGGCAATGTACCTTGGGTGGGTCTCTTGCAGATTTGTTCATATGGTCATGGCCCATTGATTTTTATCCCCCGCCCACGAAGTGGGGGAGGGGATATGGTAATGGGCACCGTCCGTGTGTCCGTCCGTCCTTCTGTCCTTCTGTCGGAAACAAATTTTGTCCGGCCCATATCTTCCACATTATTAATGCTACCTCTTTGAATTTTTATGGTGGCTAGACCTTAGGTAGTAGGTGTGCATAGGCATTGTTTTCTGTGGCTAATTAATTAATTAATTAATTAACAAAGTTCGTTAAGCAAGACAAATTTTGTCCGGGCCATATCTTCTAAACTATTAATGCTAGCCCTTTGAATTTTTATGGTGGGTAGACCTTAGGTAGTAGGTGTGCATAGGCATTGTTTTCTGTGGCTAATTACTTCCATTAATTAATTAATTAACAAAGTTCATTAAGCAAGCTCAAGCTACAATACAAATTTGTCCGGGCCAAATCTTCTAAATTATTAATGCCAGCCCTTTGATTTTTTTTTATGGTGGGTAGACCATAGGTAGTAGGTGTGCATAGGCATTGTTTTGTATGGCTAATAACTTCCTTTAATTAATTAATTAACAAAGTTCGTATCCTATTAATAGTTTAATAGGATAAACTATTAATCCTATCCCTTTGAATTTTTTATGGTGGGTAGACCTTAGGTTGTAGGTGTGCATATGCATTGTTTTGTGTGGCTAATTACTTTCATTAATTGATTAATTAACAAAGTTCATTAAGCAAGCTCAAGATTTGTCCTGGCCATATTTTCTAAACTATTAATACCAACCCTTTGAAATTTTTGTGGCTTATAAACCTTAGGTAGTAGGTGTGCATAGGCACTGTTTTGCGTGGCTAATTACTTTCATTGATTAATTAATTAATAAAGTTCGTTAAGCAAGCTCAAGATACAATACAATTTTGTGTGAAGCATAACTTTGCAACTGAAAGTGGTAACCCTTTAAGATTTTCAGTGTTGGTAGACCAGAGGTAGGAGGTGTGCATAGGCAGAATTTTTTTTGACTAATTACTTTCCTTCCTTAATACATACATTTTTTTTTTTTTTAGCAGATAACCAAGAACTCCAGGATCCTTTTCAAGTAAACTTGTTTCTTTCTGATTTCAGCCAACTTTATTTTAAGTCCTACATGTTAAAGAAGATGTGAATAGCAAACAGACCCCTTCTGCACTGGTTCACCCTCATGGGGGGGGGGGGTGGTGGTTCAGTGGCTACTTGTTAAAAGAGAATACATAATGCATTTAAAGGCTCTCTGTATTTATTTCCATATTGCCACCAACAGAAACCTTTCGCATTTTACCAACTATAATATACCAATGTTCATCATGTGTATTTACCACCATGATTACTGTGGGCAGGGATATGGCTAGCGTCAGCAGCTATGTTGGATTTTTTTATGATTTTGTTTTTATTTTGGGGGGCAAATCTTCAAAAATGCTCTCCTCTGAAACTGCTCACTGCATTGCTTTAATATTACTCAGGAACACTCCTAGGGAGTCCTGGTTCTGAATTTGTTCAGCAAGTAGCGCTGGGATTTTTTTCTGATTATTGTGGTTTTCGTGTGATATTGCTATTTTCGACCTTTTCTATAGAGCTGCCACTCAGATTAAGCTGAAACTTGGTGGATAGTTTCTCTGTGGAAGGATCAAAAGAAACAGTTAACTATGTGGTAATGCTGTGGATTACTGATTTTTAACGATTTTTAAAAATTTGGGTACTTACAGCTAATGCACCTTTCCTATTGATTACTGTGTAAGTCAGTGAACATTCTAATGCTTATTCACATTTTGACCTCTTTATGCAAAACTGTCATTCAGATTGACTTAAGACTTGGTTGCAATGTACCTTGGTAGGGGTCTCTGGCAGATTTGTTTAAATGGACACGCTCCATTGAATTTTGGATTTCTTTGTTCTTTTGGTGGGCAATTCTTAAAAAAAATGGCAAGGGTATATGTACATGTCAGCTGAGCACAGGACTGTCACAGTCCTCTTGTTTTATAAAGTAGTAAAAGCAGAAGTAAAGAACTGGCTGTTATTTGTATAAAGTACATTCAGCAAAATGTGTTTGTTACAACTGAACAGTCTTTCTTTCAATTATTTCAACTTGCTCAACAGCCCTACATGCCCACATAAGCTTTGCCCCTGCACTTAGGCCACCAGGCCTTGTTGTGTGTTATAGCTGTTTTGGACTTCTTCTCCAGAACGGTCACTCAGATTAAGCTGAAACATGGTGCATATTTTCCTTATGGAAGGACCAAACAAAGTTGTTCCCTATGTGGGAATGCTGTGGATTTCTGATTTTTAATGATTTTTTCAATTCGGCTCCTTTGCGGTAAATGCACCTTTCCTATTGATTACTATGTAAGTCACTGGGCATTCCAATGCTAATTTACATTTTCGACTTCTTCTCCAAAACCATCATCCAGATTTACTTCAAACTTGGTGGGGATGTACCTTGGGTGGGTGTCTACCAGATTTGTTCCAATGGTCATGTCCCATGAATTTTGGATTTTTTTTATGATTTTTTTTTTTTCAAAAATCTTTACAAAAGTTTTAATAGGAAAGTTAAACATGGGAATTTCTTGTAATGGTTATAACTTAAATAATTTTAGCCAGATTTACTTCAATCTTGGTGGGGATGTGCCCTGGGTGGATCTCTACCATGTATTATCATATCACGCCCTATTGATTTTTGGATTTTTTATGAATTTTTTTGTTCTTTTTTAGGGCAAACCTTAAAAACTCTTCACCTCTGAAACCGCTCACCCAATTGCTTTGATATCGTACATAGACACTCCCAGGGACACCTAGTTCCCAATTTGTTCACCAAGTGGCGCTGCAATTTTTTTATGAATTTTTTTTTGTATGGTTTTGCTATTTTTCACTTGTTCTCAGAATCGTCACTCAGATTAAGCTGAAATGTGATGGATATGTTCTTGTGGAAGGGTGAAACAAAGTTGTTTACTAGGTGGCACTGCTTTGGATTCCTGATTTTTAACGATTTTCAATTCGGGTACTTATCATTCAGTGCAGCTTTCCTATTGATTACTATGTAAGTCAATGGGCATTGTAATGTCACAGGACAACTGACACAAAATTTACTGTTTACTTGATAACTTGATATCTGTTTTGAGTTAGTACTGTGATGCTGCACATGATAATTATTCTGTATGAAGGTCATGCTTAGACAGTACATGAATGACCTTGACCTCATTTCTCGGGTCACAGGGCAACTTACATGTACATGAATTTTACTCTTCATTATAACTTGAGAACTACTTGAACCTTGATGTTGCACATGTTAGTGTTCTTCTATAAAGGTCAGACTTACTCAGAACATGGTGTCCTTGATCCTTTCCCAAGTTCATAGAGCTGCAAGTGTGATGAATGTCAAGATCAGCTGAGCATGTGCTGTTCACTCAGCCCTCTTGTTTTTTTTTTTTGTTTTTTTTTTTTTGTTTGTTTGTTTTTTGTTTTTTTTTGTTCTTTTTGTATTTTGCAAATCTTTTTGGTTCATTTTTTGGTCAAATTTTAAAGAATTTGTGAAATTGCATAGGGGCACCTCTTGAGATTGCCAGGCCTTAATATGTTCAACAAGTGGTACTGTGATTTTTGTTAATTTTTCATATGTTTTTGCTATATTTAACTTCTACAAAACTGTCACTCAGATTTTTCTGAAACTTGGTAGGAGTGGAACTTAAGGGAGGGTTGAAGAAAGTTATTCACTAGATGGTGATACTCTGCATGTCTGATTTTTAACATTTTGTTCAATTTGGGTACTTGTAAGTTACTGGGCTAGAACAATTTACAACAATAAAATTAGAAATTGCCAGTTTTTGTTGAATGGTAAGCTGTGTATTCTACAATTTTCATTTAAACCCATAAAAACTATTTATTTTATGGAAAAAGACATCTTGGTAGATGTAAAACCAGCAACAGATATTTTGTAATTGTTCAGTCATTAAATTTTAAATAGTTTTTAAATAACAGTAAAATTTTTCATATTTTGAGTATAAACAAAAAAAAGGCTCAAACACATTTCCAGATAAACATTTGCTTTTGGTCAAAATAGACAGAACATATTGTTGATTACAAAATTATATCTCAAATTTTTTATAAAGGGTTTAGTTAAAATTTAAGGTTTTTGAAATTTTATTCAAAATTTCAATAAAATTTCAATGATCTGTCAAAGATTACCTAAGCTCTTTTTAAAAAATCTGAGATACTGTATTTAAGACACAGGTGCTAGCGTTAATTGGATATAACAAGATAACTTGTATGTTAATTTTTGAACATGCTATTTTCTATGTAAATTTCGCAAATTTTAATTAGAATTAGATTGAAATAATTGTAATGGTTAAATCTGAAATCCAAGAGTAAATTTAATGTACCATGGGTGGGTCTTTATTGAATTTGCTCACATGGTCATGCTCCAGTGATTTCTGAATTGTCATGATTTTAATATTGTAAGTATTTCGGCAAAATCTTTGAAAAAGATAGTCTTTTCTGAAACCAGTTTTACAACTGCTTCCAAGTTGCATAGGACCACTTGTGAGACCCATAGACCTGGGTGGAACTTATTGGTTGAAAGTGCCAGTAAGTTGAGGATCAGCTGTTTACACAGCCCTCCTGGTTGTAGTGATGCTCTAAGCTCTGCTCACCATAGGTCACTGAGCTTATAGCATCACTCATGTCTGTGCATCCCTCTGTGTATCTGCAAACTGTTGCTTGTGAATATGATACATTACAGAGTTTTCAAGTTGATCCCATGTAACACTCAGCACTGATGAAGGGTATAAAAATGTAGGTCGAGTTTGATATAGGTGATGCCACTTATACATATTCTGTAATCTGTTCGCTAAAGTGTACAAGTTGTAAGATTGCATTATATGGAAGACCTTGACGTATTTCCTCAATGTCACATGAATTTCAGGAAAGGATAGTTTTCTTTTCTGGAGGGCCATTCTAAAAGGGGACTTAATTGATTCTTTATGCCATATCTAGTTTGTGAAACTGTCAGCTGACCCTCTTGGCCTATGGTGCCCTCTGTTGGTCCAAAATAGTCTAGGCTCATCCCATTGTATGTAAATTAAACATGGGGATGCTTTCCAGTATGAATTAATCTTGAATATTATGATGATCAATGAAAATGCTTAAGAAGCACTGTGTTTTCTTTTTTCCTTGTGCATGGCCAGTGTGGAATACTTACTCAGGTATACCAACATTGTTTATATGTGTTTGACCTTATTAAAGTTATGCTACTTGCTGGTAATGGGCACAATTCCAAAGATCTTACTTAATCAAGGGTTCAGTTTAACCAGTGTAACATCGCACTCTACTCACGCAAAATAATAGACAGGATAACGTTACTCAAAAAAATGAGTAACATCGCACATCTTGACAGTACTTTTGCCATATATGATTGGAAAACTTTATTTCATTGCATAAAATTGCGATGCAAACTGCAGAAAGTAAAGTGAACCCTGCCTTTGCACGTGGTTACCAGAATGAGGCAACGTTGAGATGCTGAATTTGTAGCTCTTTTTGTTGGGTCATGTCAGGGAAAAAAGGACAAATGCTCTCAGTTTGGAGTGTCTGGGCTGTGTTGGGGCATGGTATACGTGAAGTATGGCCGCATGACGGGCTGTGTACAGTATATGCCAGCGCTTTGTTTTGTGCTTGTGGTTTTCGGTGCCGGAGCCTCATGTTGTGTCCAAGTGTTTAGCTGGGAAGTCATAATGTGGCACCTAAAATACTCATCATTGTTATAAAATGCATTTGGGGCTGATTTAGAAGATACTGCGTACTTATTATTGAGCTAAAGCTGTGTTGTTTGAAGTGTTTTGTATTTTTTACCTGCACAGTAGTTGTGTGACCGTGACCACATCAGAGATGTATACTGTGTCAAGTGTATGATAGTCAGACATGTCCTTTTTTGCACCAACCTTATGTCGGACAATAATAAAACTTGGCTGTTTTACCACAAGGGAGCTGGTATCAATGTAACAACATATGACGTTTTGTCATTAAAAACTACCAGAAACAGTTCATTGTCATGAACGCTCCCTGCTTCTTTCTTTCTTGGGGAATGACACTGTCGATCAGGCCACAGCTTTTCTCAGCACTCTGTGGCCTGACTGTGGCCAGGTGAGCCAAGGAAAACTGTTGACTGGTGATCTTTCATGGCGGGCCAAGAAAAAAATGGGCATGAAAAAGTCAAAGAAACAGAATTCTGGTAACGGTAAAATGAAATAAGAAGCTTACAGACATGTGGCAAAGAGACAGGAAAGAGCAGTGTTTAGAAAGGCAACAATTGCCAGGATGAAGCATAATTGCATTATTCGATCTTCATATTTTTATTTGGCTTGTGGAGCATGTATTACTACCTAAATTACATTGGCTGTGGCTGCTAATTTTGAGTAGTACAGAATGAATATGAAAGACAAACTGAGGAAAGGATAGTACATGCAATGAATGGTACAGCTTTGACAAGACATGACAGGACATGTTTTACATGACAGCTCAGTGAAGATCTCAATATAAACCAAGCAAACAGACTTCGTGACAGAGGTGGTGTTCTGAAATATTACATACCCCTTTGTGTGTTCCATTGTCACATGAGATAGTGTAGTCTGACATTCATGCAAAAGGAAATAAGCATATAGCAACAAGGAAACGACAGCAGTAGAGCCTGTGGTTGTGAGTGTACATGCATGTATACACGTGCATATATGTGCACAAGCTTGCGTGCAGCAGTGCTGGTTTATGCGTTTACAGCTGGTGTACATTGGTGTCGTGTGTGTGTTGTGTTATGGTGACAGCAGATGATTATTGTACCGGTAATTGATGGTGTGTGATTGGTATGTGGGATGTCATGTGACCAATACTGTTGATTTTCGATGGGTGTTCTGTTGGTAATATTATGATGTCATATGAGTTGATGATTGTGCATCTAACCACTGGTGCTGGTTCCTGGCTGATGCTATGACTTGTGGCAGGTCTGTCTGTGAGGTCGTGCAGGTCACATTTGTTGGTGACCTGACTTGTATTCTGATGTCACATGTTCACTGCTTTATTTCATTTTCCAGTGTTTATCTTGTGGTGTGGCTATGATGTGTAAGTTGTCTCCTGTTTGCTGTGTCAGTGATGTCATATTAATGTTACCTCTGGTCCAGTCACTGATGTTCAGTTGTGGGTGCATTTGTGATATTTGATGATTGGTGATAAGATGTTGTGGTTGCTAGTACATGTACCAGTATTAAATGCCCTTTGGAAGCAATATCAGTACATAATTAGAAACATTAGGTGGTCAGTATATTACTAGTGTCTGTCAGTGGTGGTATTTGCAAAATTGAAAAATTGAACTTGACTGTGAAAAATGGAGCTGTCTGATTGGTCAGTTTTGTGCTTAACGTAAATTCAATTCTTTAAGTTAACTTCAAAATGAAATTTTCCAGGTGAGTGTTCGGGATGTTCAATAGCCTATGTTGTAGTGGTGTCAAATGTTAATACATACTGGTGCTTTCAAATGGTGACTATTGCAATAGGGTCATATGATGGATGTACTGGTGAAGTCAGTTGGGTGGGCGAGGTCAAATAGGGAGTGAGCAGGGCCCGTCAAGGTTGCTTGTATAGCCTCTACCACAAGGCTTCACCTGAAGCAGAACCAATGATACAAATGGAACAAGGTGGGACAGGGACGCTGTGCTTGTTTAGTGTGAAATGATGAACATTCTACTAAGGCTTGTATCATTAATTTAGGGATCCCATTCTCTCATAGGAAAAGTTCTTATTTTGCACAGAATTATACCTTTTGCAGTTTAACTGTTGTTGGGAAGTTGGCAGAAGATCCCTATGATTTCAAGCGTGATGAGGTCATGAATAAATTACTGTGCCATGAGAAATAGAACTGATTGGCATAAATGATCTGTTTTCTTTGTCAGATGTTGTAATCTGTGGTGCCACCTATTGAGGACGCTGCACTGCAGATGCCATTTCAATAATATATACAGTGAAAACTTGATATAAGGACACCATCCGTTCCCAAAAAAAGTGTCAGATAACTGAATATGTCAGATATATGAATCAAATAACCAAAAAATTAGCTTTTTCCTGATAAAATTTGTGTCGTTATATTGAATATGTCGGATATATGAGTGTCATTATAATGAGGTTTCACTGTAGCAGCATGAAAGTAGTGCGAGCCTCCTTCCAGTTTGATAAGTGAACTCATCATGGCAGACTGTGGTGCGTTGCAAAACTATGCACAGTCTGCAACAATGCCACAGCAATGAAATTACTCAACTACTTTTGTAGAATGTGTAGTTTAACCTGTGAGAAGTACAGCTTAATATTTTGAAATCATAAAGAAACGATTTTAGTTTTAAACCATTGGGCCAAACAGGTAAAGCAGATGATGACTGTGAAATGTGCAGAATAGCCCATTTAGTCACATTGACACCAGGGTGGCTGGTAAACCCTGTCCAGCCAGACCATGCTTGAGTGCACTTGAACAAGGTTATGCTACAAGTGACACGTTGTGGTGGAAGCTGTACTTGCAACCTGCAGTGGTGCTGTTAGTGTGCTGTGTGGCTGGTGCATGTAGTTCCTGAATGGCTGGTATATGTAGACCCTGTATGGCAGGTGTATGTAGACCCTGTATGGCTGGTGTATATAGACCCTGTATGGCTAGTTTATGTAGGCCCTGTATGGCTGGTATATGTAGACCCTGTATGGCTGGTGTATGTAGCTCCTGAATGGCTTGTGTATATAGACCCTGAATGGCTGAGGTATGTAGACCCTGTATGGCAGGTGTATGTAGACCCTGAGTGGCAGGTGTATGTAGACCCTGTATGGCAGGTGTATGTAGACCCTGTATGGCAGGTGTATGTAGACCCTGTATGGCAGGTGTATGTAGACCCTGAATGGCTGGTATATGTAGACCCTGTATGGCAGGTGTATGTAAACCCTGAATGGCAGGTGTATGTAGACCCTGTATGGCAGGTGTATGTAGACCCTGTATGGCAGGTGTATGTAGACCCTGTATGGCAGGTGTATGTAGACCCTGTATGGCAGGTGTATGTAGACCCTGAATGGCTGGTATATGTAGACCCTGTATGGCAGGTGTATGTAGACCCTGTATGGCAGGTGTATGTAGATCCTGTATGGCTGGTGTATGTAGACCTTATATGGCTGGTATATGTACACCCTGAATGGCTGGTGTATGTAGACCCTGTATGGCTGGTGTATGTAGACCCAGTATGGCTGGTGTATGTAGACCCTGTATGGCAGGTGTATGTAGACCCTGTATGGCTGATGTATGTAGACCATGAATGGCAGGTGTATGTAGACCCTGTATGGCTGATGTATGTAGACCCTGAATGGCTGGTGTATGTAGACCCTGTATGGCAGGTGTATGTAGACCCTGTATGGCAGGTGTATGTAGACCCTGTATGGCTGGTGTATGTAGACCCTAAATGGCAGGTGTATGTAGACCCTGTATGGCAGGTGTATGTAGATCCTGTATGGCTGGTGTATGTAGACCTTATATGGCTGGTATATGTACACCCTGAATGGCTGGTGTATGTAGACCCTGTATGGCTGGTGTATGTAGACCCAGTATGGCTGGTGTATGTAGACCCTGTATGGCTGGTGTATGTAGACCCTGTATGGCTGATGTATGTAGACCATGAATGGCAGGTGTATGTAGACCCTGTATGGCTGATGTATGTAGACCCTGAATGGCTGGTGTATGTAGACCCTGTATGGCAGGTGTATGTAGACCCTGTATGGCAGGTGTATGTAGACCCTGTATGGCTGGTGTATGTAGACCCTGAATGGCAGGTGTATGTAGACCCTGTATGGCTGGTGTATGTAGACCCTGTATGGCTGGTGTATGTAGACCCTGAGTGGCAGGTGTATGTAGACCCTGAATGGCTGGTGTATGTAGACCCTGAGTGGCAGGTGTATGTAGACCCTCTATGGCTGGTGTATGTAGACCCTGAGTGGCAGGTGTATGTAGACCCTGTATGGCTGGTGTATGTAGACCCTGAGTGGCAGGTGTATGTAGACCCTGAGTGGCAGGTGTATGTAGACCCTATGTGGCTGGTGTATGTAGACCCTATATGGCTGGTGTATGTAGACCCTGAGTGGCAGGTGTATGTAGACCCTATATGGCAGGTGTATGTAGACCCTATATGGCTGGTGTATGTAGACCCTATATGGCTGGTGTATGTAGACCCTGAATGGCTGGTGTATGTAGACCCTGAGTGGCAGGTGTATGTAGACCCTGTATGGCAGGTGTATGTAGACCCTCTATGGCTGGTGTATGTAGACCCTGTATGGCTGGTGTATGTAGACCCTGAGTGGCAGGTGTATGTAGACCCTGAATGGCTGGTGTATGTAGACCCTGAGTGGCAGGTGTATGTAGACCCTGAGTGGCAGGTGTATGTAGACCCTGTATGGCTGGTGTATGTAGACCCTGTATGGCTGGTGTATGTAGACCCTGAGTGGCAGGTGTATGTAGACCCTGTATGGCAGGTGTATGTAGACCCTGTATGGCTGGTGTATGTAGACCCTGAGTGGCAGGTGTATGTAGACCCTGTATGGCTGGTGTATGTAGACCCTGAATGGCTGGTGTATGTAGACCCTGAGTGGCAGGTGTATGTAGACCCTGTATGGCTGGTGTATGTAGACCCTGTATGGCTGGTGTATGTAGACCCTGAGTGGCAGGTGTATGTAGACCCTGTATGGCAGGTGTATGTAGACCCTGTATGGCTGGTGTATATAGACCTTGTATGGCTGATGTATGTAGACTCTGTATGGCTGAGGTATGTAGACTGTATGGCTGGTGTGTTTTCTGACAGTCAAGACCCAGGTGATGTCAGGTTGACCTACTGCCAGCGTCTGGCGTACGGCATGGAGCAGGGCTGTGCAGTGTGCCATCTGTAGATGGATATTCCTCGTAGTGTATGTGAAAGTCATATCTTCAGTGGAATCTGTGGTTACTTGGCAGTACAAGACAAAAAGAAACATGCATTTGGGAAGTATATATTTCCACCCATCCTGTATAAACAGCATACAGTCTTGATTTTTGATGTTTTTCTCATTCTTCCATGTTGATGGTTACTTGCATGTTACAATAAAAAAAAACAGTAGTACTTGCTGTTGTAGATAAGCACACTCCTGCAACCAACCAGAAATGAATGTCCATGGCGTGTGATTAACCCTGTCAGTGCTAGGCTTTAGATTGTATCAACAGCTTTCCTTGACGTGCTGTGGGCCCATGCACCCAAAACATACCAAGGATAGCTGTTGATCTGGACCATTTTTAGTGCAGTTATAGGCAAGATGGTGCTTGATTGAAAGATCTCTCTACACTAAATTTGAATCTGGAATTGTTGTAGTGATTCAAGGGAGTGCAACTTTTGTCGTGATTAGCACTGGAAGAGTTGACTGAGACAACCAGCATCAAAAACAAATCAACTCATTCCATACCAGTACCTGATTTGTCCCTATATGAAGATTTAAGACGACAATTGCATATTGAATTATTTTCTTCATGAAAAGAGCTTTTGTTCAAGTACCAACATGCCTATGGTCTTAAGTCAGTGATTCTGGCACTGTCTTGGCAAGTCACATTGCAGCTGCCTCAAGGGCAGCCGCAGTATGACTTACTAGGCAGTGCCAGAACCACTGACCAAGGCCTGTCACCATAGTATGGAATGAGTTAAAGTTTCCACCTGTCACCACACAGGCAAATCTGTACACAGTTTGGTAAATGAGTCTTGTTCTCTTGCATCACATGTAACATTTGGACATGTTTAGTGACAATTTCAGTTGTCTGTCACATATTTTCACGTGCCTCAGACAAGGAAAAAGCCTTGTGTCAAATACTGAGAAGTGTATGCAAGCCAGGTATGTCTCCTGACAAGTGGGAATTGTAGCAGGTACTATTGGAGCTACTTTTCATGCCAAAGTTTTATCTTTTTTTCTCCACAACCATATGTCTGAATCTTCTATCTCTGAAGGACAAGTATGCACATTAGGAGACGCAAAACCCTGAGAAAGGGCCACTCACATAATTTTTCTTTAAAAAAAAGGAATGTTTGAAAAATGTGGAGGTCAGGTGTGGACAGAAGAGTGTCTTGGCATTCTTTACATATAGCCAGAGAAACACTGAGGTCAAAATTGGAAACATGAATACCTCAACATTTTTTAGCATTTTAGCGCAGGAAAAATGAGAAGTCATGGCAGGCATTTCTCAGGGTAGTGGTTAAAACATGACAAAGACTATCTGTACAATGTAAAATATGAAGGATTGAACCTCTGAAGTACTAGACATTCCAGTAATAGATCAATACACTAATGATGTGGTGCTATTGAAGTTAAATGTCATGAACAGTAGAATACTGTACCTTTCTTTAAGTTCTGAGCTCTAAAATTAACAGTAAAGTCTTGTAATTACTACTCTAAATTCAGAATTGTTGTGGAACATTTCACAGTCCTGGCCTGGAAGTAAACCGAAGCAAAAGTCCAAATTAGTCCATTGGCTGAGGGGGTTCTCATGTGCATAAGATGTACCCTAAGTTACTCTCCATATTAGTGAAGTGGAATATCCCACTTGTGTAAAAAGTCAGGGTAGACTTTTGGTAACCCAGCAATAAGTGAGAAAATTGCACTCCTTTTCACATACAATGTGGTCAAATTGGAAGTCAAATTTGCGGGTAGGGGAAATAAAAATGGCTTTATTTTTCTTAATAATGAACGCAGAAAGATACTTTACCACTCAAAATATGTGTTTTAATGTCTTCTAGACACCAGTGCAATCAGTTTTGTGCTTTATCCAATATTTGGGTCATCAGAGGTCACAAGGTCATCAAAATTGTGGCTAAGTCAAAATTTGACATGTCTTGTGAACTCATGCTGTGATAAGTATCAGATTCGATTTTTAACCATTCTGTGATGCTAGTCTTTCAAAATAGATAATAAGAATTGAATTGATACCAGACAAAGGCATCTAACTGTCACAAATTACACAAAATAAAAAGTGTAATATATGCTTTATTAAAATGACCACTTATTTGCATCACGTAAGTGTGTAAAGCAAGAATATATTTGATTAAGGCAAATACAACTCTGATTATAAATTATTTGAGCAAATGACTATGTTTGGTCATCATTATTATATAGGCTGAAATTTCAGGTGTTAATCAAAATATCAGTCAGGTCAAAGGTCTAAGAGGTAATGGGATTGTACATGTATAAAAAATCCTGGAATCCTGTGAGTCCCATATTCTGTGCTCAAGTTTTGAATAGTTCTGTTGGGTTTTAACTCAACCAAATGGACTTTTGCACTCAGGACAACTTCCACTGATGTCACTTTGACATTTACAAAAAGTACAGCAGGGAGCAGTATTTGCCCGACATGAACACCTCGCAGTTGCACACTTGAGACAGTTACAAAGAACTGCAAATTCCTCAGGAATTGGACGCATGGCCATATCTGCTATCAGAAGCTCATCAACTTCCTCATAGCCATACAGGGTTGGGTCAAGAGACTCTTGTAGTTGACAGGATAGAAACCATTTGGTTTGTTGCAAAGAATGCCTGAGGATATGAGCCCTAGTTGCAAAACTGGTTGGAGGGAGTTGCTCAAATGAAGCACATTCGCTGTGGTGGTACATGTGGCTTCTAAGCTCATCGGTTGTTTTGAAGGTTGATGCTTTCTTCAGTACCTTAGTAAGGTACTCTTCAGCCAGTGCAACTTTATTGTCCAAGTTGGTTGTATCAGTGCCAAAGTCTTTCAAATAGTGGTCTGGATTTGCAAGCAAGGCCGCATGCTTGGTGCCCACTTTGCTGGTATAGTCACAGCTTGTTAATGTGTGTATGGCAGGTAAGACCCTACACAGGCCCTGTCCTATTCGCGCTGCAAGGATGTGTATTGGAAGAAATCTAGTTGACTCTGCAACACCTGTCTTAGCCCAGAGTTCTTCAAGTCCTTGGGAATGGAATATATCAAAGTAGTACAACATAAGGATGAAAACATCAGTGTCAGATCCTGCTAATGCCATGATTAACAGCATGCATTGCATGAGGAATTGTTCTTGCATCTGCTTCCTCAATGTCAACATTCAGTGTTTCAACCTCTGATACAGCACCTGCACTTGAAGTGTAACAGGGAAGGACTGTGTCTCCTGGTCCCCTGAAGTTGCTGACTATGATCTCTGCTGTGGGTAAATTCCATGGACAGTGTAGGGATGCTTGGTGAAGTTACAAGTGATTCAAGCTTGGCTTTGTTCCCACTTGATGGCCAAAACCATTCCATTTCAACAGGGATTGGTGTTTCCCGTTATATATCATGTAGCTCTATTGGAAACTTTTTATGCCCCCCTTCGAAGAAGGTGGGGCATATAGTGTTGCACATGTCGGTTGGTCTGTCGGTCGGTCTGTCGGTCAGTCGGTAGACTGTGGTTTCCGCATAATAACTCAAGAAGTTTTTGAGCTAGGACTTTGATACTGTATAGGTGTATCATTCTAGTCAAAAGCTAGGGGAAGTTCGAAGATGGGTGACCTTGACCTAATTTCCAAGGTCACAGTACCTGAGGTAACTTTGGTTTCCGCGCAATAACTGAAGAGGTTTTAAAGCTAGGACTTTTATATTGCACAGGATTATAGTCCATATTTGGGGCTGGGCGAAGTTCGAAGATGGATGACCTTGACCTCATTTTAAAGGTCACAGAGCCACTATACTGAATATGGGTTGGTACCTGAGTTAACTTTGGTTTCCACATGATAACTGAAGAGGTTTTTAAACAAGGACTTATATTCCACTGGATAATTGTCCGTATTCAGGTCTAAGTCAAGTTTGAAGATGGGTGACCTTGACCTAATTTCAAAGGTCACAGAGCCATTTGGTTGAATACTGTTTCTGTATGATAACTTGCATTTTAGAGGTAGCACTTTTATATTGCACAGCCTTATGGTTGCCTATAAGGGCTAGTTTGAATTTGTTGATGGGTGACCTTGACCCAGTTTTGAGGGTCACACACAGACAGTAGACTTCCTTTTTTTTGCACAATAACTGAAGAAGGTCAAGTGAAAATGAGTGACCTTGCCATAATTTCCAAGGTCATAAAGCCACTTTGCTGAATATGGTTTTTAAATGATGACTAATTTTTCGGCTAAAACTTTTATATTGCCCAGGTTTTTAGTCATTTTTTAAGGGCTAGGTTAAAGTATAAAGATATGTGACATTGATGTATGATCAACCTTCATTAATATTGTAAGGTCACGAGTGCCTCTTCTACCACTATCAATAGGGTAGCGAGGGCAAGGGTAATGAGGGAGGGGGGCATCTATGTCTTACAAACATATCTTGTTTTCCCGCCTGTGGCGCTCTGAGTCCTTAATAGATCTTTCTATGTAGGAATCAAACAGGAGATCTATTCTTGAAACACCTTTCGCTGATGATTTTACAAAACCTAGAATGGAGTCACAATATTCACCAAAATTCCTGCAGGGTTTTGTGTTAATTTTGCGAACATTTGCCATAACATCTACTATGTATCCTGTCTTTGTTGTTTCTGATTCCCGTGGTGCTTTTGGATCTTCTCTGTTGAGGTGCTTCTCTAGCTCCTGGACAACATGGCTCTTTGTGGCTTGAGTCATAAACCCTTCTTCATCAAAAAGTGGGCATTTTGAACTCACATCATACTGAGTAGTTCATCCATGGATTTCCCACGCTCTTTGGCAATATCAAGCATTCGTTGAATCTGGGCATCTTTTTGTTTGACAAGTTTTCCAGAGCTTTTGGTTTTTACTTACATGTCCACTGTGGATGGAAGCAAAGGTTTACAAATTTGTTCTGTGGATAGTGGCTGACAATCGAACTGTTTTGTCACAGAACCTTTCTTTTCTGAATTTGTCATATGCACTCTTTCCAATGTTCTCAACATTAAGCAGTTGGTGAGTATGTCCTCAGTCATTACTTCATGAGTCAGGATGTTGTGCAGCTTACTTTCGTTTGATGGCACAACAAAAGGATTTTCATTCCTTTCAATGACATTTAAAATAGAATGGACATTTCTCTCCTCCTGTTCTGTTGTTGCTGTGGTGAAGGCCCTGTTTACTTCTAGCTCATACAATGCTGAGTTCAAACCAGCAAGCTGTCTGTGAAGATAAGTTATGGCAAGCATCTCATGGTATGTGATTTCGCACATTGCCACATATTTTTTCTTCCTTGAACTGCCAATGATTCCGGCAGAACTTTTCTGGGACCTATTGATGGTTTGTTCTAATGCCATGTCTGCTCCTACTGCTTTGAAACACCCTTGAGTTCGTTTAATAGCAAATTTCCCTTCAATGAATGCATTGTAGAGCTCTGATGCACTTTCTGGAAGCCTATGCATGTCCTCTAAGTAAAGAGAACACCATCGAAGGTAATTCGTTGAATCAAATGCTGCAAAGATTGGCAGCAAATTCTGAACAGACTGAAGATGTAGAGTCCAATTACCCTCGCGATCACTATGGATGAGGTTTTCTACATGTGTCATCAGATGGATGAATGTGTCTCAATATTGGAATGTTTCAGAAAGCTCACTGCATTGAAGGATAAACTGATTAAATTCTTTCAAAAGTTCAACACTGCCAGGTTTGAACAGCTGAAGGAAGCTCTTGCTCTCTGCACAGGACTTCTTTGCTATCATAGCTTTCATTTGGACTAGAATATCGGATAGAAAAGCAACCCGTTTGAGGGGTATGTCTTCAACACTCAAAACAGATTTGGCTGCACTCCATATGGGCATGGTCTGATTTTTAGGTTTTGTGTTCAGAGTGTTACATTCACTACTAGGGAGGTCTAATCTACCCAATAACCAAGCAATATCCTTTGTCCCCACATCGTGTAGAAGGTCTTGCTCAACAGGGAGAGAATCAGAAACAGTGAAGTCCTCAGGCAAATCAGCCTTTTTGGCAGACTTGTACAATTGTTTCAACTCTTGACACTTTAAGTCCACATTGAATGTCTTGGGTCCATGTTGAATATTTGTCTCAGAAATCCTGGGCTTACTCGTCTGGGAGATGCCATCATCCTGGAACAACACTGTAACAGTATCATGGCTTCCTTGCATTCCAGATAGGTTAGCTTCATTGTGATCAAAATTGTCAAATGCCCCCATTGTGAACATTTCTTTTTCAAAGTGGCTTGGGAAGGGCACTGTCTCAATGCTGCTTTCAATGGTGAATGATGCCATGTCAGTATGATGACGCATGAGCTCATCATAACTTGAACATAGGCCAAAGCGATTGAAACTGGTTATGAGTGTTGCACTTTTGCATGAATCATAGATTGCTTGGCTGTTCATGATATGAAGTGGTGTTCGCCTTGCCCTCGATGTAAATCATGATACATTATTTGGAACAAACCATGCATCTGTCTAAATCTAGATGCAGAAAGGTCACATTGTTCTGGCCCATCAGTTTCATCCTCTTCCATATTTCGAGCATGCTGATATGCATCAAACTCATTTGTATCAAAATTGTACAAAACAGCAAAGAAATTCAAAAGAGGTACTGGGATAGAAACAGCATTCCAGGATCTTTCCAAGTCATTGGCGTC
>CAXHWN010002807.1:1838538-1948169 GCA_964020975.1 Hermodice carunculata | reverse complement strand
ATACGGAATTTACTGTTTACTTGATAACTTGAGATTTGTTTTGAGTTAGTACCGTGATGCTGCACATGCTAATTATTCTGTATGAAGGTCATGCTTAGACACTACATGAATGACCTTGACCTCGTTTCTGGGGTCACAGTGCAAGATACATGAATTCTACTCTTCATTATAACTTAAGAACTATTTGAACCTTGATGATGCACATGTTAGTGTTCTATAAAGGTCAGACTTACTCAGAACATGGGTGACCTTGATCCTTTCCCAAGTTCATAGAGCTGCAAGTATGATGAATGTCAAGATCAGCTGAGCATGGGCTGTTCACACAGCCCTCTTGTTCAATTTACGGGCTTGTATTAGAATTGGAAGTGATTTGCACTGTTTCTCTTCCCCTTTAACAATGGTTTAACCCTGTGGACCCACTTCCTTCTGCCTGTACATTAATGATATGTAGTTTGCTATTTTGATTTTGTAACACAATTTAACCAACTAAATAGTATTCATGAAATGTTGTAGTTCGAACTGATATAGTATTTAGTATACATATGTGTGTGTGTGTGTGTGTATGTATATATATATATATATATATATATATATTATATATATATATATATATATATATATATATATATATATATATATATATATATATATATATATATATATATATATATATATATATATATATATGGGAACTATATAGCCGACCCCTTGGGCTGGTAGCCCCCTACATGGCCAAAAGAGACACTATGTGGCATTAGTATTATTACCTTTCGGCCTTATGAGGCCGACGGGTATTGTCGTACCCTGCGCTGTCCATCCGTCTGTCCGTCCCATGGTTTTACCACCATAACTTCAGAAATTTTTGAGACAGGACTTTCAAATTGTACATGATATCACACTCCTATATGACCTACTTTGTATGCAAGCATAGTTGACCTTGACTTAATTCTCAAGGTCACACAGTGGTCAAATGTGCTAAGCAACGTTGCCACTCTAACTATTGAAAGCCTGCATCTAGCAATCTAAATCTTACACACAAGAAGCTTCATGGAATGATCTAGAAGCCTATATAAAATCAAGGTCATAGTTTTATATTTGACCTACTTTTTGAGGTCAAAGGTCAAGTGCACAATGGTGGTATTGGTATAAGTAAGGAAGTTTTTAAGTCAGTTACATGAAATTTTATAAACACATGTATTACAACCAAAGAATGTGCCATGAATCAAAAGTAAGTCACCAGGTCAAGTATCTGGGTCACAGTGACCTATTTATTGAAATTTTGTTTACCACTATAACATCAGAAATTTTTTAGACAGGACTTTCAAATTGCACGTGATGTTATACTCCTATATGGCCTACTTTGTATGCAAGAATAGTTGACCTTGACGTAATTTTCAAGGTCACAGAGTGGCCACATGTGCTAAGCGACGTTACCACTCAACCTATTGAAAGCCTGCATCTAGCAATCTAAAGCTTACACACAAGAAGCTTCATGGAGTGATCTAGAAGCCTATGGAAAATCAAGGTCATAGCTCTGTATTTGACATACTTTTTGAGGTCAAAGGTCAAGTGCACGATGGTGGTATTGGAATAAGTAAGGAGGTATTTAAGTCAGTTACATGAAATTTTATAAACACATGTATCATAACCAAAAAATGTGTCATGAATCAAAAGTAGGTCACTAGGTCAAGTATCTGGGTCACACTGACCTATTCATTGAAATTTTGTTTACCACCATAACTTCAGAAGCTTTTGAGACGGGACTTTCAAATTGCATATGATACTACGCCACTATAAGGCTTGCTTTGTGTGCAAGAAATTGACCTTGACCTAAATTTTAAGGTCACACACGGGTCACAAGTTTACTGAGTGACATTGTGCATCTAGAAATCTAAATCTTGAAACAAAAGAAGCAACATAGGGTGATCTAGAAGGCTATTGAAAGTCAAGGTTATACCTCTATATTTGACCTAGTGTTTTTGAGGTCAAAGGTCAAGTGTACAATAGTAGTATTTGTGTAGGTAAGAAAGTTTTAAAGTCAGTTTTATGAATATTCCTAAACTGGGTCTACTTAGGAAAATTTGAATATTTATCCCTCATGAAAATTTATGATCACACACTATACCTGATACTAAGGGACACTATTGCTATTCACTTACAGTAAAAGAGATTGAAGGCGGCCGAAGGGTGCGACGTTCTTTTAACGGTATTTTCATTAATATTATGTAATATATTTTACAAAAAATTTAGAAGTTTCTCCATTTTGCAGACATATAGTTTGCTTATTGAACATTGGGTTTATATTGCTGCAACATACAAATGTGAATAAAACACAAACCCATTGTTATGTAAGGGAAGACAAAAAGTTTGAAGAATAGTTTTACTGTTTGTAATGGCTTTGCTGGGTGATTATTTTTTACAAGACTTTGGTCTTTTCATTTTGTATGATGCACTTAGATGTATTCTAACAACAATCAGAATGGTACATGCAAGAAAATGTGGACAAAGGTGAGGTTCATGTGCCACCTAACATCAAACCTGGTATTTTGGTCCAGTATGCAATTTACAACCAGGAATTTAAAGATGAATGCAGGAGTGGAAAAGCACACTTGCAACCTGCAGTGTCATGAGCATCAAAGGTTGTCAAAACATGAGGTTTATGTGGCTCTAACAGATGGCACTCAGTGGGGACTGCCTTTGAGCCAAAACTGCCAATGGAAACCAAGCAGCACTGCCAGCTAGTATCATGCAATGCAAAGTGGAAAGCCAACTGGTGACTGGTCTAGAGGCTATCCAATCAGTTGATGTGCTGCTTGAGAAGGGCTCAATGTTTGTCCCAGCATACAACACTGATTTCCTTTGGGTTTAAAGTATGTAGAGCTTTGCCATCTCCCTTTGTTCAAGTGTAACGACAGTGTGCCTACCCAGAGTATATGCAATGATGTGCTGAGCACGGACACGCCAGATGGTACAAGCAAAGGGTATTTGCCACTCTTATGAGAATTGCCAGCTGACACTGCAGTCCTGTGCACAACTCTGATAAACTTGACCCCTGTCACTCAGAAATTTGGGTTGGATCACTGTGTTGTTACAACAGACCCAGCTATATACATGTACAAGACAGCAAGGGATATCTAGCTGCTAAAACCCACAGAAATTGAAAACCTTATCCTACCCAAGGCAGTGATACCATGAGGAAAATCCTCAGTGGAAAATCAGTCAACAGAGATGTCCATTTGAACAAGTTGGCAGTATGTACCACATTTAATTGCAGCTTCCTTTGGCAGGCTTATGAGGATCTAAGAGCATTATCAGGAAGCTGTTGAAGATGTTGATGGTTTAGAATCACTTATAAATACTTGCTGTGAATGCCAATGATGAAGCTCAGGCAAGGTCTGCTTCCTTTGAACCGAGATCCAACGTGAAAGCTCTTGAGACCCAATTTGACAATTTCCAAAAGCTTGGATGTTCAAAGTCAGATTTGTTTGCCCTCTCAGTTCAGATAGTTGATTGGCCTTCTGGTAAGCCTCCTTAGGGCTGATTGAGGAAATGATTACAGAATGGCAGTGGGTTGTCAGTTACACTTGCCAAGGTAGCTCATGGAGATGAGAGCTTTGCCTGAGGTTGCATCAAAAGTATGCACAGAATGTCGAGGGGACTTTCCTTGTGAAACATGGTCCTGGAAAGTTCAATCAAGTTCCAACTGACCAGGCCCTTGAGTGGAGTGTCAGTCGTGATGCTAAGATGCCAGGTGGCATTTATGGCATCACAAAGAATGAAGGTTGTCCCCCTACTTTGCCACAGATGTCACAGGTTATAGTCCAGGAAAGGGTTAAAAAAATTGCAAATGCAGTGGTACAGGTCTGTTATTTAAGACCACCCATCCTGCCAGTAAAATAGTGGGCTCCTATTGTGGGTGGATTAACCCTTCCCCCTTTGAGTCAACAGCTTTCCTTGGCTTGTGTTGGGCATTAAGTGGCCAACCCGAGCCAAGGAAAGCTGCATATTGACCTGCTACATACATTTGTGATGTTGATAGGTCTCATCTACAATTCTCTAGTCCAGTTAACTTTCATTACTGTTGAAATTAGTTGAAAACACTGAAAGAGATGACATTTGACCACCAGCCAGTTTTGGTTGGTTTAAGGGAGGAAGCGTTAAAATACAGATCGAGAGAAATAGACTCCAGTGAAAGGGTGGTTTCTCATGAAGGTGGGTCTTCCAGGCACCATCTTTATTGAATACTAATCGCTCCATCCCATCTACATGTCGGAATGAAATTTTTTCCCCATTTTGTTGTCAAAGGATGTTGACAGTCTGTTTGCACATACTCTTGTTCCTGCTAAATATATTGACTACTTGCATGATATTTGCACAGAATCAAACAGCTGATGAAGGATGCATCTACGTCCTACTCACTTCTCATGATGCACAAAGATGCCCTCTATGCGATACGAGATCCATTTGGCAACAGGCCACTGTGTATTGGTCAATTAATGGGCACAGGTAGCATATCCATAGGTAGGTTCCAGTTTAATAAATCATATCTATAGCGTAATACATTCCCTCTGGAACACTCTAGCTTACCCTGTCTCTGGACAGCTTCAGCCAGGTTTAACTTAATTTCTAAACCTGAATTTCTTGGCAGGCCTCTGACTTATGCAGTGGCGCCCTCTGTCGCCATGTACTTGCGTTAGCTGCACAACATGCAAAGCCAGTTTCTTTCCTGGCTTTGCCAGGAACTGTACGTAGTCCTTGTCTGCAGTGACTCCCAAAGTGCGTCTGGCACCCCCACCCGTAAGGGTTACAAGAGAGGAGGTTATGGATACGGCTCCTCCTCAGGTCCGTTTAACGGAACCTGGATCTGTTGCAGTTCCAGGGAACGATGAAAGGTTGACCAGTGGTGAGGTGACCGGTGTCCAAGAACAGTCTGGTGAAGTTAGGGCGTTATCACCCGGACATGAACCGGACGGGTCCGGACACGCACCGAACGAGTCCGGAATGGTTACCGCTAATTCCCAGACAGGACCGGAACTCGTTCCGGAACGGTCCGGACTTTTACCGGAACCGGCACCAGGGGGTCCAGCTACTGTGGTAGCTGCTCAGTGCACACCTGACTGGCCAATCCGCCCCTTCTTTCCACTGCATAGTGGATTGAATGATGGGGAGAGGAGATGTCTGAGACTGGCTCATTGCATGAGTCTCTCTTGGACTCGGATGGTGAGCCTGAAGGTCCCTCATCAGAGTGGCTATCACGGAGCTTGCCTGAAGGTGAGAAGAGGAGCGAAGAGCAGGCAATCCAGGATTTGTCTGCTTCCGCTCAGAGGCAACTGTCTTTTGAAGACAGGCCCTCTCCACCGCACACAGTGAAGCAGAGCACCCACGGTGGTGACATCGCTGGATTGTTTCAGGCTGCGAAGGAAGCTGTGATTAATCTTCTTGGAGACACATTGCAAGCTCCAGAACTTCTGCCTGTGACGAAGCGACGTGCCATGTCGGTCTTTCCATTAGATCCACCGACAGAGACTGAACGCCCCAAAGTTGGCTTTCCGTTTAGTATGTTTGTGGATGAAATGTACCAAAACGTTGACAAAGAGTTGCGTGGCAGTAGGTCCGCATCTGGCCCTCCTACGGCTCAGTCGTTGAAGAAGGGCCAGCTATTGCGTAGACCAAAGGTCAACATGGGTCGGTACAATGTACCCCGAGAGGTCTACGAGGCTAGACCAACTGAGGTTGACATCGAGTGGGAGGAAATCTGTAGACGGATCCCACCTGAGGCTAAGATACCTCAGAGCAGTCTGAATAGACTGGGGGAGGACCTGAGAGCGATAGTGATTATGGCTTCTTTCCTCGACATTAGCTCTGCGGCGTCTGGTGAAATAATGCAGCGACTGTTGGCGTCGGTGCAGGTCCCAGAACCAGTCAAGGACTGGATATCCCTCAATGCGCGCATCCAGTCAGTGCGGGGCTTAGCTTTTGAGCACCTTATGAGGCAGGCTATTACAACCGAGGCCAATATAAGGTTGATGCGCAGGGACGCCTGTTTGGATGTGGCCGATCTTTCAGAGTCGGTTGTGCAAACCATCAGAACAGCGCCGCTGTTCTCCAACAGTTTGTTTGGAGGAGTCCTGCGTCCTATCATGGAGCATGTTTCGCAGATGCGTCGTCAGGAAGCGCAAGATGTGACCCAGCAGGCCATGGTTGACATTGCGAACGCTGTGACGCGATCTCAGAGTTCCAAGAAGGGTGTTGTCAGGGCTAACACTTCTGCACATAAGCGGAAGAAGAAACCCCAGAAAAACAAACCCGGAATGGCTCAAAGAAACAAGCAGGCAGGAAAGGCGTCCAAAAAGTCTGAATCGGAGAAGCCGCCCTTTCGGGCGGGCAAACCGAAAAAAGACTGAAGGGACGCCACAGTCGCAGATACTATCCCCAGAGACTCGCTGCGACGAAGAGTCTGGGGCGATGGATCAGCTGTTTGGCCATCGTCTGTTAGGGAGCCTCAAAAGCTGGTCTTCCTTCACGGACGATTCGTTCGTGTTAGGTGTAGTCGAACGGGGATACGTGCTTCCATTCAGGGAACGGCCCCCATTATCTCATGGCCCTTTGAAGTTTGCACCACCGGCCTCACAGCCGAAGAGGGCATCTTTCTACGAAGTAGTAGAAAATTTGTTGGCAAAAGGATCCATAGAACAATCACGTGAGTTCGGGATTCTACAGTCGACTTTTCTTAGTCGCGAAAAGGGATGGCAGTTGGCGACCAGTTATAGACCTATCCCAGTTGAACTAGTTTCTGGAAGTCCCGCACTTCCATATGGAAACTCTCAAATCGATCACAAAGGCTCTCAGGTGCGAAGACTGGACTTTTTCTATCGATCTAAAGGACGCGTATTTGCACGTCCCGATGGCCAAGGGAAGTCGGAAATACCTGCGTTTCGCTTTCGAAAACAAGGTATATCAGTTCTGCGCGCTTCCATTCGGGTTAGCCATGTCACCGCTGGTGTTCACCAGAATAGTACAGTTGGTAGTGGCTAATGTTCACAAGCGAGGGATTCGGATGCACGCCTATCTGGACGACTGGCTGATCCGAGCGTTGAACAAACAAGAGTTGATCGAACATCGACAGTTCTTATTACAGCTGTGCGTGAAGTTAGGCCTGGTGGTAAACTTTCTGAAGTCGGGTCTCACTCCCCTACAGGTGTTCGTATTCCTGGGCATCAGATTTGATCTGATTCGCTACGAATGCCGTCCTTCCGAGGACAGGTGGAAGAGACTGCAAGATCTCCTTGTGAGGTTTTTGGGATCGACACAGCAAACCGCTCGGACGTGGCTTCGGCTCCTAGGTATGATGTCATCTATGGATACTCTAGTACCTCTAGGTTGCCTACACAGGAAGCCACTCAACATGTCCCTGCAGGACAAGTGGAAAAATGCCGACTTGGAACAGTTGGTGGAAGTCAGCGTGCAGGACAAGACTCTGATGAGTTGGTGGACAGAGACAATGTCATGTGCGGCAGACGATGAGGCCGTTCAATTCCAGAATGGTGATTTTCACAGATGCCTCGAAGCAGGGATGGGGAGCTCATACGAGTTCCAACATAGTCTCCGGCACCTGGCCTCTGCCGTTGACAAACTTTCAGATCAATTGGCTAGAACTGGAAGCGGTGCGTTTGGCATTGCTGAAGTTCAAGCCGATGGCAAAAGGCAAGGATGTGACGTTGATGTTGGACAACAGGACTGCATTAGCATACTTGAACAAGCAAGGAGGCACGAGATCCAGAATGTTGTTCGCTCTGGCCGAGAAAATCCTCCTATGGTGTTTTGCCAAGGGAGTGAGGATTCTGGCCCGTCACATTAGCAACCACTTGAACGTCATGGCCTATCAACTGTCCCGGAAGGGACAGGTAATCGGGACGGAGTGGTCGCTACATCCGACTGTGGTCCGAGCGATGTGGGACTGATGGGGGACACCTCACTTGGGCCTATTCGCCACCAGGTGGAACCACAAGTTGCCAGTGTTTGTGGCTCCAGTCCCAGAGCCTCTAGCGTTCGCGTTAGATGCTTTAGCAATGACTTGGGACGGAATATGGGGATATGCGTTTCCTCCCTTCCCGTTGATCCCTCAGGTGCTGAGAAAGATCCGGGAAGAAAAGGCGGAGATCATTCGGGTCGCCCCTTGGTGGCCAAAAAGAGATTGGTCTCTCGACCTTCTGGAGTTAAGCGTCGAGCCCCCGCTCCAACTCCCGACCGGGGAACGACTACTTGTTCAGCCTCGGACGTCCAGGTTCCATCGGAACCCGGCTGTGCTAAATCTTCATGCGTTGAGATTGTCGCACAACACATCCAGGAGGCAGGCTTCTCAGAGCTCGTGGCTGCAAGGATCGCGAGAGGTAAACTTCAAAAGTCTTCTTTGAAGATTTATGATTCAAGGTGGAAACTGTTCACCAGTTGGTGTGCGGGAAAGCAGTTAGATCCTTGGTCAGTGTCGTCTGCTGATGTGGCCGATTTCCTCTTATATTTATTTGAGGAGAAAGAGCTAAGTCTGCGGACGATAGAAGGTTACCGTACAGCGATCTCTGCATCACTCAGCAAGAAACTGGGCAGGTCACTTGGATCGGACCCACATCTGTCAGCATTGGTCCAGAGTTTCTATTCCGATCATCCAGTTGGCAGTAGAATAGTTCCCCAGTGGGTCTTGGCTCTGGTTTTACAAGCTTTAACAAAGTCGCCGTTTGAAGAGAGAAATCCGAGGGTCATTCCACTCAAATGGCTGACATATAAGACAGTTTTCTTGCTAACTTTGGCGTCAGGGGCTAGAAGGAGTGAAATTCATGCCCTAGATGCCACAGAGATCAGGTGGTCGGAGGATGGCAACTCAGTCACTTTGAAGCCATATCTTGGCTTTTTAGCCAAGAATCATGTTGTTTCAGACCCTACAACAGCCTTTACTGGCTTCACCATTAAAGCTTTGGCTCTGTCTTTTCATAGGTCGGAGCCGGATAGGACGTTATGTCCGGTTTGTGCGCTTAAATGGTATCTGGAATGCACGAAGGATACTCAGAAGAGTAGGAGAGCCCTCTTTCTTCCCTTGAAGCATACGGAGTCTAGCTTTATAGTGGCTAATACCATCTCTACATGGTTGAAAGCCACGGTCATTAAAGCCTACGAAGTCGCTTCCGGTTCAGAGGAAATCCTTCGGGCCCAGGGGGTAAGAGCACACAACATTAGGGCGTTCTCTGCTTCATGGTTCTTGCTCCGTAATGTCGCCCTGTCAGACATTATGCGGACATGTAGGTGGAAAGCACATACTACATTCACAGCTTTCTATCTCCGGGACATGATGCAGACACATGGTGACCTGTTGGCGCTACACCAAGTGCCGACAGCCTCCTTTGGCTCACAGATTTAACCACGTCTTTACTCTGCCTGACCAGTCCCTGGGAACAGTGACCAAGCAGCTAGGCAGAGATAGGACACCACTGGAAATAAGGTCTACCGTAGTGAGTTATCTTTGGTTATTTCATACTAACTGTGGCAAGGTAATGGGTAGAGATAGCCTGATCGCTCATCCGGTATGTGTCTTTCAAGTAGTTCTCTGGAGATCTTCAGGTAAGTACAAGGCGACAGAGGGCGCCACTGCGTAAGTCACAGGCCTGCCAAGAAATTCAGGTTTAGAAATGAAGTTAAACCTGGCTGAAGCTGTCCAGAGACAGGGTAAGCTAGAGTGTTCCAGAGGTAAGTATTACTAATAGATAAAGAAAGCACTTGTGGCTTTCACGTGTCTGTGCAGGTCAAAAGTCTTTATGCAACTCAGAGAAAACATGTATTGTCACCCAGATAGTTATTTGTTTACGGTAATTTGTTCAACAACAATGTGCTTTATCTTTTTTAAACAAATTTTTGTATCTTTTTAGCTGTTTTTGACTTTTTGGCCAAAAGTGTCTCTTACATGTATTGTGCTAAAACTCGATGGCAACATATCTCATGGAATGGTCAAACAAACTTGTTCCCCAGGTTGTAATGCTGAGGATCCCCGATTTTTGTCAAACAATGTTGTTCACTAGGTGGTGACGCTCATGATCCCGGTATTAATAAAAAAAAATTTCAGTCCAGGCACTGATCAGTTAATGCATTCATTCCCATTGATTACTGTAAAAGTTAGTGGGATTGCAATGGTTAATCACCTTTTTGACTTAATTTCTCATACTGTCTAGCACATCTGCATCAAACTTTTTATTCAAATGGTTATGCTCCAATGATTTTTAGGTTTTTTGTTAATTTTTTTTTGTGTGCATTTTTTGGGGCAAGTCTTGCTAAGTCATCATCACCAAGACACTCGGCCAATTGCTTTTAACTCTTTCAGCGCCAATCAGGACTAAAGTTGATCTACTGAAGTCAAACTAGTCTGAATTGTCATTGGGATCCCAGATGTGTATTCCACGTAAAAAGACCTTTCATTCAAGTACCAGTATGCCTATAGTATCAGAGAGAACATTCCAGATCAAGAGCTTTTCTCGGCACGCATTGCGCCCAACGGCAGTAAGAAAAGCTGTTGACTCAGTCAAAAATTTGGCACTGAAGGAGTTGAATTGTAGAGGGACAGTTTTGTGGACTCCTAGATCTTGATTTTTCAACAGAAGGGGATGCATTTTTTCCTAATTCTCAAATGAATTTTTACGTGTTTTTTTCTGTTTTCAAGTACATGTATTCCAACAGTGTTTCTGCTGTTTTTTTTTTCTTCAACTTGGGTACTGGTCTGTTAATGCATGCATTCCCATTGGTATCTATGACAGTCAATGGCATTGCAGTCGTTATTCACATTGTCAACTTCTCAAATCTCTCAGCCATATTCACTTCAAACTTGATGGGGAAGTGCTTAGGGTAAGTTTGTTCAAATAGTCATGCTCCAGTGATTTGTAGATTATATGAATTTGTTCATTTTTCTGTTATATCTCCCTCTCGAAAACCACAATCCTAATTGCTTTGAAATTGCATGGGAACACTTATGGGCACCCATGGAACTTTTTTGACATTTTATGCATTTTTGCACTTTTGTTTCAATAACTTCTAACAAACTGTACACAGGACTCTCTTCACACCAAATGGCAATGTACCTGGACTTGATCTGCAGCAAATTTGCTCACTATAAAGCAGTGCTGTCATTTTCTAATTATATCAAAATTAAAACAAATTGCTCAGGATATACAGGTGTATTTACATGTTAGCATTTTCACTGTACAACAGGGGTTGCAGCAAATCTGACATATTGACCTAGATGTGGGTAATTTTGGATACCAGAACCATGGTTACTATTAAACATTAATTGGAAAATCCCTGTGGCTCCTTTTGATGTTGTCAGTTTTGGCATCGATCCTACCAGGTCAGACTGACAGATGGACATATACAGCTGTGTTCAGGGATGGGTTCCTTCCAAGCGCAGCATATCTGCAACCATGCAAATTTACCCAAATATTTTGCATATTTTTCCCCATTTTACGTATTATTTGTGTACGTGCTAAATTAAGTTCTGTTCTGTTTGCATGTGGTTTTGTTTACACTAATTCAATTCCATTTAGTTTCACGCTTGGATGTACCACACTTATGTGAACAAATGAAAATATGGACTTATACATTTGTTCTCAGAGTCAGCGCACAATTAAAGGTGAGCGTGGGATCGTGTGGTACATATATCGGCAACATATAACATGACATGTGTCAAGACCAAGGGTCATCATCCAGGCTTGTTTTGCCACATATCATAACTTATTACAACACAATTGAGATTTTAACCTATAAAAGGCAACTTTTCCTGGACTCCATCCCATTCTGTTGTGAAGTTCTCTCACTGCTGAGTTTCCTTTAATTTGTTGATACACAAATTATACCTTTCATGGTGTATTTTAAGCACTTTGCCGGCTGAAATTCGGCAAAACAATGTCAAATGTGCAATAAATTTGCGCTCATTTTACACGGCCATGGCCTGTTGGTTTGCCACAAAAACCTGCCATATTTGGTATCACTCTGAAGCCCCAGATTTCCACTACTACTGGCTGACAATGATGTAGTTCAGATCATCTTGTGACTTTTTGAATAAGTAACTCTGATATGTTTGATCACATTGGCCAATAGGAAAAGCGGTTTTCAACTTCTGGTGTATATTATTGTATTATGATTAAACTCGCTCGGCAATGTGCCTGGAAGTGTGGCAGGCTTGCCAACGAAAAAGACCATAAAACTGGTCATATATATGCAATTGCGACATAAAAACGTGACTTTTTATAAGAGTGAGATGCAGAAGGGTACTTTGAAACAATGACGAAAGGTAGGGAATGTAATTAACCGCAGGTTTGGTGCCAATGACGACAAAACCCAAACCATGCTTGCCCTGTTGTTGACATGTACAGGTACACCACTGAAGATTTGTTCCCAATTCCAATTAAGTGAAATACTAGTAATATAAATTATCATTTGACACATATATTTATTCAGGTTCATACATGTACATGTATGATTGCCTTTGAAGATAAAAGGTGTCCAGTACGCTTAACTCAATCAAGCCATGCTACTATGAATAAGTGACAAAGGCGCCTTGTTCCTTTTGTATAAATTTGTAAGTCAAATGTGACTCATTTAAACATCTGTGCGCTTTGTTCCAAAACACACCGCAGCGCAATTGTGAAAAATAATTCAGTATGGCGCTAATAAATAAATGCGACAAAGCTCACTTGAAACGTGCCGCAAGCGCATTTGAAGCGCAGAAAGTGCATTGATAAATGTTCTGTTTGACAGGGAACCTAGTCATGAACACAACTGTATCTTGTTAATAGTGGATTCCATCGCTTTTCCTTTAAAAATGCCTGGTGAACTGTATGAGTAAAGACTGGTATAACAAACAGCAATGGCAGTCTTAAACACAGGTGACCTTGATATTATTCTGAAGTGTATGGGACTACTTCAGTCTGTGCATGCAAGGTCAGCTGAGCACAGGACTGTCACAGACCTCTTGTGTTGGAGAATATGATATGTATATAATAATGCATGGCTTGTTCCATACCAGTGCCAGTATCAGCACAGAGAACTTCACATCAGTACGAGTGATAGTGAGTACATGTACTGATAGGAAAGTAATTAGTGCTTTGTTCTCTTATCTCAGGTGCAATTTCCAGGCTGTATCTCACTTGTGTGAGTGTTCAAATCCATACTCTAATCTGGAAAGATTCTACACGGAAATAAATGCCCCTCTATCTGTCTTGTCCATATTGGCGTCTCTCCTCTCGTACCCATGTGTCAAGTCAGTTCAGTCTGTGCTGTCCTTTCTTTGCAAGAGGGATTCACATAGGGCAATGCCCTTTTTCCCAATTGCAAATAACTTATGCAAAATATGTATGGAAGTTAATCCAATAAATATGTTTATACCAATGAGTGCTGATATGAGTACTGATATGAAACAGTCCATGCATTATTATGTTTATCATACTCAGTGGACCTACTGACTATAAAAAAAACCACACCATATAAAATGTCATATATGAATTGATGCTTCTGTTCTATGTAATTGTATCACAGGTATCACGGCCAGGTGGATGATCCCTATCACAGGAAAAAGTCCCATTTTTAATTTCGCTAGGTAGCGCCACAAGCTGTACTAATACGACATGCCAAATTCCATATTGTACAGGAAAAGTGTACACTACAGCGGCACGTGAGATAAGAGATATGATGCTCATTGAACATCACATATCGCATGTACAGAATTTGCCATATCTTTACTAATAACTAATACATGTAATAATATAAAAAGGCAATATAATGATTATTGTTCGTTTTTAAGAATCGGATGGAACCATGTACAGATAAGTGTGTTTGTATTGGAGAGTGTGATATTGTGATATAAAAATGTGCATACATGTGGCAGAGTATGATATAGCTATATAAAGACTACAGTGTATATGTATTGCAGAGTGTGATATGGCTGAATAAAGATTAGTGTATATGTGTGTAAGGGTATGATATGGCTATTTAAAGACAAGTATGTCTGTTGCAGTGTGTATAATATGGTTTTTAAAGACAAGTTTGTGTTTAAGTGGCATATGCCTGTTTAAGGACAAGTGTGCATTTGTTAGACAATGCAATGTGGCTATATACATGGACAAGTGTGTGTGAGTTGCAGAATGTTATAGGACAATATAAAGGCAAGTCTGTGTTGCAGAGATAGGTGTTTGTGTTGCCGATTGTGATATTGCTGTACAGAGATAGGTGTTTGTGTTGCAGAGTGTGATATTGCTGTACAGAGATCGGTGTTTGTGTTGCAGAGTGTGATGTGGCTGTACAGAGATAGGTGTTTGTGTTGTAGAGTGTGATATGGCTGTACAGGGATGAGAGATAGGTGTTTGTGTCACTCAGTGTGATATGGCTGTACAGAGATAGGTGTTTGTGTTGCAGGGTGTGATATGGCTGTACAGAGATAAGTGTTTGTGTTGCAGAGTGTGATATGGCTGTGCAGAGATAGGTGTTTGTGTCGCTCAGTGTGATATGGCTCTACAGGGATGAGAGATAGGCGTTTGTGTCGCTCAGTATGATATGGCTGTACAGAGATAGGTGTTTGTGTCGCTCAGTGTGATATGGCTGTAGAGAGATAGGTGTTTGTGTTGCAGGGTGTGATATGGCTGTACAGAGATAGGTGTTTGTGTTACTCAGTGTGATATGGCTGTACAGAGATAGGTGTTTGTTGCAGAGTGTGATATTGCTGTACAGAGATAGGTGTTTGTTGCAGAGTGTGATATTGCTGTACAGAGATAGGTGTTTGTGTTGCAGAGTTTGATACTGGTGTACAGAGATAGGTGTTTGTGTTTCAGACAGTAGAGATGTCAGCACAGAATGTGATGGCTATGTAGTGTCCTCAGAGTCTTGTTCCTTCCAGTCAATTGGTGCCAAGTATTACCGAGAAGTTCTACCAGGTATGTACACATTTACTTGCAATATTTTGGTGACTTAGTAGAACATGTATGTACATCTAGATATACATGTGGCACTTGGGTATGTGCATATTCTTGCTTGGCGGGATTCAGTGGTGATTGTTAAGACAAAGAGTTTTCTATGATGCTATGAAATTCCTGGTAATAAATATTCAATCTGTTCTGCTACAAAAGGCCCGGTATCAGTTTGAATCCTGCTTTGGCTACAAAATTCCCCATATTGGTTTTAACCCTTTTAGGACTACAACTGAAAAACACAGTCAGCCAACTTCCTTAGTGATGCTTTGTACCAGAAGTTGCTGGTCACTCCCGGAAAAAAATATCTGGTGGGTATGAATGACCCCAGGAAAAAAAAGAAAAAAAATGAAAACTAGGGATGGTCCGATGCTGGCTCTCTTTCTAATATTGGAAATTCAGAAATTTCAAGTTTTTGTTAATGAAGAGCAGATTTTCTTCTTTCTCTGGGGCAAATCTTGAGCGGAAGTCTATCACAATGTGACCCCCTGTGCTGAAAACCCTATCTGAGGGTGCTCAGAAGGCTGGGGCACCCAGTTATTTGCTAGCAGCCATGACAGGAATGAGGAATGGTAGTATAGAAAAATTAATTTTGATATTGTAGGTCACATGTACACCATGACAGCCAATAGCATTGAACTAGGTATCAGGACAGCCAGTAGTATTGAAACAAAACACAGAGACCCACATATACATTGTTTGGAGATTGCAACAGCCATTATTAAAGACATTACTAATTGTTTAAACACTTTATTGTAATTGGAAAGAAAAACATACATTTGCCAAACTTGCAGCTTTTTGTAGCCTAATCAATTTTGCTACTTGCCATGGATCCATGAATCAAATTAATTGCAGACGTTCATGTTTATGCCATACAGTAATTACAAAAATGTAATGCACATATTACTTAGTATTAAGGGTAAATAATTTGAGTGAAAATCTATTCAGATTAACACATGAATTAATGTAAATTTGATATGAAATTGTTTTCCTTTCATTATCATCTCCTTTTGAAAGTTTTACACTTTTTTTGCCAGTCTTGGTTTTCGGTTGACTTTTCAATATGATACCCGATCTGATACAAGATACTGCAAAAAAGGCCCAATACTGGTATCGGACCATCCCTAATGAAAACAAATAAACTAGCAGAAATTTTGCTGATCAAAATACATTCATTTCAGTGGTTTTTACATGCATGTCTCCTGAAAAGAAAACACTCTGAAAAAGACTCCAGTTTACAAGTAACAGGACAAAAAGTGGCAGGTCAGCATGTTGTTGTGGTACAGGCTGACTGGTCATGGTGTTTGCTGGAAATTTTTTTCTTTAGTTAAGTCTGTCCAAAGAAGATTTTGTCAGAAAATTTCTACCTAAAGAGCATCATGGGTTGAAACGTGTGAAGACACTGTTTGTGAGTTGCAGGAGAACACGATCTTCTTATGTTTACAGGTGAGATTGTGAAGATCACAAGAGAGGGTGTCAAATCTGTCTGCATTGTCCCTCGCCCAGCAGATGTCGCGTCTGCATTTTGTATATTTGAGTATGTGTACTTCGCAAGAGCAGACAGCATGATGCAAGGTATGGCAGCTTGCTTCACAGAGAGCAATAAGTCCGACTGTTCTCTGCCTAGGTCCTCAAAATTATTGTGTGTTGTATTTGTAGATGACCTGAAAACCTCTGAAGTAAAGACCATCCATCATCAAAAAAATTTTCTTGTTTGAAACAAATTGATGGTAAAGCCTATAGATGTTGACTACAGTGAAACCTGCTGGAAAGACCAAGGCTAGAGACGACCAAATGATGGTCTCTTAAGACAAGGTCTGTCATAGGAGGTATAGATGACATGAAAACTTATTTGAAAAGTATCCTGAAAAGGTGGTGTTTCAAGACAGGGACCACTGTTTCGGCCGTCTCAAAGTCTGGATAATGTTCCATCCACTGTACAAATTGAGGTTCTCAATTATCCTGATTCCAGTAAACAAACAAACAAAAAAGAGGCAGGAAAAGTTGTCCTTGATGTACTAATTGCATAGTCACTGGGGGATAGAATTAGAGGTCATATCCCATGGCTAAATCAGTGTCCTACCCGGTACAGTTCCCCTGAGAGCCTGTATACTCCCAAGACCCGAAAGGCGAAGGCGTATACAACTCTCAGGGGAACTGTACGTACCAGGTAGGAGACTGATTTAGCCATGGATTGATCTTTGTATCCAAAATGTATCGGCCATAATTAGACAAAAAAGGCAAATGCAGCTTTACCTGGGATTATGTAAAATGCTACGTACCAAATCAGCAGCCAAAACATACAATTTCTAGTTCATAATTTTTTGTGAGAAAAGCCCACCTCCCTTCAAGAAAAAAGTGGGCCTACACTACTCTCCTGTCAGGTCATGCATCTTGTGCAGCATGCACCCTTGCAATGTGAGTGACGTCATGGTGCATAATGACATTAGAGTCGCTGTTTCCGCAAATAAAGAACGTGAGGGATATACTGACTTTCAGTGTTATTTTAATGGGAAGATTGTGGCTGTTGCTAGTGTAACATTATCTATGTGTTCCAATGAGACAGTTTCAGTAAATCCCCCCTTATTTTGGTTTCGGTATGTCCCTTGAAAAACACTCTATGCTACAGGACTAAAATGCAGTATGAGGGCAGTTTTAGTAGTGCATTTAAGATATTTGCCCTTGGACTGTGATGCCCCACTTATATACGTCCTCCTGTGCGTATAGAGCTTAAACCTTAATAGTGTCACACATTAGTGTACAAGACTGCATGCTACAGCCCCCCCCCCCCAAAAAAAGTGTTTGCTGTAGTGCTAGAAATTTTAGCGCACACTTAATTTGCGCAAAATGCAGTTTTCACCTAAAAATATAAATTTTAGTGCATTTTGATTTAGCACACATTAATGGCTGCTGGCTGTGTGTTTAAAAAAATGCACTGTGTAAAGTGACTCCCCTAAGAAGTGCCTGTAATCCTGCAGTGTGGCACACCTCACGATTGCAAACAAAAAAATTTGAACTGTGGTCATTGAATGGGAATCTTTGCCCAACTGCCACCTTTGGTGACACACTTGCCAAGGTGATTGTACCCTGCTGTCAGTCTGCCCTTGACCAGCATTATGTCGGAGACACAAAAATGTATCGCTACTTGACAGGTGCTGATTTGAAGCCCACAGAGCTCTCCATACAACTCTTAAACAAAATCTTCTGGTTTTACTGTGAATACATTATTTTTACATACTATATTTTAGTGCATCAAGTAATTGCACTAATATCGTTAAATTCAGTAGAGCACTTACATTTTTAGAACTACAGTATTGGTGCATGATGAGCAAGGATACACATAAGCTGTGTGTTGCAGGTCAAATGGTGTACACGGTGAGGCAGCGTTGTGGTCGCCAGCTGGCACTAGAGAGTCCTGTGGAAGCAGACCTGGTCAGCACAGTGCCTGAGTCTGCCACGCCTGCCGCCCTCGGCTACTCTTTACAGGTAAACAGTCTTGCAAGGTTGCCAAACAGAGTGTTCCAGATACTCCTGGAATCTATGGATTAGCTCAATGTGGAATCATAAAAACTCTTTGATCTTAACTATTACACTATATTATAACAAGAATAAAGGTTACCCTTAGCTCTTAGCTGTGTTCCATAGATCATTCCACAAATGACCACAGTCCATAGGTAATGAATAAAGTACAGACTGAGTGCAGTCCACACGTACAATACTGGGTCACAGACCACAGGTACAATACTGGTCACAGACCACAGGTACTATACTGGTCACAGACCACAGGTACTATACTGGTCACAGACCACAGGTACTGTACTGGTCACAGTCCACAGGTACTGTACTGGTCACAGTCCACAATAAGACAGTCCACACGTACTGTGTACTGGTCACAGTCCACAATAAAACAGTTCACAGGTACTGTTCTGGTCACAGCCCACAATAACACAGTCCACAGGTACTGTACTGGTCACAGTCCACAATAAGATAGTCCACAGGTACTGTACTGGTCACAGTCTACAAAAAGACAGTCCACAGGTACTGTACTGGTCACAGTCTACGATAATGTAGTCCACGGCTACTGTTCTGTTCCCAATCCACACATATTGTACTGGTCACAGTCCACAATAACACAGTCCACAGGTACTGTACTGGTCACAGTCCACAATAACCCAGTCAACAGGTACTGCACTGGTCACACTCGACAATAACACATTCCACACGTACTGTACTGGTCACAGTCTACAATAAGACAGTCCAAAGGTACTGTACTGGTCACAGTCCACAGGTGCTGTATTGGTCACAGTTCACAGGTACTATACAGGTCACAGTCCACAGGCACTGTACTTGTCACACTCGACAATAATACATTCCACAGGTACTGTACTGGTCACAGCCTAATATAACACAGTCCACAGGTACTGTACTGGTCACAGCCTAATATAACACAGTCCACAGGTACTGTACTGGTCACAGCCTAATATAACACAGTCCACAGGTACTGTACTGGTCACAGTCCAAAATAACAGTCAACAGGTACTGTACAGGTCACAATCCAGAGTAACACAGTCCACAGGTACTCTTCAGGTCACAGTCGGCAATAACACAGTCCGCAGGTACTGTACTGGTCACAGTCCACAGGTGCTGTACTGGTCACATTCTACAATAATACAGTCCACAGGTACTGTACTGGTCACAGTCCACAATAAGACAGTCCATAGGTACTATACTGGTCACAGTCCGAAATTACACAGTGGACACGTACAGTACTGGTCACAGTCCACACTAACACAGTCAACAGGTATTCTCCTGGTCCCAGTCCACAATAACATAGTCCGCAGGTACTGTACTAGTCACAGTTCACAATAACACAGTCCACAGGTACTATACTGGTCACAGTCCACAATAACCCAGGCGACAGATACTGTACTGGTCACAGTCCACAGGTACTGTACTGGTCACACTCGACAATAACACATTCTACAGGTGCTGTACTGGTCACAGTCCACAATAACGCAGTCCACAGGTACTGTATAGGTCGTAGTCTACAATAACACAGTCCACAATAACGCAGTCCACAGGTACTATACAGGTCTCAGTCTTCAATAACACAGTCCACAGGTGCTGTACTGGTCATAGTCCACAGGTACTCTACCTGTCACTGTCCACAATATCACAGTCCACAAGTACTGTACCGGTCACAGTTCACAATTACACAGTCCACAGGAGCTGTATTGGTCACAGTCCACAATAACACAGTCCACACGTACTATACTGGTCACAGTCCACAATAACACAGTCCACAGGTGCTGTACTGGTCACAGTCCACAGGTACTGTAGTGGTCACAGTCCACAGGTACTGTAGTGGTCACAGTCCGAAGGTACTGTAGTGGTCACAGTCCACAGGTACTGTGCTAGTAAAGGTCGACAGGTACTCTACTTGTCACGGTCCACACTAACATAGTCCAAGCACTGATCAGTTTCCTCTGGCTGGGGTACCCTCCTGTAGTTGATCCACTGTCCACTTTTGAGATGAAGACTTCTTCCTCTTTCGTCTTCATTTGGGCTGACGTACACTTTCTGGGTCTTCAGTCAGTCAGACATGTAGACTACTGTCTTCTCTGTTTCCGCTCTCTGGTGGAACTGTGCCTAGCTGTTCATATACATGTACCTTTCATGAAAAGATCTACATGATTCCACACTTTACTTCAAGTCAGAAAGAATTTTCAAGAATTTTCTGTCATGCAACACTAGACCACAACCACACTGAGTGCCCACATATTGACATAGGCCAGGTTTGTTTGTGTAGGTGACTTTTATAAGGAGACCAGCACACAATAAGTAAACCAGCACACAATGCAAAGTGACCTGTCTATTCAAACCCACTCATAACAAAGAGAACAAAATTCTGTCTCCCATTGTTCCCCTGATATGGGATGGGGAAGCACAAAATATTCTGGAACCAGTGAGCTTGACAAATTTAAAAAATACCCAAACAAACAAAGGAAAAAAACACCCCCCAAAACAAACGAACACTGTTTGCAAAGATGGCCATTGTAATTCTAATTGCTCAACATTACATCTGTCAGTGTGTGTGACAAATTGTCTCCTTAAAGTGGAAGATATGAAGCCAGCACTTTTGGATAACCTCTAATCACTTTTTCATATTTTTGGATAGTTTGATACTTAAACTACATGCTCCCAAAAACTCAGATGTGTGAACAGAAAATTTATATGAGAAAATTGATCTCAAAACATTTGTTTACACTGAAAAGTTTAAGAAGTGCGGGGCATATGGGTTTGTTTGCATGGGCATGATGATGAACCATGTCTGACTCATTGTTTGCACGGTCATTAGTCCATGACCCCTGGAAACCAAATGAGCCATTGACAAGGATCACTCACAGGAAATCATTAGCTGTGGAGAGAAGAATGGGCCAGTACAGACTAATGACTACCATTGTTCTGATTACTTTGAAATTCTCTACTGATGTAAAAACAAATTATCACAATCCACGTACTGGTCCCCAAATATGGAAAGCCACCTGTGAACCCACATCCAAACAAGCCAAATGTGGTGTTCCAAAGTTAAAAAAGTCTGTGTCTGGGTTGAACACCCATGAAATCCAGTTGAGTTTCACTCACTTGATTCTGAAAACCTGATGGTCTTGTGGCACCATCTCACGGTTCCTGTGGAACTGGTTGTGACTCCCAGTGTGCATGTTCCCTGTATCATCCTTCCTCTTTTGGAGATTGGTCAGCTGATGTCAGCTATAAAAAGAAGCAGGGTTGGTCGGGTGGGTTTCTCTGGTGGTTGAGAGGTAAGTGTACTTACTAATACTGATATTACTCCAAATATCTCGTATTAGCTACGTAACATTACCTCTCCACCACCATTTGCCAATATACAAGTGTATAGATGGAGGGTGTAACGTTACTGGCACACTGACCTCATTTGACCATCGGGACCAGCGTCCTGGGAGTAACCATCGGTCTGTGTGAGGAGGCAACATCTGAAGGGAAAACCTCAGAACTATGTGGAGTTGAGGCTGCCGACAGCAGAAGCCAGCCCAAATGGGAAACCCTCCTTACCAACCAGCATGGGACCACTCTAGACCCCCCAGTACTTGCCCACCAACATAACAGCTGTCCGCCTCATGGATAGACACCATTGGTTTCAGCTCCATTGGACCTGGAGATCTTAACAAGACCTAGCTGCGAAACTGGCGGGTGCCGGGGGACGATATATGGTTCCTTAGAGCAGTGGACTCTGGTGTCAGACTGGCAACAGGATGAACTGCCTGATATTGTTCGAGATTAGGTCAACTAGGCACAAAGCCCAACAAGGCCCAGTAAGAAATGTGCCAACTGGTAATGAACGAGTATCGGAGCATAAGCAAAAGAGCCTGTTATTCCTGCAAAGGCATATATGCCTTCCACTAGCACTATCATGTCACGCAAAGAGTGCTCGGCGAAGATCGTGGCCGATCGCCATCGGTAGGCCTGCACAATGGTGACAACCACAATGTTCTGCAGGGCGCGCCAGGTAGCATTCAAGGCTTTTACCTTGTGAGCTGTGGCTAAGACAAGCTGCAAGGTACCAAGCTTTTCCTGTTTAATACAAAGAGAAACTTAACAAATCTAATTCTGTAAGCCCATGTACCGTTTGAACACTATCAAGTCCGATATTCTAAGAGCAAAGTCCTATTCCGTACCATTCACTGAAAAACTGTATTGTTCTAAATCATAATAGCAAATTAATTTATGAAAGGAACAAATCATATTCATAAAATTTGAAATTTAGAAGAAAGTTTTAGGCATTATTAGCCTTTAAAAAATTGGGTCATCAGCTGGGGAACCAGCGCAAGACTTGTTTCGGTGCCATTAATCCCCGGACAAGTCATTCTGCTAACCTGGCGGCACCATGTTTGCATTTCCAATACAAACATCCCGAGCTGATGTATTACGGAATAAAGCGAATATGATGTTCCTTAGTTAATAGGCCTACTTAAAAACGTAGCCCACATGACATAAATATGATAAAACTACACCTAACACTCATGATTAGGCCTAGCAAAATTGAATAATAAAATAATAAACCATCCCACACTTACCTACAGTGCCTGGTCTTACAACTGACCCGACAAGGCCTACCTAACGGACTGATCAGATCAAACTGATTAAACCAGCCTTTCAACTTCAAGTAAAACGCAAATATAACGACGTGACGTAAAGGAGTCACGCTATTAATTGCGTCACACCTGAAAACTGGTCAGATCTTCGTTGTCCCGTTTCAGCAATAAAAATAGGCCTATTTATTATAAATTCGCTGTATTTCACAGCCGATGAAATCACTACTAATGGGTAGTTCTGTATTAATAACGAATCAATTACATAAGATTTAATGTAAAAAATTTTTAAAATTCTAGGTTTAAAGAGCCAAATGAATTAACAAACGGGTCATTAGTGGGAAACCATGAACTGAAATTACCGTCATGAGGCATGTTAACTCTCAATCTCTGATCGTCAAAGATGCATTATAGGTTAGAGGTTGGGTTGGGTTGGGCGGTAGGGGGGTACTGTACCTTTTGGAGTAACTATTCATGTATTCATGTACCTTTTTTCTTTCATATTTTAACTAAAACCTTACTAATTATATCTGAAATCTAAACAAATGAGCAGTTCTATGTAGATATCTAAATTGCTAAGTAAAACTAATAATAATAATAATAATAATAATAATAATAATAATAAAATACACATGTCTGATACCCTCTGCGGCTGGGACACAGCTCGAGATCTCATAGGCCTTAAGGATCCTTTGCTTAATCCACAAAGAAATTGTGTTTCTGCAAATGTGCTCCTTACACAGATTACTTAGTGGTAGAAGGAGGGCAGACCTCAGTCCTCAGAAGCTGTCTGTGTGAGAAAGGTACCAGCGAAGAGCTCTCATTGGGCACAGGACTGTTTCCTTGAGAGGAAGTGCAGCATCCATAGCATGGAGGGTAAAACCCTTAAAGGCTGAATGTGGATCTTGAGCCACTTGCCATATGGTTCTTTGCAAGAAAGCCCAAGTGAGGCTTCAAAGTCAGCTGGGAGTGGTCAGGTGACCTTTGGAGTCGGTCATAAGCCAGAGCGTTGATCTCTCTTCTTCTAGCCCCCGAAGCAAGTGTTAATAGAAAACAAGTTTTCCATGTCCAGCACTTGATTGAAACCTTCTTGGGGTCCTCATGGCACTGAAAGGGCCACTTCATCAACATGACTTAGACCAATGGTATGTCCCACCTGGGCAATACCTGTAGTGTCGCCAGTCTGTCAGTGTAGAAGGAAGCACAGACAGATAAGGAAGGCTCCTGATGCTAACATCCAGGATGTTGGCAAGGGTTGGGGAGATGGCTGATCAGAAATCCTCGACTGTGCTTGAGCTCTTGCCTAAGACTTCCCACTGATACAACAGGAAGTTGGCGATGTCCGCAATGCGCAGAGACCAAGGGTGGATTCAATAACTGTCACACCAGTCAGAAAACATATTCCACCGAGATGAGTTAACAGAGAAGACTGAAGCTCCCCTCTGGCAATTCTATCTGAGACCTATAGCGAGAAGCCTGTGCCATGGATGTGCTGTGAGATAACCGCCGAGCGTGGAGGTTGAGCACTTGAGGGTTCCTGTGGAGCACGCTCATCCAGGGCTGCACCAGAAGCTTCAGCCATGCCAGTAATCGTAGCGGAGGCTCAATGCTCAGTTCCAGTAGGTCTTCCAAGCAGTCCCTGTGGGGCTGCCAGGGGGCCACCAGGATCAGATTGCAATTGTGGGACCGAACCTTGCACAGTACCCTCTGAAGGATCTGGCAAGGTGGAAAGGCATACACCCATAGGCTTCTCCAGTCCATGGCTACAACATCCACCACTAGGGCCTGGTGGGTCCGGGACAGGCAAGACGTAAACCAGCAGTTTCTGCTTCTTGTGGGTCATGAACAGATCCACATGTGGAGTTCCCCATCTGTGGTGTAATACTACCCTCTCAATCACTCATGCTGTTACCCATGCTTATCAGGTTCCCAGGCAGATTTTTAACCTGAAACTTTTTATGGCCGACCTGACCTGAGGGCTCATACTGGCTGACATTCCACAATCCCCGGACAGGAACCCGAAGGTTTCATTCTTGATGCACCAGTTTGCATTGCTGATGTGCCAAGCACTCAGATCCTGAGGACCGAGATCTCGACAACTGCAACGTACACTTGTCTGATTTCTTTGAAGCAGACTCCGAAGAAGAAACAGCCTGCTGAGAGGGGGCAAGCAATGCAGGGAGCATTTCAGCCTTTGTCTTCATGCTCTGTGACATAGACTCCAAAGCAAGGGCAAGCTTTGGGTCAGTGCCAAGAGCAGCAGTGGGTGCCTTTTGGGGTAAAGACAGGCGCCCGTGATCCCCATGAGGTGATCTCTTGCTCCCTGCCTTTGGACTCTGACGTCTCTTTGCCTTACTCTCCTGTAGGGTTTCAGGTGTGGAGACATCTGTCATTTTGGGACTGCGGAGTCACCACAATAAGTCTGCACTCTTACCCACCAGCCACATGAGACTGCGGATGAACCTACATACTGGTAAGTCTACGCTTTTTCTCATAGGAAGTCATAGGCGAGGACTCCAGTCAGTCATTTTGTGCTTGGCAGTTACAGCTTGCCACCTATGCCTTGCACGATCTGGCTTCCTACGTGCCTGCTTGAAGAGCAGGCATTTGTCCTCTCTCCAATCCTGACAGTATTTGCAAATTTGCTTACAAGAGCAAACTTGACCCAAATAGAGGTTACAACCATTGCAGTGTGGATGGTCGTCCCCAGCCGTTGTGTAGTTGTTCAGTGAATCCAACAAGGACAAGGATGTAGACAGAGTGGTCAGTGGATCAACACTCACAGCCTGACTGTGAAAGCAGGCAACAGCCTGGTGTGCACTGCTTTCCCTCTCTCTGTGATCTGTTTGCCAAGACGCCATCTTGAAAATCTAGGTTTCAAGCCAATCAGCCAGCTTTACTGCCAACTATTTCAGTGGTATTCAAACACAGAAATCAGCTTTCTGGGTTTCTGAAGATCCTGGACTGCTGAGAAAAGATTTTCCTCTGATTAGAGCATGCGTAAAGCACTGTAGCAGAGAGTGTAAACAAAAGTTCACCGAGCTTCAACTTGAAAAGCAAGTCAGTGATGCTGCCCAAAAGAGGAATGATGAGACGGGGAGCATGCGCACCAGGAGTTACAACCAGTTCCCCAGGAACCAAAAAATGTCACCACGGGACTGTCTGGTTTTCAGAATCAAGTGAGAGAAACTCAACTCGCTTTCATGGGCATTCAACCCAGGCACAGGTAAAGGCAAATGGTGAGAGGTAATGTTGCGTAATATACCTAGCCACATGGCAAGTTAAGTTTGATTTAGTTTACATTATCCACAGTTAATACGTTAGAATGATCAGTATGTTTTTTAGAAAGATAAGAAAAGTTACTCTTCCAGGTTTCCCCCCTTGAATTAAACTGAGTCAACAGCTTTCCTTGGCATGGGTTGGGCACTAACCCATGCCAAGGAAAGCTGTTGACCTGGAGCATATGATCTTCATGCCAGACATTGTATTTGTGTCTTTTTGTCCAAAACCACTTCCTAGTAGTCATTACCCTATTCCGCAGTTCGAACTCTTTACTCTCCATGAGCTAACCTGTCCATGTCTAACCAATAAACATAGAAGTTCTATTGTCCATATTGCACACGTTCCTCTGTAAAAGTTTGACATAGGCTGTATTAGCCCAAATAAATTAAAGGGTTTTCAGTGGGTAACTACTCAACATGTTTCGGAGCCTTTTACCCGTACATGTCTCTCTGAGTAGTAGCTCCTTGTCTAAGCTAAATATTCAGCAAAGACAACCCACATAATAATGAATAAACATGAACATGGCAAAAGATGAATTAGCTAAATATGTGAAGTTTTGCTTATAAATGCAGAACTTCATTATGAAAGAAGAATACCTGTCAAACAAACCATAATTACCAAGTTTGTATAGTACAGGTTCAGATAAGAACAATTTGACTTGCCCCTTGACCAATATGTACCCTTTCTAGCTGGACAGCTTATCCTAGCTAAACCATCTGCCAGTGTTTAACTGAAGTGGAAACAAGCTGGGGCATTTTCTTCAGGCTCAGTGATTGTAAAATAAACAGTTGCAGCTAGACCACCTGTATAAACCAAGGGAAATCCTAACAAGGACTGCAACAATGTACGTCCTGCACCAGAGATGTAAAACAAACTCCATGATTACATCTACTCCTCAAACAATTAAGCTCTATTTCACTGCTAACCCTGAGTCAATGTATCAACGTAATGTGTCAGGTTTGTGACATTTGAGAAAATACTGTCAATTTTTAGTAATTTTTTAATATTGAGTAAATGTGCATTAAGGCATGTGAGAAAATAATGAAAGTCATTCGCTTTTATGTGAAAAACATGTTATCAAAACAATTTTTCTTAACAGGATTTTAAGTACAATTAGGCAAACATGTAACTGTCGTAGGCTGCTGCTTGCTACTGGTAGCCCCAGGGGGGTTTAACCTGACATAGAACATGTAAGCCTAAAATGTCTGAAATTGAATATTAAAACAGAAAGACGCCAAAAGATAAAGATAAGTAGCAAAACAGACAAGTCTAAAAACTGTAAATTATTGTGGCCAAACTTTCTAATAATCTTTGGATATTAAAAGTAAAATTATAGGGCAAGTCTGAAAAGAATTGAAAGTCATTTGTATTTAAGGCAAGAGAATGCAATGAAAATATTAACCAGATATCAAGTACAATTAGGCAAGCTTGTAACTGTCGTTGGCCGCTACTTGCTACCGATAGCCCATGGGGGCTTAACCTAACAGAAAACAAGCTAGCTTAAAATGTCTGAATGGCGAACATTTGAACAGAATGATGCCAAGAGATAAAATTAAGTAGCAAAACAGGCAAGTCTAAAATCTCTAAAATTATTGAAGCCAAACTTTCTAATCATCTCGGGATATTTACAGCAAAATTTGTAGAAATATTTGATCAAAAGTACATATTTGAATCCTCTTGACTCAAGTTTATTGTAAATAAATTTGGTGCTAGATGCAAAGTCCTGAAATTTAGAACAAATACGACCAAATCTCAAAATCTGTGACAAAACTTGTGTTTCAGGGGCACATCAGAGGAAAGCAAGTTTTATATGCACAAAGAATCATGTTTTAGTCAATCAATCTAAAAATTGGTCAAATGACCCGATGCTCAGTGCTCACTGTTCCACAGTAATTCTACAATTTGATCACCATATTGCAATAGACATGCAGCTGTTCTTTGTTTGCATGTTAATGGCGTAATGACCGATTTTCCTGTCATTTCCAGTCAGGTCTGCCATACGTGGAAGTTCTGTGCAAGAACCGCTATGTGGGTCGAACCTTCATCCAGCCCAGCATGCGACTGAGACAGCTGGGAGTGGCCAAGAAGTTTGGTGCATTGACAGACAACTTGAAGGACCAGAGGATCATCATTGTAGATGACTCCATTGTGCGGGGTAATACCATGGGCCCTATAGTACGATTGTTAAGAAGTGCAGGAGCCCGGGAGGTGAGTCCACTGCCCTTTGTACTTTCTTGTATACATTGCAAAATGTTTTAGGAAAACTACAGTACATATACAGCGGTTCCCCTGTTATGGACCCCTGATGACGACGTGACATCCCCTCTACAGCAATCACCCTTTTTACCCTTCGGCCTTATGAGGCTGACGGGTATTGTCGTACCTGGTGCTGTCCATCTGTCCGTCCATCCATCCGTGGTTTTACCACCATAACTTCAGAAATTTTTGAGACAGGACTTTCAAATTTCACATGATATTACACTTCTATATGGCCTACTTTGTGTGCAAGCATAGTTGACCTTGAGGTAATTCTTAAGGTCACACAGTGGTCACATGTGCTAAGCGACGTTACCGCTCTAACTATTGAAAGCCTGCATCTAGCAATCTAAATCTTACACACAAGAAGCTTCATAGAGTGATCTAGAAGCCTGTTGAAAATAGAGGTCAAAGGTCAAGTGCACAATGGTGGTATTGGTATAAGTAAGGAAGTTTTTAAGTCAATTACATGAAATTTTATATACACATGTATCACAGCCAAAGAATGTGTCATGAATCAAAAGTAGGTCACTAGGTCAAGTATCTGGGTCACAGTGACCTATTCATTGAAATTTTGTTTACCACTATAACTTCAGAAATTTTTGAGACAGGACTTTCAAATTGCACATGATATTACACTCTTATGTGGCCTACTTTGTTTGCAAGCATAGTTGACCTTGACGTAATTCTCAAGGTCACACAGTGGTCGCATGTGCTAAGCGACCTTACCGCTCTAACTATTGAAAGCCTGCATCTAGCAAACTTAATCTTACACACAAGAAGCTTCATAGAGTGATCTAGAAGCCTATTGAAAATCAAGGTCATAGCTCTATATTTAACCTACTTTTTGAGGTCAAAGGTCAAGTGCACAATGGTGATATTGACATAAGTAAGGAAGTATTTAAGGCAGTTACATGAAATTTTATACACTCATGTATCATAACCAAAATATTGTCATGAATCAAAAGTAGGTCACAGGTCAAGTATCTGGGTCACAGTGACCTATTCATTGAAATTTTGTTTACCACGATAACTTCAGAAGCTTTTGAGACAGAACTTTTAAATTGCCAATGATAGTACACCACTGCAAGCATAATTGACCTTGACCTAACTTTCAAGGTCACATAGTGGTCAAAAGTTGACCACTATGCGTGACATTGTGGATCTAGAAATCATACTATGGGACACTATTCCTATTCACTTACAGTAAAAGAGATTGAAGGCGGCCGAAGGGTACCGCGTTCTATGAACGGTATTTTTAGCTCTGCTGAACAAAGGTCGCAGAGCTTATGCGACCACTCATGTCTGTCCATCCATCCATAAACTTTTGCTTGTTAGCTCGATACCGTCCACACTTTTCAAGTTAGCCCAATATAAATGTCATGACTTATAGGGTGTATGAAAATCTAGGTCCCTTTTCACATTGGTGGTGCTACCTACATTACACTAAAAGCCCAGAAAACATCTTAAAGCAAACTTTCTTCTTTAATTTAGTCTTATGGTATCTTATTTAAGACTCTTAAGATGGTCTAAGATCTTTTTCCTGCCCAGTCAGAAAAAGAGAAAGTGAGTAAGATCCAGTAAGAGGAAATCAAGTCATGCTATGACCATGCTGGAAAGGAGCAGAGGCAGTCAGTCAATTTTCAGACCAGGTAAGACCTTCAGTGGCTGCCTCATTAGCATAATGAGATGATAAGAGTATATTCAGACTTGGAAAGACATTTGGTACCTGGCTCATTAGCATAAGAGAAAGGCCTGGGGGCAACAAAACTATTATAAGATCTGGTAAGATGTTTTGGGGTTAGGGTAATTAACACAAGTAATTAACACGATCAGATATACCAAGACCTTGTAATATGTAGGCACTAGGATATCCACAAAGTGTCACGAAACAGTATACTCTATGTATGCACTATCTTACTGAGCAGCATGTCCACTGATTTTCCATCCTCTGTCCTCCTTTTCAAAATCAACTCAGAATCCAGACCATGATATATCTACCTAGCTAGAGATACACATGTACAGTACATACTCCCACTCATGTATGTTGTACCCACAAACTTTATATAATAACTTCACCTGGCCACTATAGTGGATAACACATTGACAAGCTTATCACTGATGATATATCTACCTAGCTAGAGATACACATGTACAGTATATACTCCCACTCATGTTTGTTGTACCCACAAACTTGACCTCATCTGCCACTTTAGTGGACAGTGTATTCACATGGCCATCACTGATGGATGGTAATGTGTTGAAAGTTAAAACAAAAAATACTTGTGGTCCAGAACTGTGACAACACATGTATATATGCAGTTATCTATTACAGTCTAACAGTTACATTGTACACTGATGGGCAGGCCTGTACCCGAGATACATGTACCTAAGTTTTTAGCTTAGCTGACTTGTCAGTCAGCTAAGCTTAAAGTATGGGGTTCTGTTGGAGTCTGCGTTCCATGGTTTCAACAATTCACATTTTGCAACTTCTCTGAAATCCGCTGGGCAGAATCACTTTAAACTGGTTGTCATGTGCTATGAGTGGGTGTCAATCACGTTTGTTCAAATGGTGATGCTTCAGTGGTTTGGGGATGTTTTAGGAATGGTTTTGTGCATTTGTGGGTACATGTGGTAACATTTCTGTGGATATCTGCTTTAATATCTGCCACACTGTCCTGTGTTGCCATGGAGAGACAGAGTCTCACAGGCAGCCTTCTATCCGTGCATGCTAGCTGCATGCTAGCGGGGATGGTTTGGAAGGTTTGGGATTTGTAGCAAATGGGATGGGGGGGGGGGGGGGCGACCACTCCCAACAACTGTGTAACGAGGTTGTCAATAAAATACAGGGAATCTCAACTATAGTTCCCACTAGTGGTAGACAGAGCTTTTAGTGCACCATTCTTGAGACTGGTGTGTTAGCTGGTCCCCTTTTTTTGCCTGAGGCTATGAGTCTGCTGGCTTATCAGTCCCAAGGGAACACAGGCATTGGACTTCTAAGCAGCACAAGCCTGAGTGTACCCCACAGTTGAAAATAGACTACCTGCTGAGTTGGCTAGACCCATCAAAGTATGGTCTTCCAGTCCTCAATGACTGTTCACACAACTTTGTGAATTTTGAAACTGTGTGGATTTGTATCATCTCACAGCGTGGACACTTTCATTCATTTTCCTGTAAGCAGTGAGATGAAGCCTGTTCTCCATAGCCAGTACTGAGAAAGAATAGTGCTTGTGTCAGTTCACAGGTCACAGGTACCTATACATGTAGTTTCATGACAGCATCTGTTAAAAATTTGTTTAGGTAATAAAGGAACAAAGACAGTTTTGTATTGCATGTATTCACATCCCCTTGAATTACAATATGTATGTACACTGAACATGTATATGTGCATGTATGAATAATGTATATGTATATGTGCATGAATACATTTATTTTCACGAGCATTAATTTTCACGGATTTTGAACTTTGGACCTTTCACTGAAACTTTAAATTCAATATTTTTGTTACAATTCCTGTCAATGCCATCTTAAAAATATATTTCACTGAGTTCTAATTTTCAGGGTTTTGAAGCATCAGTGAAATAAGTGAAGAACACCGCAAAATTAAATGAATTCACGGTGTTCTCATCCATACTGCCCAGAAGGGCTGAACCTCTGAGCAGTGGGCACTTTTGTCTGGTCCCAAGAGTGCCCACTGTAGAGAGGTTTCAGTGTATGAGTAAGCACTCTCTCTGTCTCCCTATCAATGCCATCTTAAAAATATATTTCACTGAGTTCTAATTTTCACGTTCTTGAAGCATCAATGAAATAAGCGAAGAACACCGCAAAATTAAATGAATTCACGGTGTTCTCATCCATACTGCCCAGAAGGTCTGAACCTCTGAGCCATTGGCACTTTTCTCTGGCCCCAAGGGTGCTCACTGGAGAGGTTTCACTGTATGAGTAAGCACTCTCTCTGTCACCCCCCCCCCCCCCCCCCCCCCCCCCCCGACCGACCAAGTTGGTCAGGAGTTTTTCTCCAACCCAATTTTTGCGAAAACCACCAAACTTGGCATGGTGACTGACCTAACCAGTGAAATTGTGCATCTCATTTGGAATAGTCATGATGTTTAAAATTATGCAAATTCGGGGGAAGTAAAATTTTATAAGCTCCATGTCTTCCAAACCATCGCAGACAGACTCTAAATTTCAATGTGCACATATAGGTTTGTGACACCTGCCAATATAATGGACAGTATATTGGTTGCAGAATTTCAAATTGTGCCAATAAGGGGCATTGAAAAATTTAAAGAGTCCAATATCTCCAAAACTATTCTAAATAGAGATGTGTCATTCCAACTTTAATTTATACATTTGTGGAAAAGCCACATCCAACGAACCTTGAATATGTAAAATATAAATCTTGAAAAGCTTCAAAACTATTATAAAGGTGCCATTCCTACTTTGTGGCATAGCCCCATCCAAGGGAACATAAACCAAAGTTATAGGCTTTTAATTTATGCAAATTAGGCAAATACACAAAATTAAAATGTTGAATAACTTCAAAACTATTATAGAAAGTAGTTTTATTCAAACTTTACTTTCTAAGTTTGTGACATGGCCACATTCAATGAACTAAGAACCAAAGCTGTAGCATTTTAATTTATAAAAGTTAGGCAAATACACGAAATTTAGATTATGTTAAACTATGGCAAAGTGCAGCATTTCAAACTGTCTTCATTTTGAAGGCACCCAGACAGAGTTGCTGTGAAGCAAATCTTTTCTAGTTAATTTCTGTCAGCCTACTCTACCCTCCCCCTCCCCCCCCCCCACACACACAGCTGTGCAAACATGCTTGTCCAGTGTTAAGGCAGTGATCCCATGGGAGTTGTTGACCTCTGCACCACTCCATTCCACCAGCCTCAGTTAAGCACATTTGGAGACAGACTTGCACAGTTAGTGGACCCTGTCTAACTAAAATTCAGAACTCCAGCCAGTTAGCTGTGGCAGAACTATTTTGTAACCACACTGAACCCACAAATGCATATCCCTTAACAGGGTTTGTTTGCATGGTGATTATGAGCTTTTTTACATAAAAAATTATTGAATGATAAATGTTCTATAAAATATTTCAACAGGTGAATTTTGACTTGATATCATATATAATACATGATTAGTCTAAATCATTTTTTGTCAATATAACAGATCATTTTACATTCAACACAATGTGCCTCCATTTCCCCCATTGTATAAGAATATATTCAGACTATTTACATGGCAAAAAAGCTTTTAACTTGCCACATGTAGTTGCACAAGTTTGCCAGAAATACTGTCCATAAATGCTGAGACCATAGTTTTGTTACATATGATGTGACTAAACTTGGTTAAATTTCCTTGCATGAAAAAAATGTATCTCTTTGTTGATAGTGAAAGGATCTCATACAAATATGAGTGGAAAGGCTGAACAAACCCTCTTCTTTTTTAAAAAACTTATGAAAAAGCAACTTTTTTTCCCTTTTTTTTTTGGCAGTGGCAGATTAAACATCATAATAGCTTTCATCACACCACATACAATGATGTACTTTGTGGATGTGTAAAAGTATTGCAGTTTTTAAATTTGCATTTGTGTGGCCCATACTGCCACTCTATTGAATGTGGAGGTGGTCCTGACAGCCTGCAAAAATGCTCATTTTGATCAAAAAATTTATCAATGTTTTCAATAATAAGTGAAAATGTACATAGGTCTTGACCCTCCCCCCCCCCCCCCCCCCCCCGCATACTTTGTGTACTAATGTTAAAATGCTGATAATGTTGAATGGCCCCCATATATGTACATGTGGTTGATCTCTTTGTCACTGACCAGCAAATTGTAAAGTTGCTGCCACATCCAGATGTAACCAGGTGTAGTTATATTACACCCCCCAGTGTGTTGTTGAAACAGCAGCACAATTTAAAATAAACAAGACATGTTGCAGTAGGGGAAGGGGGGAGCTAGTATATATGCTGGTACTTGTAACAACTTTGCCCTGGTACAAGGTACAGAAAGTAAGAAAATGTACAAATAATGGCTGGTACACAGTACAGAAAATAAAAAAAAAAGGCTTTTAAACAGCCATACACATAGTATTGCATGTTGATAGGCTATAATGGATGGCTGCATATATACATGTGCTGTCACAGTTCTTGGACCACAAGTATTGTTTGTTTAAACTTTCAACACATTGCCCTCCATCAGTGATGGCCTTGTGAATACACTGTCCACTATAGTAGCCAGGTGAGGTAAAGTTTGTGGGTACAACATACATGAGTGGGAGTATGTACTGTACATGTGTATCTCTGGCTAGGTAGATATATCATGGTCTGGATTCTGAGTTGATTTTGAAAAGGAGGACAGAGGATGGAAAATCAGTGGACATGCTGCTCAGTAAGATAGTGCATACATAGAGTATACTGTTTCGTGACACTTTGTGGATATCCTAGTGCCTACATATTACAAGGTCTTGGTATATCTGATCGTGTTAATTACTTGTGTTAATTACCCTAACCCCAAAACATCTTACCAGATCTTATAATAGTTTTGTTGCCCCCAGGCCTTTCTCTTATGCTAATGAGCCAGGTACCAAATGTCTTTCCAAGTCTGAATATACTCTTATCATCTCATTATGCTAATGAGGCAGCCACTGAAGGTCTTACCTGGTCTGAAAATTGACTGACTGCCTCTGCTCCTTTCCAGCATGGTCATAGCATGACTTGATTTCCTCTTACTGGATCTTACTCACTTTCTCTTTTTCTGACTGGGCAGGAAAAAGATCTTAGACCATCTTAAGAGTCTTAAATAAGATACCATAAGACTAAATTAAAGAAGAAAGTTTGCTTTAAGATGTTTTCTGGGCTTTTAGTGTTATTATGTAATATAGGGGTCAAAATGTGAAAATTTTGTGAACACTCTAGCATCTTTATTTCTCACAGATCTTCACCAAATTTGGTGGGATTGTTGGGGAGGTCAAAGTCTAAGTTGGTAATGATACTAGTGGTGCCACCTGTAATTTGACAGACATTATGAGCCAAAATGTGTTCTAAGGGATAAAATTCCATGTGTGTGGGAGAGATAATTTCCATACAATTTCTTTGACCAAAGTAACCAAACAAAGGTGGCACATGTGAATGATGTGTTCTATAATTATGTGCATGTTGGAATAACAAAAGTTGTCAGTGTTGGCCAGCATTGTCATTATAGTACTGTGTGTATAGCTGGGACAGTAAAGGGTTTCCTATATATATGTGTTTGACATGTCTAATTGTGTAATTTTTCCTCATGAAGTCATTTAATCCAGTACATCCCAAAGATATGATTTTATCGCTGAGAAAATGCAGGTGGGACTATATTTCACCTGAAAATGGAAGTCTATTTATGAAATGGCCAGGGTATACCTACACGACCTCAATCAGTAGAAGGGACCAATGATAAAGAGGGATCACATGACACCTGCTGGCATATCCGATTGGTCAGATGTCAAAATGATCCTTCTTGATTTGTGGTGCCCTCTGGCAGTTCAATTCTTCTTGGCTTATGCCATTATCTGTGATGAGGGTGGCAGGGATCCTACGCTACAGTTGAACCTGTCTTACAGATCATGCCCAGAGGAGTTTAAACATTGAAGTGTAGCACCAGGCCCACATTGGCTACAAGGTGCATACAGGTTAAATGGTCTTTGTGCCAGTATGTTACACCATTGATGTTAAACATCTGGATCTGCTGGACAGCTGGTCAATATATCAAATGAAATAGAAAGTGCCAGAGCCATGGAGGATCAGTTGTCATTCTCACTGCCATGGGCAGGCTACATTTTAGGCACATTGTGTTTTCAGGTACACATCCGTGTGGCATCTCCCCCACTCAAGTATCCCTGCTACATGGGGATCAATATCCCCACACGTGAAGAGCTGATTGCCAACAAGATGGACGAGGAGAAACTGGCCATGTACTTGGGTAAGACCAGGGCAATGCATTGTGCTCAATTTCATTTTTGCACATAACCAGGGTACATGTGAGCTGTGGTTTGTACAAGTTGTTTTTGCACACTATAGTGAGTCTCTGCAGGTTGGGTTGATCACCAAGTAATTGGCATAGTAATACACTCTGTAACCACAATTGGGAGTTTGGTTATAACAAAAACAAACCTTTTGCCCACAGGGCTGTAATACATGCACTGTAGTCTCAGGTGCCAGTGGTGTGTGCTACTGGTTGAGGGTCTGTTGAAGATATAGTAAAGAGTGATTGTCATGTGTGTTGTTACACTCAGGAAAGACCTGCTTGTTCATGGTACACACTGTTGCTTAAGCATGCTTAAAGATTGTACATTAAGTCTTGCCCCCAAAATCTTAAAGAGCCAGCAGATGTGTAGATAACACCATGTCGAACTCTCTTGTGTTGCACATGTTAAGTAATCTGACACAAACAGTCTTTTTGCAGTTGGGAGCCAGCTGGTTGCTGTAACACATCCAATACACAAGTTAAATGCATTAATCATTTGGATTCTGATCATTACATGCCTCAAGAGTTTAACTGTATAATCTGTGATTTGAGACTTCTGAAGAAAATCAGCTGTATGGTATACTAAACGTAGACAGTTCTTCTGAGTTTTAAATGGACATCATCGGCATGCAAGGTTTGGCCACTGGGCCGGCTGTTGACTAAGATTGACAGGGTGGAGTGGTATGTGTGCTGGTTTAGAGTGTTTTAAAAGTCTTGTGTGTAGCACACTTGACCATGGCATGACTATGTCATATTCAAAACAAATACCCAATGACAGGCATATATGAAAATTGAGCATAAATGCTTAACACGTTTTGTTTATGTTTATAATAATATATGTATTTAAAACGGCTAAATTCATCATTCTTACTTTAAAAGAACCTTAAAGAACCGACCACAATCTACAGTAACAAATTTTGTTGCTGCTGCAGGTTGACCAATGTGGATAATAATTTTTGTGCACATCATGATTGGTGTGTAAGCACAGGAGCCAGCAAACACTACCACAGTGCCGCCAAAGTAACCCAATTTCAATAAGCTTTTGAAAAATGTATACTTTATGGCAGCCAAACCCTTCCCTGATGAGAACAAGGAACCAACAGTTTTCCCTGGCACGGGGGAAACGTGGTCCACACAAGGATAGGTTGGTAGGGTGGGGCATGCTAGGATATATTAACAAGTCTCCTGTCAACAGAAAGTTTAAGCAAAAAAGAACATTAAAGCAGATGGTAATTAACATCTGGGTGTGTTTGGGTGACTTGAGGGCAAAGGAATTCATCTTGTATCCTTAATCAATCTGTGATCTCAGTCACATATCGTAAACCAATCAATGAACTTCATATTCTTGACCAATCAATGAACTCCCATTATGTGCTCCTAACAAATCAATGAAGCCCATCCTACACCCCTAACCAATCAAAGAACTCCATCATATACCCCTAACCAATCCAATGAACTCCATCATATGAGATGAAGGACTGCAAAGTGTGCATTGTGACCCAGTCATGATATGTGTATTGTGCTTTCAGGTGCCAACAGTGTGCGTTACCTGTCTGTTGACGGTCTATTGAAGGCAGCAGAGCAAAACATTCCCAACCAAAAAGAACACAACCTGGGGCACTGCACAGCTTGCTTGACAGGCAAATATCCAGTTCAGCTGGAGTGGTAATGAAGGCTTGCTACCCAGGCAAACGTGCAGTTGAAATGGCCAATGGCAGCTGTAAAGACAGTGGTTTGTGTACATGAAGGGTCTGCAGTAGGGGTCCAGTGCTCACTCTTTAAGGACAGCTAAGACACCAAAAATAAATCCCACTTTAATCGATCCTAGCTCTAAATGTATTGTGTCAGGATAACAAATCATATATCTGTGTAATCGTCATACTCCAGAGATTTTATATGTTCCGTCTTGGGTGTCTTTGATGTCAATTGTTGAATAAACAGTTGAAAGTTGGCCACAAACCACACACCCCATAAATATTGATATAATTCACCAATTATTTGTGATAAAATCATAATCACACTTGCATCTCAATCCTGACATATTGGCGGCAAAAAACAATCCTGTGATTTTTTATGTTTGGCTTAGTTTTTCTGTTATCCATCCTCAAAGTTTGATATTTCAATTTTCCTTTGATTTCCAGGATGTTCATTTTCTTCATTTCATAGAAAGAAACAAAGCAAAATTTTGAAAATCACTGAATCATTTTTGCAGTTCCAACATTTCAGAATCAAACGCTGCTAACCAAATTAAATTTCACCGTCCCATTTTCTTGGAATAACCATTCCTAGGTGTGGTTTTCGTCCTATTATCCTTTCTAAGAAAACAAGCTTCAAAGGCCATTGGTGTTGATCATTTGCCACAAAAACAATACCATTTGTTCTAGTTGACCTGATATTTGTACAAAACAGAGTAAATATTGTCCTGAAACATTTGATGAGGTTGTCAATCAATTATTGGCCGGTCACATGAAGTACAGAAAACATTATTCAGCGATCTGTCAAACAGCGACAGCAACAATGTGGTTTCAAAGCAGGACATCATGGAGGTGGCCCTTCAGCCCCCGTGACCTCAAGCTTGGCAATGAAAGTTGTGTTGCCTTGCTTCAGTGGGGCGACCTGTGGCCGCTAGTAGTCAGTGGACAGATGGCGGGTTTGGTCTTCTGCCCCCCACCTCTTTACCCCGTTTTTAGGAACAGTGTTTTATGGTATTTACTCCTATCTGTATACTTTATGTAGTTCGCTCGTTAGACTTGTCTGTACACTTTACAGTGGTCAGTGGATGGGTGGCAGTTTGGTCCTTTGCCCCCTACCTCTTCATCCCATTTTTAGGGATAGTGTTTTATTGTATGGATTTTTTTATTGTATGTACTCCTATCTGTGTACTTTATTTAGTTTGCTTTTTAGACTTGTGTTTATGTTTTACTTAGTTAGCTTGTCATAATTTTGTAATTATTCTCTCAGTGAGTTTCATTTCTCTTTCCTACCGGAGTTTTGGATCACAATTTGGTATGTTTTCTCTTGTGTTCACATATATGCTTATTTTGATGTATATTTTGTACCTTTATTTCCTCATCCTTGGGGGTTTGATAAAATATTATGTACATGGGTATTATTCATTAAAGTTCCAGTTTTTTTCACGCCCAACTGTGGTGTGTAGGGCCACTGAGGCAATCCATCGTGGCACGGCCTTTGATGGAACATTGTCTGACATTTCCCGCTGCTCCTGAATATTTTAAGTTTCCCTTCATTTGAATTCAAAACAAACAAGCCTAAAGTAAACCACTAAGTCTGTGATGTGTTTGCATGTTCGCATCATTTCCCTGTCCACAAACACACTTTCGGCATGCCACCTGATTTCGCAGCACCGCCGTCATACCACTCGCATTTTGCCATGGGCCATTGCTACCTGTAGCCACATGGCTGACTGTTAAGTATGATTGATGGGTGGCATTGTTCTAGGCAGCTGAAAGCCAAAAGAATGACACATGGACTTTCAGATGTCCACATGCCTCTGTTGGTTTTTTTTTGCATTTTTTGTATATTTCTACCCTAGTTAGGAGCTTGAAATTTTGACAACTTATAGAAAGGACATTTATCTTGTAAAAACTGTTAAAATCTCAAAATCATCCATGCAAAGGTTTTTGGTGTCTTACCTGTCCTTAAAACACCCCTCATTGCAAGGTAGATGCTGATATAACACTATAGTCCCTTGCTTCCATAGTTTTTGCAGGTAATGTGGTGTACTCTGTGGACCCCCCACCAGAGGAGCAGTGTACATGTAACATCATCATGTTGATCATAGTGCAGGAAGGGCTGTGTGTGGTGGCTGTTTGTGGAGATTTATTGCACTTTCTCATGGACAAAACATAAAGGACATGGACTGGGCCTGTCATGAGGACCCCACTGCATACTGTGTTCTCAAAACTGGATTAAAATCCTGCCAATATTTGTGTAAACTGGGAAAAAAGAAACCTGGTCATTAAAATTGAGTGATATTGTCCAGTGCTGTGTCAGTTCTCTAATACCGTCCCACCTCTTTAAAAAACAAAACAAACATACAAAAAAAAACCCCTGATGTATTTGCCCCCAAATGTTTTATTTCTCAAAACAGATAACTCTCTTATGGAACCTGTACATAACATAAACTACACTGAGCTAAATATTCTGATAGGTTGTCTTTTGCAGGTAAAGTGAGTCTTTTCCCTGGAGAAAATGTGCTCAGTTTTGCCATATAAATATCAATTAAGGCATCAAAATGTTTTAATGAAGTATGATGTATGTAAACATATGCATTATGTTGAAATGGATTGGGCGTGCCTTTATATACCATACAGTACGGCCTGCCTTAGTAAGGTACATTACGTGTACAAATCCTGATGCTGAATAGTTGTCTTCACGTCATAATTTCCAGTTGCCAGGTTTGGCATGTTGAACTGTGGGTGTAGATTCACGTGAAGATTCCATGCAATTGTTAATGTAAATTGATTGTAATTGTTAGGGAAGGCTGGGGTTCCCTGGCTTGTTGGTATCTCATGAGAGGAAATTCTTCATGGGATATTCTTCACATGAAGACCATTGTGAATTAGTGTATATCACAGTGTTTATTTGTGATTCATGGTTTGTCAAATCAAAAGTCTGCAAAAATGTACATTTTGTGGAGTGATGCAATAGGAACTGTCTAGTTCTTGTTTGATTTGCCTCATGCTTTGGGACATAATTATTCTTGTTCTTATGATCCTCAGTTCATGACAAACAGTGTCCCAGGAAAGTAAGCATGAGCTCGAAAGTGAAAATTTTAGCACAAGACTGAGCAAGTATGCTTACTTTCCTATGACGTTCAGACCAAAGGGTTCCATGGTGCAAAGTTGGTGAATTCAGAAATGTTCCTTTTGTAACCCGAATGATTCCTTTTTCTTCAGCTCAGGTGGGGTGGGGATATGTGCTAGGATCTGTGCCTGAATATTAAGGGTCTGATGATCCCATTTCGTGAAATGTCTGCCAAATGGTTGGTTAATTAATATCCCGTTTGTTTATATAATCAAAATGTTTGTGGAGTCTGTGCATAAGTGGCCAATATGCCTGGCGTACACATTGCTTGTGGCGCATGCCACAAGTCAGCAGATAGACTAGGTTGTTATGCCTGCAAATGCTACCTTTGGCAGCATGGTATGTCCATCTAGTGGCAGTGTTTTTGACCATGCCTGTAGTGTCAATGTTGTTACAATATCTGCAGTTGTTCTTATGACAGGGGTTCTGTTCTGTGACTCCTGTCTATGTGAGAAGGTACTTATGTTGGTGGAAATTTTAGTCCTGATCTGATTAGAATATCTTTGAGGTTTTCAGCTCTTCTGAAATCCATTGTTATTTGCTTGTTCCCTATTGGGCTGGGGCATACTTTGAAGGTTCGATTGTACCCCAGTTTTGGCAAATGATGATTTTTAGTGGAGGTAGAGCTGGATTATACCTTGTGATCATAAAAAGTTGATCCTGATTGTGATAAGTTTGTTGTGGACTGTGCCTTTGTTGAGAAGAGAGGCTCGTCTAGAACCCTTACTTTTGACAATGAGTCCTGGAGTAATGTGATTGGTTAGCCTTTCAATGCATTGTACATTTAGACTTTTTTGGCATTCACTTCAAAATCAGCTGGTTGGGTGCATATTCTTTTCACCCTCAGGAGTTGGCTTTAGGGACAAATAATATGCAGTGATCAAACCTTCACGTCTGAACATTGTGTGAACCCCTTGGATAGGTGTCCTTCCTTGAGACGTTGACCTCTTTTCAAGGTCTCAGTCATCATCATCATTGAAAATCTCTGTGAAGAGCTTAACTTCTGAACAAATGAAGCTGCAAGCATCAAACTTTCACAGGTTAAGTATCTTAAGAGGATTTTGGATGAGTTTGCTCCCTGGTGACCATGACCTCTTTTCAAGGTCACAGTGATAAAAATAGAAATCCTTGTAAATGCTTTATTTTGTGAACAAATGAAGCTACAAGCATCCAACTTCTATAGCTATAGCTGAAGTATCTGATAAGGACCTTGGTTGAGTTTGCTCTCTGGTGACTGGCCTCTTTATCAAGGTGCAGTCATCAACATAGAAAGTTCTTGTAAATGTTTTATTTGCAGAACAAGTGTCAGTGAAGCCACAACCACAAAACCCTTAACAGCCTTAACATCTTGTGAGAACCTTAACAGAGATGGTCGATCCTCTTTTTCAAGGCCACGGGCATCAACATAGAAAGTCCTTGTCCACTCATTCACACCTGAAGATAACTCACAAAATTCTTTATTATTACATAATAAACTACCTATGCATTTTGAAAACTGATACTTAAATTGTGACACATATTTTCTGAGAGTACTTGTTTGAGACTGGACCAGGGAGTGTTCATTCCAGTATTTCTGAGTTTATTATGTTGAAGGATACATATTTCAACATGTCATAGACTGAGTTGATGGTCATTTTGTGTGCTCCTAGGAAATACTGACCCTCCAGATAATAAATATTGTAATTATATGTCCTTGTATTTGTTGACAACTTTTTATTATCTTCTTGTTAGAATTGTACAGTGTACCATATTATAACCAAGTACAAATGGTCTTGAGATTTGTTTGTTCTGATCTTGTTTCCTCCATGTCCATGACATGGTAGACCCTCCCCTAACAAACAACTGTTGTAATCCTTAACAAACAATTGTTGTAATTATGCATCTACCAGGGTGGAAATGCATATTGTGTTTAAGAGAATTTTGTCACAGCCACTAACATCGCAAATTTTGTTTTATTGCTGTAACTTTCTCTCTATTTAACAATTACTCAGTTTGTTGGCACACATACTGTACAGGTCTAGGAAATCTGATACAAGTATTGTTATGCTCTGTTTAGTTTTATAATAAGGGGACTGACACCATATGTAACACAAGTCTGTGTTCGTGTGGAAGTTGATGTTACATCATGTGGATGACCTTGATCAATTGCTGAGAGTCATGGAGGAAATGCATTTCAGGGAAAAAAAATTTTTGATGATGGTCATCAGATTATATGTCAGCAGAGTATTAGGCCCATGGGCCTCTTGTCACATTTTTGACTTCTTGTCAGAAACTATAATGTGGAATGCTTTGATTTTGCACTTGGATGTCCCCAGTGTGGTCACCTACCAAGCTGGCAAAGATGATGCAATATTTTTTTTTTCAATGAACTCCCATTTTAGGCAGGGGTCAATGGACACAGGTGATCATGGCAAAACATAGAACCAGTCTTTCATAATGTATGACTACCACAGGTCTCTGTTTGATAGAGACCTGTGGTAGTTATACTTGATTTAGACTTCACTTTATGAACCTGTCAGTGTGCCAAATTTAACCCTTATGTAAAAACATTTAGACACTTCAGCACATTTACTGCAGGTGAACAGTCAGATTAAAACTGAAAATAAATTGTTTGCACAGTTGAAAATGGTTCCTCTTCAATTCTGATGCCATGACATTAATAATGAATTTGGCATTTGTTACAACTGATATAATTGGCAGCTGACTGGTGCTGTTCGTTGTGTTAGGTATTTCACCTGCACCCTGAGCTTAGTCACTTCATTAAGCCTGCAGTGTGCCACATAATATTATTGCCAGTGCACTTTGGAGCTGTAGTCCCAAACTTATTTCACTGATAAATCAATAGTTGCACCCATTGTAGGGTGAAGAAATGTCCAGACCACTCTAGGAAATGTTAAAATTGAAAATTAATATTGTCCGTCCCCATGCACATTTAGTACAACATTTTAGTGAGATATACTTGGAGGTCCAGTCTCTGAAAGAGTTTCAGAGAGACATTTTTCTTGGTCAATTTCAATCTTAACTCACTTGTTGCTTTCTTGTACATGTATTGCACAAGATGCTATATTCAGCTGTTTGTTGCTTATTCGTTTATGCGTTATGTTGGAGTCCCTTCTATGGCCTGTTTGGAGTTTTATCTCAGTGCCCAGTCCCACCGCAGATAATCAAGTTACTGTGGAAACTCTCAAGCTATGGTTGGTGTAGTAACCTTTGATACCAGCATCAGATTTTGCTTGTATATATAATATGTATTGTAATTGTGTCTTTTTGTCCAAAACCACTTCCTAGTAGTCATTACCCCATTCCGCAGTCCGAACTCTTTACTCTCCATAAGCTAACCTGTCCCTGTCTAACTTATATATATATATTTTAAAGTATTGTGTTCCTTAACTCTTCTCAAGAACCAGATATCACTGGGATATGGATTGGTTTTTGGCCTTGGTATAAAGCATCTTGTTGCATATTTGGGGGGCACTTGGAAATGTACTTGCTCAACTGTGATGGTCATGACTTGTGGTGGTGTGTGGTCAACGAACTCTTTCGCCGAATCCTTCATTTCCACATTCAAAGTGTAATAAAGCTCAGGAAATATTTGATTGCATACCAATTTACGATAAACCCCATTCATTTCGAAATATTTTTGGATGGAAGTAATGTTCATAAAGTGTTTTTGCATTTTTATCTTTCATTTTTCTCTCGCCAACAGCTTATGCTGGCGAGACTTAGCACTCACTTTCCGGACGTCTGGACGTCTGTCCGTCACAAAACCGATATAGGCCTACTTTGTACTTTTGTTATAAACTCAGCTGACGAACTAGTCAGAAGAACCAAAATAGTGAAAGGCCTGCCAATTCCCCTTTTATTTTTTGCAGAAGTAATAAAATTTGTATTTTCAGTGGTTGGGCTTATACATATTGGAAACACTATAGTCTGTATTTAATGAAGAGTATTTCAAAGGTTGAGAAGACTGGTTTAACCACCAGTTGCCTTTTGTGGGTGACTGCCTGTCTCAAGTCAGGAGTAAAATTTGTTTCTTTACATTGGTGTTGGAAGATGAATGTTGATGCTTTGGTAACTCTGGAATCACTTTGCTGTCATTTTTGGGTTGATATTTATGAATATGGGTCATGTTTTGGTACATAAGTGTATCATACTAGAGACGTCCGTCAACAAAAAAATTCGGAGTGGCATTATTTCACTAACTACACCGGGTATGGCTTTCATACTTGGGTAAATGATTGATAGGGATGGTCACTACAGATTTGTACAATCACTGTCATACTTAATTGGTTACATCATGCTTGAATGAGCATTGTAGAAAAACTTCGGAGTGACTTGAAATATGCTGGCGAGACATTCCCCCCCCCCCCTCCCCGGTCATAGCTCTGGTATTATTTTCTTCCTTGACATATGAAATTGCTCAAAACCTCATCAAGATCTGAAGCATTCATTTGCACCAGTCACATAGATCTGTGAGGTAAGCAATTTGGAGCTAGCTGGATCATCATGTTCACCATATTGGGCACCTCCATATTGCCCAATTGTCAAAAATCATGTATGCCCACATAATGTTTGCCTGCTTTTGTGTGGGATGGACCAGTCAGTCAAACCTTGGAGGAATAAACTAGTTTATTCCTCCAAGGTCAAACTCTGTAGATCCACAGGATCTGTGTCTTCAAATCTTGTGGGTGTAACCTGGAAAAACAAACAGTACCCAAATCATTCAATACATAGCCGAAGACACGGATCTGTAAAGATTAGGCACCAGTCTTGTGAAAACTACAAAAAAAGTGCATCTGATGCATTATAAGTAGCCTAAGGTCTATAATGCACAAGGTGACAGCTTCATATGTTGAAGTCATTGCAGTGCAAAGATAGGAAAGTAGGAAGGAAGGAAAGAAAAGAATGACTGTCTAATCCTGAATATTTATCTGCATGAATAAAAAATTCACAGGGCCTTGACTCATTATACAAACTAGAACAGACTGATTTTCCAACAGAAAATCAAATGTCTCCCGATGGAACACTTACGTCTCTGAATAAGCTACAGGTGATAACAAATTACAAATGACCAAGTTTGCTTGAAAATTACAATCCTATTTTAGCTCTCACCTAGATACATTACTCTTGCAATTTTCATCAAGTTCTTCCAAGACTTATTGCAGAGAAACCAATTTCACATAAATGACCCTGTGACCTTGAAAATTAGGTCAAGGTCGCCCAAATACAATCCCAACCTTGGTCTTACCTTGAAACATAATCCTACCAAGTTTCATCAAATTCCATCAAGTTCTTCAAGACTTATTGCACGGAAACCAATTTCACATAAGTGACCCTGTGACCTTGAGAATTCGCTCAAGGTCATCCAAATACAATCCCAACCTAGGTCTTGCCAAGATACATAATCCTACCAAGTTTCATCAAATTCCATCCTGTTCTTTATGACTTATTACACGGAAACCAATTTCACATAAGTGACCCTGTGACATTGAGAATTTGCTCAAGGTCATCCAAATACAATCCCAACCTAGGTCTTGCCTAGATACATAATCCTACCAAGTTTCATCAAATTCTGTCAAGTCCTTGAAGACTTATCGCACAGAAACCAGGTGTTGAAGAACCTGAACAACAACAACAACAACAACAACAACAACAAGAAGCGGAAGAAACGGGCACTAAAACAATATGTCCCCCGGCTTCCACCGGGGGACATAATTGTGAGGTCTCCAGAGTACTTTAAATTTGGAAGGAAACAACGCACAATAATTGAAATTTCCTGTAAAGGCATCTGCGTTACACAACTTGTCCATATACATTGTGGACCTGTGGGGCAAGCTGACAGTTTTTATGCTTCTTTCACCTGCAAAACTGGGGCTAGGCAGCAATATGTTATGTAGTGAATGTAGTACACGGGACCGGTTGTGCATTGCTATTTTCTCGTGCACCCAAGGGAATCACCTTTATTAACACTACTTTGTTAATGTTTTTTTTTTTTTGTTGAGAATGAGAATTTAATAATTTTTTTCCACTGAACACTTATGCTAATTTTAGAATGTTTACCTCAGTTAGAAAAGTTGTCTGATCTCAAAGCAGTCACCAGAGAAGGAATTCTGGCCCCCTCCTTTGTCACTAATATCAAGGAGGCTACGTGTGCCTCCTTACTAATATTGATGGCAATCTGTAATGCTTCTCTGGCACAGATATGTTGAAGTAGGTGGCAGCACTATTCATGCAGTGTATCACAGTGCTCAATTTCCACACAAAGCTGTGACTGTTGAATTTCCTGCAGTTTATCTCCACTAAACAAATCCCAATTCTGCTTCAGCAATGACTACAGCCTGCGTAAGTAGGAGGTTTGTATCTTCAAATAAATAATAAAAAAATAAAAAAACAATGTTTCAGTTGGATAATTGGTTGTGATTTTATCTTGTAAAGAAGTTGGGTGTGTTCAAAGACCACGCAATCTAGGGTGGGGTTTCCTTATAATCATGATTGATTTAATATATATATATATATATATATATATGTAACTTTATTTTCAGAGGGTGTCCTGGTTAGTGCTAAGAGCACTGATCTACCCCAGGGCCCTCTATAAAATCAGACAGTACATATGACAAAAGCATGAAATGATAATGCTAGAAGTAAAGGAAAAGATACAAGATTACATGACACTTCATAATTAACAATTGGCTATGTCACAGTCAGAATCATACTGCCCAAAACAAATTATTTTCTTAATCCTAAAATATATTTAGTACATAATCTTTTAAATTCAGGCAAAGTTTTTGCTTCCCTTGTTTCCTTTGGCAAATTGTTCCATATAATGGACCCTGAGTAACTTGGCAGTTGTTTTATATATTTAGACTTTGGTTTCTCCAAATACAGACAGTCATTGGCAGCAGATCTCAAATTTACACTGTGTACTTCGGACACAAGTTTAAACAAATTTTCCATGTATTCTGGTAGCATACCATTCAGTGACTTATAGACAAGTACTGCTTTTTTAAAATTAATTCTTTTCTCCATAGACATCCAGTTTAACTTAGAAAGTAGCACTTTGTAACTCTGCCTACCATCTACATTTAAAATCAAATATGCTGCTAATTTATGCAACCATTTGATCTTGCTTAATAAATCTGAGACAATTACTCCATATTGTACAACAATAATCAATATGAGGAAGAACATATGCATTGACATACAATTTACGAATATACAGTGGGGAAAAGTATTTCATTTTCTTAAGGATCCCCAACTTTGCAGCTACTTTTTACAGACCGCTGCTACATGAATACCCCAGTTTAGATGCTTATCTACATGTAAACTTAAAAATTTTGTCATCATCCACATTTTTGATAATTTCATCAGTTAGAACAACACTTAAGTGGTCATGCTCATCCAAACATCGTTTCTGTCTAGAGGAAATCAACATTGATATAGATTTGTGCTCAGTAACAAGCATGTGATTCTGTGCAAACCAGCTGCCAGCCTGTTTGGCTACACAATTAAGGTTACTATTGATATCAGCGACAGATTTACCAGCAGCATAAATACTTGTGTCATCTGCATACATATTCACATGAGCACCATTTAATGACAAAGGCAGATCATTTATATAAATAAAGAAGAACAATGGGCCTAGAATAGATCCTTGTGGTACTCCATACTTAATTTTGCTTGGTTTTGAAATTACATTATTGATGTTGACTTGTTGAGACCTATTTTGCAGATATGACTTGAACCAGTTCAATGAATTAGAAGAACGCCTATAGAGTTGTAACTTTTTTAACAGTATGGCATGATCAATAATGTCAAATGCTTTTTTTTAGATCCAGAATGATGGATCCAACCATATCTCCTTCATTAAAAACTCTGCCATGCATCTAATAGCTTTTGTAAGCTGGTTTCACATGAGTGTAGCTTTAATTGACTTGTACAAAGCAACTCGTAGTTGACCAAAAACTCATAAAAATTGGAGTGAACATGTTTCTCAAGAATCTTTGACAGTACACTTAAAATAGAAATGGGACGATAGTTATGAACATTAGATACATAAACATCTTTGTAAAGTGCCTTCACTTTTGCTTGTTTCCATTCATCTGGGAACAACTAGACTTTTACAAGATAACTGAAGGAATTTAACATCTATATTATCCACACCTTTAGTCTTTGTGGGATTCAGTTTTTGAATGATATCCCTTACTTCTGTCACTGTTACCTTAGGGATTTCAAAATACACACTATCAGGAACCTTTTCTGAAACAAAATTATTTAGTTTTTCTTCTAACTGGTCTGAAAAATCTTGGAGCTTTGCATTTTGTAACAAAGTTTCAGCAACAGATGTAAAGTGATCGTTGAAATTTTCAGCAATACCTTTGGCATCATGGATTATGACATCGTTTATTTGAATTGAAGATAATGGTTGCTGTTTGGTAGGCATGGTCATGCAAGGTAGGCATTTGATTCATGTAAATGTGGGCTATGTTTAGAAGTGACACTAATTGATAAAGGAGCATATCAACGTGGGATGTTTGTAGGCCTACTAATACAAACATGGTGTTAGCAGAATGACTTGTCCAGAGATTAATGGCACCAAAACAAGTCTTGCGCTGGTTTCCCGCTGATGACCAGATTTGATGTAAGTTATAATGAAGCCTAGAACATTCTTCAAAATTTCATGATTTGTATACAAGATTAATTTTTAACCCATGTAAAAGTTTGTTAGTGAGTGGTATGGAGTAGGAATATGCATTGTGATTATTGGATTTGACAGTGTTTGATCTTACAGATTTGGGTTTTTCTTGATATTAAACATGAAGTCTTCAGTTTGGGCAGCCACTTCATGTTGCTGGTCACTGTGATCAGTTTCTTCACTGAGCTCTAATGGCTGAGTTTCCTCCTAACTTGTCTCAACCAAACGAGTCCTTCAGGTGCTCGGGACATTATTACTGTGCGACTCCATGATGAAGACAAAGTGAGCTCCTGGCCCTGTCCTACACATAGACATTGTTTGGCTCATGGTCATCAACAAGTGCATGTATTTAACCTCTGTGAGCCAAACAAAGCTGCTCCACAGTTCTTGAAAAATGCTACAGAGTGTTTCCAAATAAGTGTTTCTCATGTGAGGAAGTTTAAAAAATGCTCCCGGGAATCTAAATTTCGCTACAGAGATTTCCAGTTGGACAGCACTGGGGGCACTTAAGGAGATGGGGGCATCAAACAGAAATAATACGGTAATTATAAACTGGCGATAATTTTGTTCAGAATAATACACTGATTAAATGTAATAATTTTTTTTTTTTCAATATTTTTTATTGAACATCTCACACATATATAGGTCCATTCATACAATTGTCAGTCGCATCAATATCAATGTACAACATTATAGGAATCCTGATACAATTTTTGACCATCTTTTTTCAAATAAATGATGTTTACCTTGGGTATTTAATATGTGTTGTTCCACTGTTATTTTGCATTTCAAATAATTCAAAAAAACAGCAAATGAAATTTGTCTTTTTTACATAATTCTTTCTGGATGTAATATTTTGCAACCAGCAGACAATAATTTGAAGTATACTATGATGGTTTCTGATAAAAGCCAAAAATAACATCATGGTTTCCTTTGGACTATATTTATTGTACCAATCCTCAAAATATGACCAAAATACATTGACATATCTGCACTCCCAATATCTATGTATAATACTGTCTTTTTCTGCACACAAGTTACATTATAAACTCAGAGTCTATAAGGCCCATTTTATGAAGTATCACAGTTTAATTTGCCTTTATTTTATCATGACCTAATCTCAGCATGGAAACAATTTCGAAACTTTTTTCACCCTAATTCTGCCAGGGACATATGTTTCGAATGTTTATGGTTTAATCCTTTTATTACAGTAGACAGGAATACAATATTTTACAAACAGTGGTATAGTAAGGGTATTAGGTTCATTGGAGATTTACTGGATAATGATGGAGAATTTTTGAATACTGAAATTTTGCAAATTAAGTTCGACATTCAAATAAATTTTTTAGAGTATTATTCACTGAGATCTGCTATTCCTAGAGAATGGAAACAAAAACTGCATTCAAGCGCCATACATTATAGAGAAGGCCCTTCTACTTTACATTTTAAGATAGATGGTGTATTAAAAAATATTAAACATATAACTTGTAAAGATTTTTAGTGGTGTATTATTGAAAATACTATGAAAGAAGTACCTACTTGTTTAGACAAATGGTGTGAACTGTTTGAATTTGAAAACAAAGAATGGGAAAAGATATTTGGTCTCTCTTTTAAATGTACTATGGAAAGTAAATTGCAATCATTTCACTTTTCAATTTTACATCGATTTGTTGTTCATAATTCTCGACTTCATAAAATGTAATAAGGTTATTAACCTGTAGAAATGGTTGGTACCTCTCCGCAATGAGACAGGGCAGTGTGTTCTATGTTGGTATCTCCCAGCAATGGGACAGTGCAGTGTGTTCTATGTTGGTATCTCCCAGCAGAGACAGGGCAGTGTGTTCTGGGTTGGTATCTCCCTGCAATGAGATAGGGCGGTGTGTTCTATGTTCTGACAGCCTGTGTGTGAAACAGGAGACTGACGGAGAAGTTTTTATTTGTGGGTTTGATTCATCATGAATTTCACAGCCTGAACAAACCTGTTGCCACATGTGAAGATAGACTTATTAAAAAATGAAAAACAGCTTTTGTTCTATATTTTGTTTGTGTACACTAACAGTGGTGCTCCCTGCTGGACTACGTGACATATTGTATTATTTTTAGTTCAGCTGATCTGTTTGTCAGCTAAGCTTGTCTTATGATCCTGCATCTGTGCTTGTCCATCTGTCAGTCCATCAACAATTTACATTTTTGACTGGGGGAGGGGGGGGGAAGAGGTGAGGGCTTGACACCAGGCGTTTTAACCTTGAGTGACACTGAATAGTGATGTCAAACCTTTTGTTAACTATGGGCAAGCAGTACTTGTGTATAGCAGTAAAATCTGTGCCTGCAGGAGGAGCAGGGTGCAGTCAACACAGGACAGGATCATTTATAATGATCCTATTCTTTGGCAAATTCTTAAAATCTTCTCCAGAACTGCATAGCCAATAGGAAAAGTCACTATTACCAATTGACTCCTTTCACAGAACCAGCAAAGCATAGAATATTCTCACCTCCAGTTGACTGGAGAGGGCATTGCGGGGGTGGACACTTGTTGGCATAGGGTAATGCATGTTAAAAGTGCCTGTCTTCAAAGTAAATTTGAGGTCAATTATAACAACATAACAATAAATTGTATAAAATTTTATTAGTATGCCTATCAACATTGATAATGTATTAGGCATTTTTAATTTGAAGATGTCAGAAACTTTTTACGGGCAAAATTAATGAGACCCTCATACAGTGCCTGTGTACTGACCACTACACTTGCATATTGGTTTCTGACATCTGTGGGGTTAAACACCAGAGTAGTTTGTGAGACCTTTAAATTATGTACATTTTGGCAGCATGTGCTCATGATGCCACAGCATATAGCTCTGTGGGATAAAACCATTCATACAAGTGTGGTGTTTGAAGGGCAAAATGTCATTTAGTTATGGCAGACACTTCACTGATCAGGCAGGCTTTACTGCCCTAAAATAGTCTGAACCTATTGTTATAAGTTCATTTTATAAAAGGTTTCATTAACAATAAGATGCCATATTCCTTCCATAATTAGACTTGTTCTGCTCGTAATCGTAATCGTTGCTCAGTGGACAGTGCCTATGTTAAAACGATACAATCAAGTAGTCTTACCCCAGCAAAGGGGCTTTCCCTAGGTATGGGAGGTGAGAAAATCACTGTGCACAGTGGTCCACCTGTGGGGGAAAGTCCTGAATTATCTGTGTATTCAGCTGAATACACAGAATTCTTCAGGGCTAGAGATGTGTATTTCCATCGGATTGCACATTAAATAACAACTTCAAATTAAAAGACTATTTTAAAAGCTGCAAGAATAAAATTTATGTGAAAATTTCAGCGATGTATATTATTTTACCACACAAATTTTGCTGTTTTTGCAGTGAGTGGTTTTAAATTTATTCAGCTGTAAATTACAATGAAAAGAAATGGGAATGCACAAGTCGAGCCCTGAATCACTGAAATACCCTCTACAGAAGAGCAGTAGAAATTTCTGTTCTTGCTCTCCCCAATTGCTTTAACATTGCAAAGGGACACATCTGGGGACCCCTAGACCTTAATTTGTTCAACAGGTGGTGCTGCAATATTTCTATTTTATAACAATTTTTTGTGTGTTCTGGCTATTGCCAACTTCTCCAAAATCATGGATCTCTGCCAGATTGTGCTGAAACTTGATGGAAATGTGCCCTGTGAAAGAGTCAAACAAACTTGTTAACAAGGTGGTGTTGCTATGGATCCCTGATTTTTAACAAATTTGTCAATTCAGCTACTTGTTGGTTGATGCATGCATTCCTACTTATTAATGTGGTAGCATCAAGTAAAGTAGGTCACTAGGTGGTGATGCTGCAGCTCCAGGATTTGTAACATTTTTAATTCAGGTATTTGTTGTTTGATGCATTCATTCCTATTGATGTCAATGGGGATTGCAATAGTAATTGACTTGTCTAAAACTGTCATCCAAATTAACTTCAAACATGGCTAGTATGTATCTTGGATGGCTCAAAACTGAGTTTGTTCAAATGCATTCTGCGACAGTGATTTTGGGGATTCTACCGATTTTTTTTGGTTTATTTTTTGATGGTTGTCTCTATAGCAGCTTCCCAGACTCGCTCAAGTTACAACGCCCAGTCATGGCTGCTATGGAGGCAATTTTGTTGGCAAAATGTTCTCTAAAACAGCTTTGCAAGTTGCTTGGAAATTGCACGGAAACCCGTGTACCCCTACACCAAAGGGGTACTTAATATGGGTTGACTGTCAGCTGAGGATAGGCTGTTCACACAGTAGCCTTACTGTCTGTTTCTTCTCCAAATCCCCAAGTCCAATCCACTTCAAATTTGGTGGGAATATACCTTGAGTAAATCTCTACCAAGTTTGTCCAAATATATGCACCAGTGATTTTTATCTCAGCTGACTTGTCAGTCAGCTGAGGTTTTGTGAGGGTCTGTCGTCCGTCCGTCCTTCCGTCTGTCCACAATTCACATTTTCGACTTCTCAAAAACTATCGGCCAGATCCACTTCAAACTTGGTGGATATGTGCCTTGGGTGGGTCTCTACCAAGTTTGTTCAAATGGTGATGGTCCAGTGATTTTTGGATTTTTAATGAATTTATTGGTTCTTTTTTGGGGCAAATCTTAAAAAAATCTTCTCCGAAACCGCTCACCCAATTGCTTTGATATCATACAAGAACACTCCCTGGGACTCCTAGTTCTTAATTTGTGCACCAGGTGGCACTGCAATTTTTTTCTAATTTTTTATGAATCTTTGTGTGTTATAGCTATTTTCGACTTCTTCTCCAGAACCGTCACTCAGGTTAAGCTGAAACATGGTGGAGATTTTCCTTGTAGAAGGGTCAAACAAACTTGGTCGCTATGTGGGAATGCTGCAGATTCCTGATTTTTAACAATTTTTTCAATTCGGGTACTTATCGGTCAATGCAGCTTTCCTATTGATTACTATGGAAGTCAATGGGCATTCTAATGCTAATTCACATTTTCGACTTCTCCAAAACTGTCATTGGGTGGATGTGTACCAAGTTTGTTCAAATGGTCATGCTCTGTTCATTTTTGGATTTTTTATAAATTTTTTTGTTCTTTTTTGGGGCAAACGTTAAAAATTCTTCTCCTCTGAAACCGCATACCCAATTGCTTTGATATCGTACATAGACACTGATGGATATGTTGTTGTGGAAGGGTCAAACAGTTGTTTAATAGGTGGCACTGCTTTGGATTCCTGATTTTTAAGGATTTTCAATCTGGGTACGTATCATTCAATGCAACTTTCCTATTGATTACTATGTAAGTCAATGGGCATTCTAATGCTCATTCACAGGACAACTGACACGAAATTTACTGTTAACTTGATAACTTGAGATGTGTTTTGAGTTAGCTACACATGTTAATTATTCTGTATGAAGGTCATGCTTAGACTACATGAATGACCTTGACCTCATTTGTGGAGTCACAGTGCAACATACATGAATTTTACTCTTCATTTTAACTTGAGAACTACTTGAACTTTGATGTTGCACATGTAAGTGTTCTTCTATAAAGGTCAGACTTACTCAGAACATGGTGTCCTTGATCCTTTCCCAAGTTCATAGAGCTGCAAGTGTGATAAATGTCAAGATCAGCTGAGGCACTGGCTGTTCACACAGCCCTCTTTTTGTATTTTTCATTCCATTTCATGGGGGGGGGGCAAGGGGACTGTGATTTTTTCAGTGCTTTGCTGACCTTATAGCTGCAAAATAAAGTGTTCCTGTGACCTTCGAAATAAGGTCAATGTCAACTCTTCTGACTGTCATGCAGAAAAATCAAAGTGGGACGAAAATGAATATTTCTCCATGCATTTTTGATCTTGTTGATGAAGTGATACTTGACAGCCATAGCTCTCTAGCATGGAGTCTTTCCTGTCAGCCAGTGGGGTTGCATTTGTGACATCACTAACTGCTCGCACCTTGAGGATGTTGGAAATGAATGGAAAATGAGGATTGAAGGCACAGTGAGTGTTTTTTTTATTTATAAAAATGTGAATAAAAGTATTATTTTCACATCTAAATTTTTTTAAAGTGCACCAGATGGTTAGAACAACCTATGAATCACCCATGTATCCAATTGAAACGTGCTCAATCAAGCTTACCTTTAAACAAGGGGACTGATATTTTCTGTGCTTAGCTGACCTTATAGCCGCAAAATAAAGTGGTTCTGTGACCTTTGGTCAAGGTCAACTCTTCTGACTGTCCTGCACAAAAAACAAAGTGCTCGCTGAGTTGTCAAAGTCCTAACTGAAATAGTTTTCAAGTTATCAAATTAATTGTAAAATTCATGAAAGTGACTGTGACCTCGGGAATCAAGTCAAGGTCATTAAGCACCATGTAAATGTTGCCCACACAAAGGACCGCTAGCATCAGAGTCCTAGCTCCAAACTTCTCAGGTTATGAAGTGCACAGTAAAATTTTGCATGTGTCCCTGTAACCTTGGAAATGAGGTCATGCTGTATGCAGTGAAACCTGTTTTGAGAGACCACTGTGAAGAAAGACCACCTGACTTTTCAGACCATGTGTACCATGTCCCTTTTGCCATCTTTCCCATGTTATTACACCTCTATTGAGACCACTTGTCTTATGTGACCACTTTTTGGCTTGCCCTGGGGGCAGTCTCTCAAAACAGGTTTTAATATACATATATATACATATATATATATATATATATATATATATATATATATATATATATACTAGCTTTACTTTATGAGGGTGACTTGGTTAGGGAAATACAGATGTATTTTCCCGATTTCTCTAAGGCCCGCTGGCAAGCAACATACAACAACAATACACCGTGACACTTGGTACGTGGTTACAATAACAACAACAATTATTGATACATTAACTGACAATTATAAGGTAAATGTGACTTCTTTCTTCATCCATCAGTTCTTGTTTGCATTGTATGATTGTAAATGTCCCACTTAAATGCGTCAAAGGACTTGGCATTTTTAACACTCTATGGCTGTCAGTTCCATGTTATAGCACCAGAAAACTAAAAGTGGTTTTCAAAAAAGTTGTCCTTGCTATTGGCAGCTACATCTTAAATTCATGTCGTACCCCTCTTTTACATATATGAACAAATCTGTAAGATAAGCTGGTACCATGTCATTCATTATCTTACACATAGATAGTGCCTTTCAGTCTTGAATTCTTTCCTCAATTGTTAGCCATTGTAACTTGCCTCTTAAATTCTTATCACTGTGAAAGCCATTAACGCATATAGAACTCAATATGCTACAAATTTATTTTGCCTTCTTAATTTGGCCAGTTAAATCCTTTTACATCCATCCCACACTGCACAGCAGAAGTCAAAATGTGGGAGTATGTATGCATATTGTAATATATTTTCCTCACATGCAAGGGAAGGAAATGTTTCAATGTCTTTTAGTATTCAGCTTACATGCAATTTAGGGCAAATTGTAGTTATACGCTTTTCCCATGCAATGCATTGGTAGCGTTGAAATCCAAGTAACATGACTGTCAACATTATCCTGAGAGATGCTGTTTATCTAATTATGTCTGAGTGCCAACCCAGATATTCTCTCTCTCTCTCTCTCTCTCTCTCTCTCTCTCTCTCTCTCTCTCTCTCTCTCTCTCTCTCTCTCTCTCTCTCTCTCTCTCTCTCTCTCTCTCTCTCTCTCTCTCTCTCTCTCTCTCTCTCTCTCTCTCTCTCTCTCTCTCTCTCTCTCTCTCTCTCTCTCTCTCTCTCTCTCTCTCTCTCTCTCTCTCTCTCCAGATTTGTCCGGAGTTTTTCTCAGACCCTAGTCTTCTGAAAACCACCAAACTTGCCATGGTGACTCACCTACCAGTAAAATTAGGCACCTGACTTGGAATAGTCATGATGTTTAAAATTATGCAAATTAGGGGCACTTCAAATTTTGAAAGCTCCATATCTTTTTTTTTTCTTTCTCTTTTTCTTTCTTTCTTTCTTTCTTTCTTTCTTTCTTTCTTTCTCTCTTTGATTCTTTCTTCCTTCATTCATCCATCCATCCATTCATTCATTCATTCATTTATTTATTTATTTATTTACTTACTTATGACCAAGTTGGTCCAGAGTTTTTTCTTAGACACTATTTTTCCAAAAACCACAAAACTTGCCATGGTGACTGACATAACCAGTGAAATTGTGCATCTCATTTGGAACAGTTATGATGTTTAAAATTATGCAAATTTTTAGAGGCAACAAAAATTTTAAAAGCACCATATCTTCCAAACTATTGCAGATGGACTCAAAATGAGCACATATACCTTTGTGACACTTGCCACTATAATGGACAGTATAGTTGTAGAATTTCAAATCATGCTAATAAGGAGCATTGAAAAATTTGGAATTTGGTCAAGGTCACCCATCTTCGATTAGCCCCGAATATGGACTATAAGCTTGTAAGGAAGAAAAGTCCCAGCTTCAAAACCTCTTCAGTTATCATGCAGAAACCAAAGTTAAATCAGGTGAATATGTGTCCTTGCTCAAAAACTTCTTTAGTTATTGTGCAAAAACCACAGGAAGTCTACTGTCTGTGTGTGACCCTCAAAACTGGGTCAAGGTCACCCATCTACAAACTCAAACTAGCCCTTATAGGCAACCATAAAGCTGTGCGATATAAAAGCGCTACCCTCTAAAATGCAAGTTATCATGCAGAAACAGTATTCAACCAAGTTGCTCTGTGACCTTTGAAATTAGGTCAAGGTCACCATCTTCAAACTCGACCTAGCCCCAAAAAACGACCATTATCCAGTGCAATATAAAAGTCCTAGCTTTAAAACCTCTTCAGTTATCATGTGGAAACCAAAGTTAACTCAGGTACCAATGTGACCTTGAAAATTAAATCAAGGTCACCAAACTTTAAACTTCTTCTAGCCCTTAGCAAGAACTATAGACCTGTAAAGTATCCCAGTCGTAACTTAAAAACCTCTTGTGATATTGTGCAGAAACCACAGGAATTCAACAATCTCTCTGTTACCCTGGAAACTGGGTGAAGGTCACCCATCTTCAAACTCAACCTAGCCCTTACAGAGAAACATAAAGCTGTGCAATATACAAGTCCTAGCTCCACGGTATAAGTTATCAAGCAGAAAGCATGAAACCATATTCAGTAAAGTGGCTCTGTGACCTTTAAAATGAGGTCAAGGTCATCCATCTTCAAATTTCCCCTAGCCCCAAATATGGACTATAATCCTGTGCAATATAAAAGTCCTAGCTTAAAAACCTCTTCAGTTATTGTGCTGAAACCAAAGTTAACTAAGGTACCAACATGACCTTGGAAATTAAGTCAAAGTAGCCCATCTTCGAACTTTGCCTAGCTTTTGACTAGAATGATACAACTGTACAGTATTGAAGTCCTAGCTCAAAACCTTCTTGAGTTATTGTGCAGAAACCACAGGAATTCTACAATCTCTCTGTGACCCTCAAAACTGGGTCAAGGTCACCCATATTGAAACTCAACCTAACCCTTACAGAGAACCATCAAGCTGTGCAATATAAAAGTTCTAGCTCCAAGGTATAAGTTATCAAACAGAAAGCATGAAACCATATTCAGTAAAGTGGCTCTGTGACCTTTAAAATGAAGTCAAGGTCATCCATCTTCATACTTCTCCTAGTCCCAAATATGGACTATAATCCTGTGCAATATAAAAGTCCTAGCTTTAAAACCTCTTCAGTTATTGTGCGGAAACCAAAGTTAACTAAGATACCAATGTAACCTTGGAAATTACGTCAAGGTCATTCATCTTCCAACTTTGCCTAGCTTTTGACTAGAATGATACAACTGTATAGTATCGAAGTCCTAGCTCAAAAACTTCTTGAGTTATTGTGCGGAAACCACAGGAATTCTACAATCTCTCTGTGACCCTGAAAACTGGGTCAAGGTCACCCATATTGAAACTCAACCTAACCCTTACGGAGAACCATCAAGCTGTGCAATATAAAAGTTCTAGCTCCAAGGTATAAGTTATCAAGCAGAAAGCATGAAACCATATTCAGTAAAGTGGCTCTGTGACCTTTAAAATGAAGTCAAGGTCATCCATCTTCATACTTCTCCTAGTCCCAAATATGGACTATAATCCTGTGCAATATAAAAGTCCTAGCTTTAAAACCTCTTCAGTTATTGTGCGGAAACCAAAGTTAACTAAGATACCAATGTAACCTTGGAAATTACGTCAAGGTCATTCATCTTCCAACTTTGCCTAGCTTTTGACTAGAATGATACAACTGTATAGTATCGAAGTCCTAGCTCAAAAACTTCTTGAGTTATTGTGCGGAAACCACAGGAATTCTACAATCTCTCTGTGACCCTGAAAACTGGGTCAAGGTCACCCATCTTCAAACTCAACCTAGCCCTTACACAGAAACATAAAGCTGTGCAATATAAAAGTCCTAGCTCCAAGGTATAAGCTATCATGCAGAAAGCATGAAACCATATTCAGTAAAGTGGCTCTGTGACCTTTAAAATGAGGTCAATGTCATCCATCATCCAACTTTGACTAGCTCCAAATATGGACTGTAATTCTGTGCAAAATACAAGTCCTAGCTTAAAAACCTCTTCAGTTATTGTGCGGAAACCAAAGTTAACTCAGGCACCACTGTGACCTTGGAAATTAGGTCAAGGTCACCCATCTTCCATCTTTGCCTAGCTTTCGAAAAGAATGATACACCTGTATAGTATCGAAGTCCTAACTCAAAAACTTCTTGAGTTATTGTGCGGAAACCACAGTCTACCGACCGACCGACCGACATGTGCAAAGCTATATGCCCCACCTTCTTCGAAGGGCGGCTTAAAATTAGGCTATTACAGAAAATTTAGATTATGTTGAACAATGGCAAAGTGTATCATTTCAAACTGTTTTCATTTTCAAGGCACCCAGACAGATTTGCTGTGAAGGAAATCTTCTTTTCTAGTTTTATCTTGCTACTTTTTGTTTCAATTGTCTTTACAAATTTCAAAGTTACATGAGCAGTTGTATCATCTATGTATCGTTACAATTTATAGGAAAGCTGTTGATATATTAATTAGGAAGAGCAAGGAACCTAAATTAGATCCCTGCGGGACACCAGGTATGACTGGAAGGGCAGCGGATTCTTCATTCTTACTGGAGACCTTTTGAGACCTGTCTGATAAGTATGATGAAAACCATTTGACTGTACCAGGTGCACAGTGGTAAAGTGGCAGTTTGTCAAAAAGATAACTATGATCAATCACATCAAAGGCTTTCTTTAAATCTAGCATTAGGGTGCCAACCAGTTGCCCCTGGGCTGTTGCTTTTGTCAACGCATCTAATATTTTTTAAAGACCTGTTTCACACGAGTGACATGCAAGGAAACCTGACTGACAAGAAAAGAACAAGTCTTCTCCTTGTAAATATGAAAGAAAGAAAAAGAGTACATATGTATATATACATGTCTTTCCAGTATCTGTGAAGTCTGGAGTTCTTGCCTTCATAGCTGCTTATCTCTTTAGGTATTAGTGACTGTTGTGCCTTTCATTCTGAAGATTTGGGTTAAATATCTTTGCCATTAAGCCACATTGGAGTATTTTACATCTATTCCACTTGAAGCTTTTCACTTCTTGAAATTTAAATTTGAAATAATTGATAGAACATCTGTTTTTGTCACACTTGGTATTACAAAATTTACTTAAATTAATTTGAAATTTTTGCTTGGACACAATCTTTCAACTTAGTGAATCAGTCAAACCTAGCCCCTCCATGTTTTGATCATTTTCTTTAAAATCATCAACAACATGAGTTAAGCATTTGTTCATGTGATGAGCCATGTGTTTGGCATCAATTACGATAGAACCTCCCGCTTTTAGAGCTCCTGGACCAGAGAACTTGCCACCTGTGTATTAGTTTTTACCTCAACACACTCATCACTCCGCTGAGGTTATAGAATATGTGGTGATCTGTTGTTCATTTACATTTCACACTTTTGATCTCCAAAACCAAAAGCCAGATCTCTTCCAACTTGGTGGGGATTTATCCTGGCTGGGTCTCTACCAAGATTTTTCAAATGGTTATAATCCAGTGATTTTTAACTTTTTAATTATCAAATTTGGTATGCAAAACCAGTATTAAGGAATCGGAGTTTCAGAAAAATCCGGACTAACTTAGCCGCTTTTTCTACACACGGCTCTTAGTTTTAGCCTGTGGTGTGAATCCATGTTAAATAATGAAGTCCGCGCGCACCTGTCAACAAATGAATTGGGTTGTTATCAAACAATGGAGGCTCCCTCTCAACATCCGGGTCACTTACAGATCCAGCTTGTCAGGAATGCGACCGCGGTATTCAAATGGCAGTCACAACGCCGCTTCAATGAACGTTTCTCGGAAAACTGACTTTACTTGGATAGACGAGGACCCCAAATGTATGCCAACAGTTGGGGTAATGGGATAGTATATAAGACCTGGTGTCACAATGAGTAAGTTATGGTTTTGGGGGAAATTACAGGCATTTATAGGTGTCTCTCGGAATTGTTGGACACACTATAGGTGGTGATTCCCTTGATCTCTGATTTTTAACAAATTTTCAATGCTTGTTGTTTTATGCATGCATTCCTATTGACTTCTATGTAATCCCACCCACAGGGTTTACAATGGTAAATTCACATCTTTTTTGCTTCTCCAAAACTGTCAACCAGATTCACATCAAACTTGGTGGCAATGTACTATAAGTGGGTGTCTAATGTCTACCAAATTTGTTCAAATGGTTATGCTGCATTGATTTTTCAAATGAAATTTTTTTGGTTTTTTTGGGGGGGTTTTTTTTGTTTGTTTTTTTCCAAAATCTTTAAAAAAAAACCCTGTCCTTCCAAAATGCCAGGAAAATTCCTTTGACATTGTATAGGGATACTTCTGGGAAGCCCCATCTGCTTGAGTACAGGGTTCAGACTATGGTTTAAGGATATACATGTACTTCTGCTCAGTGGAGGTGTCCACAAAATAGGCCATAAAACACAATAAACTTAAACATAACTCCAACAAAGTACATGCAGTAAAACTTGTGTTAAGTTTTCACCCTTGGTACTGGGCAAAGGTGCCCACTTAGTGCAGAGTCAGCTCACTGGGCCACATAGTTAAGTACAAGTACATGTATATGTACATAATACTCTATAGGGGGCTGCACAGGGCATTCATTTAGAACAAATTAAAAACAACATCCTTGACATACTTCCTATTATCATCAGTAATTTCCTAGCTAAATGACAACTACTGACTGAAAAAAATATGCATTGGAAACATTAATATCAGTGTTTAATGTCTCTTGAAAAAGTCTGTGCAACTACATGTATGATCTTGTAATAAACAGTCTTCACACTGTAATTGTAAGCACTTGCAGAAGCAAATCAGCCCTGCGATGTCAGCTTACCACTACATGTATATAATCATTTATTCAAGTGTGTGTGTCAACACACACTTTTTTGTTTTTCCTGAAATTCTTTCTTTCTTCTTTACCAGCAAATTTGTCTGACACTATTATATAACTCCAAACTTGGCATGATTGTACCTCAATACAAGGAGTTTGACCGTTTTATACAGAGGAATGAAGATGTTTAAAATTATGCAAATTAGGGGCATTTGAATTTTTAAATCTTGAATATCTTCAAAAGTATAATAGATAGAGATGTCATTCCAACTTCTACTAGGGGTTTATTGACCAGTGCACATCTAATGAATTTAAAACAAAAGTAGCAATTTAAATTATGCTAATTAGCAGCATTTGAAATTTTAAAACTTGAATATCTTCAAAACTATTAGAGATGTCCATGTAACTTCTACTAGGGGGTTTTTGACCTTTGCGCATGTAATGAATCTAAAACAAAAGTTGTAGCAATTAAAATTATGCTAATTAGCAGTATGTGAAATTTTCAATCTTGAATACCTCCAACACTATAACAGATGGAGATGTCATTCTAACTTCTACTTGGGGGTTGTTGACCATTGGGCACCTAATGAATTAAAAATAAAAGTTGTAGCAATTTAAATTATGCTAAATAGCACCATTATAATTTTTTAAATCTTGAATAACTTCAAAGCTATAAGAGATACAGATGTCATTCCAACTTCTACTCCCGTGTTATGGAATAGTTGTACATTGCCACACCAATATGCTTTGAAGACACACACACTGATTTGATATGCAGCAAATCATCTTTCCTAGTTTTACTCTGTATTTGTGTGGTTTTCCTTGTTTCAAACAAGAAGTGTAAATAACATGTGAATGTAATCACTCATCCAGAGCCCCTTAAGCCAGGTGAATAGGTTTCAAAGGGATTAGTAGAGCAACATAATGCTAGGAAAACACTGTAGCTTTGTGCCTTTGCGTCCTCCTGCTAGTAAGAACAAGGAGGGTAGAGAGAATCTCTACCCTCCTTGCTAAGAAAAACTGCAGTTTGGCATATTATTGGGAGATATTTGAAGGGTAAACTAAAAGAAAAAGATTAATTATGGTGCCCACTTATGCAAATAAAGGTATACAAAATGCCCTTTTAGGGTGCCCACTTAGTGGAGGGTCCATTAACATGGGACCTAATGGAGAAAAAAAACAGGACCCGTTTGGAAGGGCCCACTGAACACAGGTGCCCACTTAGCGGAGGTGTCAACTTGGACAGGTTTTACTGTATTTTGAAAATTACATAGAATGGAGAATTGTCTTGTGATTGTCGCTTGTCTTGTGTTTATACAGAAATTGTGCAAAGTGAACATACAATTTTCCTAATTTTTCAGTTTGAAACGGATTGAACTATTTTTCATTCAAAGGTTGGAGTTCTTGTGACAAATTAAACTATAAGAGGGGCATACAAGAAGCGGGTCTCACTTGTTTGCAAATCTTGAGGTTGAAGTTTTGCTGAGTGCATATGACAATTGATAGTATTTCTAAGATGGATGACTGAGCCTCCTAAAAGCACAGCCTGAATAGCAATTTTGAGGTTAATTTGGTAGGCAGTTTCGAGAAGAAGTGGAAAATGTGAATAACATTAAAATGCCCATTGACTTGCATAATAATCAAATTTTCAATTCTGGTACTTATTGTTCAATGCATATTCCTATTGATTACAGCAATACTTCATGATAGCAACACCCAAATATCCAACACAAGCTTTGCTGGACTCATTTGTCTTGTATTTGTGTCTTCTTGTCCAGAACCATCTTCCTAGTAGTCATTGCCCTATTCCGCAGTCCGAACTCTTTACTCTCCATAAGCTAACCTGTCACTGTCTAACTTATACATAAATATGGAAGTACTATTGTCCATATTGCACACATTCTTCTGTAGAATTTTGACATAGGCTGTATTAGCCCAAATAAATCAGAGGGTCTTCAGCTGGTAACTACTCAGAACATGTTTTGGAGCCTATACCCGCACGTATCTCTGAGTAGCGGCACCTTGTCTAAGCTAAATATTCAGCAAAGACAACCCACATAATAATGAATAAATATGAATGTTACAAATGATGAATTAGCTAAATATGTGAAGTTTTGCTTATAAATGCAAAGTTTCATTATGAAAGAAGAAAACCTGGCAAACAAAACATTGTTACTAAATTTGTATAGTACAGGTTCAGATAAGAACAATTTTACTTACCCCTTAACCAATATGTACCCTTTCTATCTGGATAGCTTGTCCTAGTTTAACAACCTGCCAGTGTATAACTAAAGTAGAAACAAGCTGGGGCATTATATTCAGTCCCAGTGATTGTAAAATAGACAGCTGCAGCTAGACCACCTGTACAAACCAAGGGAAATCCTAACAAGTACTGCAACAATGGACATCCTGCACCAGAAATGTAAAACAAACTCCATGATGACACCTACTCCTCACTTTAAAAGTCTCTAAACAATTTGGCTCTATTTCACTGCCAACCGTGAGTCAATGTTTCAATGTAATGTGCCGGGTTTGTGACATTTGAGAAAATACTGTCAATTTTGAGCAATTCTTTAATATCGACTAAATGTGCATTTAGGCATGTCAGAAAATAATGCAAGTCATTCGCTTTTATGTCAAAAACATTTTATCAAAACACAATTTTTCATAACACCAATTTAAGCACAATTAGGCAAACTGTTAACTGTCGTCGGCCACTGCTTGCTACCGATAGCCTTGGGGGGTTTAACATGACAGAAAACATGTAAGCCTAAAATGTCTGAAAGTGAATACTAAAACAGAATGATGCCAAAAGATAAAATTTAAACAGCGAAACAGACAAGTCTAAAAACTAAAATTATTGTTGCCAATCTTTCTGATAATCTGTGGATATTAACAGCAAAATTTGCAGGGCAAGTCAGAAAAGAATGAGTCATTAGTATTTAAGTCAAGAGAATGCAATCAAAATATAATATTTCTTGACCAGATATCAAGTACAATTAGGCAAGCTTGTAACTGTTATGGGTAGCTGCTTGCTACCTATAGCCCCTGGGGGTTTGACCTAACAGAAAACAAACCAGCCTAAAATGTCTGAAAGGTGAATATTAAACAGAATGATGCCAAAATATAAAATTAAGTTGCAAAACAGGCAAGTCTAAAATCTCTATAATTATTGAAGCCAAACTTTCTAACCATCTCTGGATATTTACAGCAAAATTTGTAGAAATATTTGATCAAAAGTACATATTTGAATCCTCTTGACTCAAAGTTTATTGTAAATAAATTTGGTTCTAAATGCCAAGTCCTAAAATTTAGAACAAATACCACCAAATCTCAAAATTTGTGACAAAAACATATTATATCCAATTGTTTTCAAAATATTACTGTCCGGGAAAGGATAGCTAACTACTTCAAAGTTAAACTCATCTATTTTGTGATGGACTTGCAAAACCTGTCATTAGTGACCTGAATATCCAAGTCCAGAAACACATCTCTGAAACCATCTGAATTGTTACCCTCCAAAGGGATATCTTTTGGGTAAATTTCTTTAGCAATTTCACCGAAATTTTGTACATTTACAGAAGCAATGTCATCAATATATCTTGCATTGTTTGATAATTTTGTAGCCCCTGGGGGTTTGACATTTGAAAGTCCTTTTCCATCAATTTATCCATATACATGTACTTAAATTCAAGCCAGATTAAATATAAATCTGCTAGTAATGGGGAGCAGTTGCTACCCATTGGAATGCCTTTTATTTGTTGAAAAAACAATGGTCTTACATATTTAGACAGCTGACACATTTTGCTGTGAACAGATTTCATTATAATGAAGTTTCACTGTAATGTGTAAGTCAATGGGAACTGCAATGCAGGTGATTCATTTTCAACTTGTCCAAACTATCAGCCAGATTCACGCCAGACTTGGTGGAGATGTACCCATGGTTGACTCTCTACTGGGTTTCTTCAACAGATTGTACTCAAGTGATTTTTTTCTTTCCTTTTTATTAATTTTGTTCATTTTTGGAAAAAATCTTTAAAAAAATCTTCTTTTCCAAAACTGCTCTGCCAATGCTTTGCAGAGGTCAGACAAAAACAAATATTACTGACACATAAGTGGCAAAACGTCTTGCTCACATTTTATTCCATGAAATCTGTTTGTAAAAGTGAAGAATTTTATGGATGTTCCTGAGTAGTTCCCCTCGCACAATGAGAAAAATCACACTTCTTGCACAATATATATCTCTGATAAAGAACACAGTTTCACTTGATAAATTGTAACTTTTATTTATCTATAAAAATCCATAGTGGACAAGGACACTGGCCACAATACGGAGCTTTCAAAATCCAGTTACCAACTCTGGGCCCCTTTGTGTCACAATCACACTGCATGACTGATTTCATAGCTATGGTGTGCCTTTATTTGCAAGTTGGGTCCAGCTACCTTTACCTGCAGTACTTGGTTCAATGTTATAATGGAATTTACAGAAGGTAACATCCTACATCATTGATATTTCTCCAACTACATGAATTTCCATGTATTTGGAGAACAGCCTGGCACCTTACAGTTGTGCACAGTTATCATATGGTTACATTGACCCCAGGGTGTTGTTAAAATACCAGTTTCCAAAATATATTTTCATGGTGTCACACTCCCATTCACCATCTATTTCTGTATGATGAGCCTCTGTTCTACTTCTGGCAAAATATCGTTAATTATCCCATTTTTATGAAATTTCTAGGCATCTGATTGGTTAATAGCTGTGAGGTGCTTGTCGCATTTAACGCAAATCATGGTATTACTGTAGTAATACCAGGCATGTGGCACCTCGCCACAGAGAATGCTTTTTTCTTTATATTACAAAGTAGGCAGCATGTGGCAGATGACAGCTGCAGGTAAAATGCCACAAGGAAAAGAAAACACAGGTGAACAGGGTAAAATTACAATAAATATGTTGTTTTATTTTTTAATTTGCCGTGAAATTTTACAAGAGGACTGTGACAGTCCTGTGCCCAGCTGAATTAAGTTGCCCTATGACCTTGGAAATGAAGTCAAGGTCACTGACATATTCTGAATCTAACTTTCATAGAGGGCCATCCCCATGTGCAAGATCAAAGTCACAGTACAAATACTTCTCAGGTTATCACGTGACCAGTAAAATCCATGCTATTGGCCCTGTGACCTTGAGAATGATGTCCAGGTCACCAATGTACAGTATCAATCTTTCCTAAATAGAGGACCACCAACAAGTTCAACATCAAGGTCCTACCTTCCACACTTCTCAAGTTACAAAATGAAAAGTAAAATTCATGTAAGTGTCTGGGTCCCAGTGACCTTCAGAATGAGGTTAAGGTCACCCATGTACTGTCTAAGTCTGGCCTTTGCTCAGGACAACCATCATGTTCAACATCAAGGTCCAAGTTCAAATAGCTCTCAACTTGTCAGGTGAACAGTAAAATTTGAGCAAGTGGCCCTCTGACCTTGGGAAAAAGGTCAATGTCACTCATCTACTGTCTAAGTCTGGCTCTTATTAAGGACAACTAGCATGTGCAATATACATGTCCTACCCTTAATGGTTCTCAAGTTACCATATAAACAGGGAATTTCGTGCACCTCTCCTTGTGACCTTGGAAATGAGGTCAAGGTCACTCACCTACAGTACATGTATCAGCCTCACACCCAGAAGTGTCCCTATGCAATTTCAAAGCAATTGGATAAGTATATACAAGATATTTGAAGATTTGGCTAAAAAATGAACAAAAAATCCAAAAATCATTGGACTGTGACCATTTGAACAAACTTCGTAGATACCCACCCAAGGAACACCCCCACCAAGTTTGAAGTGAATCTAGCTGATGGTTTCGCAGAAGTTAAAAAATGTCAATTGGCATTGCAAACCCTAATGACTTTGCAATCCCCATTGACTTGCATGGTAATCAATAGGCATGTAAAATCAACAAGAAAAATTTCTAAAAAACCCCAACATCACTGGACCATGAACAATTGAGTTAACTTGGTAGAAACCCACCCAACACATATCCCCACCAAGTTTGAAGTGAATCTGGTAACGGTTTTCAGATGAGGTTGAAAATGTAAACTACCATAATTGCAATTCCCATTCACTTACATAGTAAACAATAGGAATGTATGCACTGACCAACAAGTATCTGAATTAAAAAATTTGTTAAAAATCAGGGATCCACAGCAATGCCACCTGGTGAACAACCTTGTGTGATCCTTCCACAAAGAACATATCCACCAAGTTTCAGCACGATCTGAGAGACGGTTTTGGAGAAGAAGTCAAAAAAAGCAAAAACGCACAAAAATTCATAAAAAATAGAAAAAAATGGCAGCGCCACCTAGTGAACAAATTCAGAACAAGGAGTCCCTAGGTGTCTTCCTGTGTGATATCAAAGACGGTTTGGAGAAGAAGCCGAAAATGTGAATTAGCATTAGAATGCTCATTGACTTCCATAGTAATCAATAGGAAAGCTGCATTGACCGATAAATATCCGAATTGAAAAAATCATTAAAAATCAGGAATCCACAGAATTACCACATAGTGACGAACTTTGTTTGACCCTTCTACAAGGAACATATCCACCATGTTTCAGCTTAATCTGAGTGACGGTTCTGGAGAAGAAGTCGAAAATAGCACAAAACACACAAAAATTCATAAAAAATTAGGAAAAAATTGCAGCGCCACCTGGTGAACAAATTAAGAACTAGGAGTCCCAAGGAGTGTTCCTGTGTGATATCAAAGCAATTGGGTGAGCGGTTTCTGAGAAGATTTTTTATGATTTACCCCAAAAAAGAGCAAAAAATTCATTAAAAATCCAAAAATCACTGGACCGTGACCATTTGAACAAACTTGGTAGAGACCCACCCAAGGCACATCTCCACCAAGTTTGAAGTGAATCTGGCTGACGGTTTTTGAGAAGAAGTCGAAAATGTGAATTGTGGACGACGGACGACGGAAGACGGAACCTCAAAAAACCTCAGCTGACTGACAAGTCAGCTGAGGTAAAAATCCAAAAATCACTGGACCAAGACCATTTGAACAAACTTGGTAGACACCCACCCAAGGCACATCCCCACCAAGTTTGAAGTGGATTTGGCTGACAGTTTCGGAGAAGAAGTCGAAAATGTGAATTGTTCAGGGACGATGGACGGACGTCTCTACTATGATACACTTATGTAGAAAAACATGACTCATATTCATGAATATCAAACCCGACACTGACAGCAAAGACATTCCAGAGTTACCAAAGCATCCACATTCATCTTCCAATGCCAATCTGAAGAGACAAATTTCACTCCTGACTTGAGACAGGCAGTCACCCATGAGAGGCAACTTGTGGTTTTAAACCGGTCCTCTCAACCTTTGAAATATTCTTGATATTCCAGATCAAGGAAAGTAGCTTTTGTATCACTTTCATTTTCCAGATTTAATATTAGTTCAGTGGGATATATAGGTTTTTTCCAATTCCCCTTTATTTCTTCTCCATTGTTTAAAGCACATGGACAGAAGATGACAGACCCTCACAAAAGCTCAACTGACTGACAGGTCAGCTGAGCTAAAAATGGGATAAATTCGTTACCCACTGGATGACTGGGTAATACAAGAAGTTATCTCCCACTCAGGAGATTGGTATTCAGTGTTTAACGCCTCGGGTAAGTCCAGTTCCCTTGGTGGGATATGCCCGCTGTATTACCCAGTCAACCAGTGGGTACCTAATAGTATCATACCCTCTCTGTGGCCAGAATTAGCTCTGGTTTGTTGAAAGGTCCTTGCCGCAAAAAGATTGATATTTGACAATATCAGTACAAAATCTCAATGTCCCAGAACATACAGTTCATGTACTTCTGAAAAGAATGAATAATTTTCTTTAATACTAAAGTGAACCATCAGCTATGTGCTTTGTCTGACCTTGTTGATTATTACTTTGACCACCAGATGTCATTATCTGCTAGCCATCAATAATTCTATTTGTTGCGGGTCCTTGGGACAATTTGTCAACACAACAGGCGAGTGTTCTGTGATTAAGATGTCGTCCTCTATCCTGACACCTATTCCTCTGTACTCTGCTGGGACGCTCTGTGCACTCATTGGAAAGTAAAGACCTGGAGATGAAGACAGGCAAAGTCAGTAGAAAAGTTGCGATCAAGTATCTTTAGCAGGTGTAGGAACTCAAGATTGATGCTATGGCTCTGTGGTAATCTTACATTGATTAATGCCTTTAAAGTTCAAATAAAGCATATTCAACCCCATAGACAAATGCAGCACACAATTGTGTGGATGTATTTCAACTGAAAATTCATTTCTTGCTTTTGCCTGGTAACACACTAGAGCGTGACAAAACCATGAGCTTTATCTATGGAGTACCATCTCATTTTAGCCTTTACTATTGACAAGTCCTATTGTTATGGACTTTAATCCTCACTACCTAGTGCACATGGCTAGTCCATACTCTGTCAGTCTCACTTGACCCCTAACTTGGCACAAAACAAAGACTGGTGTTGCACACATACCTGGCTCACAGGTGATGACCATGCCTGGCAGAAGAGGCAGACCTCTCGACATCTCATCTGTATCATGAACGTCCATTCCTAAGTAGTGACTGACATGATGGGGGCAGAACTGACGAGCTGCCTGGATGAAATATGAAACAATGAGAATATCAGCAACTGCTGGTCTCTTCACTGAATACATCAAAATCCCCACCTGCAAAGATTTGTATTCCCCGAAGCTGAGGGTTGAATTGGACACGAGATCTTTCAAGTTGGATATTTATTGTAGATCATGAACTGTATATAAACACACCAATGTGCCCATGCATTATTTGTTTAATGATCAACAGTTTTCCAGATGATGGAATGTACATGGACTTTTAAATAATGAATAATGGGCACTGATAGTGTTCATTTAAACTTTTTCATTATCCATATCTATGGGAATTATGAAGATCTTTTGTGTAATATTTATTTAAACATTGACACAATTTAACATTATGAAATTGTTCAAAACTGAATTTCCAGTTTGTTAGCTTTCAGAAAATGTCTACTGTACAACACTTCATATTTGAATCTAGGGTTATGTGTAACAGTTTGTGACAGTCACTGCCAACCCTATATATATCCTTACACTTCTTTGTATCAAACTCCACATTATCATATTAGTCACTGCCAACCCAGCATATATCCTTAACCTTTGTATCAAACTCCACATTGTCATGTTTCCCTAGGGGATTAAACTATGGAAGCAAACATAAATTGAAACAATATTTTAGCACAGATTTGACATGGATCATTTCCTAAACAGGCAACTCAACCTTCAAAAATCAAAAGAGAGATCCAACAAACATGACAAATCTATACATTTTACAAGGGCTGGCTTTACAATACCACCACTCGAAAATATGCCTTTCTGGCAGGTGAAGAGAATAGGGTTAGTTATATGCTGCAGCTCACCCGCTGTAGGTCTGTTCCTGTGATGTGTTTGGGCACAATGCCTAGGTCTTTGAGCTCTGTGCCCAGCAGTATTAACATTTGAAGGAAGATGTCGTCTATACTTATGTGTGCTCTACACAGGGCCGTGCAAGCCTCCTGTACCCTCAGTGCTGCCTCGTACACACGCCTCTGCACCTTGCTGTACACACCTGTAACCACGGTAACATTTACATAGGAGGGCTTTGTGAACAGCCTGTGCACAGGTGACCTTGACATTCAACCTGTAGTAAGTGCCACCCGACTGTGGGGTGTGGCCAGAAGTGACCCTTTGCCATTTTGAAGCAGTACACTGAGCCGTTTTGAGAAGACATTTTAAAGAAGATTTTGACCACAAAATGAATGAATGAATGAATGAATGAATGAATGAATCAATCAATCAATCAATCAATGTAGAAAGAAAATTAAAAAGTCACTGGAGCATGACCATTTGTACACACTCAGTCAAGATCCATCCAAGATACATCCCCACTGAATATGGCTGACAGTTTAAGAGAAATCAAACAAGAGAAAACCCATTATTAAAGTGTGTGTGTCAACACACACTTTTCTGTTTTCTCCCTCTCTCTCTCTCTCTTTTATGTCTGTGTGCCAACACAGACATATTGTTTTTCTAGGAATTTTCTCTTTCTTTCTTTTATTCTTTCTTTCTTTCTTTCTTTCTTTCTTTCTTTTTTTCTTTCTCTCTCTCTCCCTCCTTCCCTCCCTCCATCCCTTCCTTCCTTCCTTTGCAAATTTGTCCGACATTTATTTGAAAAGTATTACATGTAGACACTCCAAACTTGGCACAATTATACTTCTTTGGATGAAGTCTGGCCTTTTCATAATGAGAGGTCATGCTTTTCAAAATTAGGCAAATGAAGGCTAATTAAAGTTTTAAATCTTCAATATCTTACACACCACAGTAGATGTGGTTCCGAGTGTATAGGAGTTCAATCATAGCCATGTGAAGGTCATCTCAAATGTCAAGGTCATGTCAAGGTCAAAGGTCAATTTTAAGCCAAAATGTCATTTTTGAAGTCAAGGTTCACTTAAGGTAGAGGTTATCTCAAGGTCAAAGGTCTTTTCAAGGTCAAAGGCCACTTTCGATGGTGGCTTTCTTTAAGCCATAACTTGGTCAATTTTTATCCAATTTTGATCATGTTGGGCTCCAATTGTAGCTATTGTAACACTGCACATTTTCGAACTCTAAAGATCAAAGGTCAAGGTCATTTGGACCTTTGAAAGTTTCATCCAGTCATAACTTGGCCCATTTCCATCCAACTCTAATCATGTTAGACTCAAATTGTAGGTATTGCAACACTGCACATTTTGATTAGAACATGTAACCTCAAAAGGGCAAAGGTCAAGGTCATTTGGACCTTTGAAAGTTTCATCTTGCCATAACTTGGTCAATTTTTATCCGATTTGGTTCATGTTGGGCTTAAATTGTGGTTATTGTAACACTGCGCAATTTACCTGTGACCTGTAAATGTCAAAGGTCAAGGTCATTTGGACTTTGAAATTTGCATCCAACCATAAGCTTAATGTAATGTGAAGTTCCAAAGCATAAAAAATGTAGCATTTATTATTTACAACTTTTGAAGGCACACAGATAGATTTGCTTTGAAGCAAATCTTTTCTTTCTTTCTTTCCTTCTTTCTTCCTTTCTCTCTCTCTCTCTCTCTCTCTCTCTCTCTCTCTCTCTCTCTTTCTCTTTCTTTCTTTAGTCAAATTTGTCCAACAGTTCATTTGAAAAGTATTACATGTAGACACTCAAAACTTGGCACAATTATACTTTTATAGATGAAGTCTCGCCTTTTTACAATGAGAGGTCATCCTCTTCAAAATTATGCAAATGAGGGCTAATTAAAGCTTTAAAGCTTCAATATCTTATATACTATAGTAGATGTGGTTCCGAGTGTATAGGAGTTCGATCATAGCAAGGTAAAGGTCATCTCAAATGTCAAGGTCATGTCAAGGTTGAAAGTCATGTTAATGTTGAAAGTCACTTTTAAGCCAAAAAAGTCATTTTTGAGGTCAAGGTTCACTTAAGGTAGAGGTCATCTCAAGGTCAAAGGTCATTTCAAGGTCAAAGGCACTTTCAATGGTGGCTCTCTTCTAGCCATAATTTGGTCAATTCATATCCAATTTTGATCATGTTGGGCTCAAATTGTAGCTATTGTAACACTGCACATTTTTGAAACTACTTGTGACCTCTAATGTTCATAGGTCAAGGTCATTTGGACCTTTGAAAGTTTCATCCAGTCACAACTTGGCCAATTTCCATCCAATTCTAATCATGTTAACTCAAATTGTAGGTATTACAACACTGCACATTTTTATAAGAACATGTAACCTCAAAAAGGCAAAGGTCAAGGTCATTTTACCATAAGGTGAATGTAATGTGAAGTACCAAAGGATAAAATTTGTAGCATTTAATACATACAACTTTTGAAGGCACACAGATTTGCTTTGAAGTAAATCTTCTTTTCTAGTTTCTTTCTTTCTTTCTTCTTTACCATTGAATTTGTCCTTCACTTTTCTCTGACACTATTATATATAGAAACTCCAAACTTGGCATGATTGTACCTTCATACAAGGAGTTGGGCCTTTTTATACAGAGGAATGAAGATGTTTAAAATTATGCAAATTTGAAGCATTTGAAATTTTTAATTTTGAATATCTTCAAAAGTATAATAGATAGAGATGTCATTCCAGCTCTAGTAGGGGGTTATTGACCATTGCACATCTAATGAATCTAAAAGAATAGTTGTAGAAATTTAAATTATGCTAATTAGCAGCATTGGAAATTTTTAATCTTAACTATCTTCCACACTTTTATAGATAGAGATGTCATTTCAACTTCTACTAAGGGGTTGTTGACCATTGCGCACCTAATGAAATCAAAACAAAAGTTGTAGCAACTTTAATTATGCTAAGTTGCACCATTATAAATTTTAAATGTTGAATAACTTCAAAGTTATAATAGATAGAGATGGCATTCCAACTTCTACGCCTATGTTATGGAATAGTAGTACATTGCCATACCAAAATGCTTTGAAGACATGCACACTGATTTGCTATGCAGCAAATCATCTTTTCTAGTTGTAATCCCCATCAACTCACATTGTTGTCAATATGAAAGTAAGCACGAAATAATACAGCAGTCCTTGTCTTGAGAGGACACCCCTAGGGCAGGTAAAAATGTGGTCTCTCAAAAGAGGTGGTCCTTCATTAGAGGTATGATAACATGGAAAAGATACCACAGTGTTCTGAGAGAGCAGTATTAAAAAGATATGCCCTCTCTCATTGGAGGGGTCTCTCACGACAGGTACCACTGTATGTATCTGAATTGAAAAACTCATTAAAAATCAGGGATACTGAACAACTTCATCTGACCTTCCACAAGGTACATTTGCACCATTGTGTGACAGTTTTGAAGAAGTTAAAAAGAGTGAAAAAACACAAAAAATTGTGTGCGTTTTTTTTTCAATCACAGCACAATGTGGTGAACAAGTCTGTTGGTACATGTATACCATTTTGAAGAAATTTGTCCAGTGGTTTCAGAGAAGATTTTGATTAAAAATAATGTCTGTGACATTCCTGTGACCTTCCGAATATCAAGGTCACCTTTCAGTAAAGACCATCATCATTGTTTTACTCGCACACTTCTTGAGTCATTTTTTAAATGAAAAGTGACAGGATCCACCATTACCCAGCTATAAGCCAATATGTCAGTTTGATCTTTCAAGGCTACTCACGGTCAAAATTATGTTACAACACTAAAAGAACCTGATAAGTAACTCCTATTAGTGTTCAAAGTAACCATGGGTCTAGGAGCCATCATTAGCAAGATATAAGACACTACGTGAAATTTTCTGCTGTCTATGTTGTAACAATTGTAAAACAGAAATATACCCGTAATGATTTTTTGGTAAGTTTGAGGATGCATTAAAATCACAAAATGACTGCAGCACCATCCTGTGAAAATATTTACTGGAGATTGAGTCCAGGTTCATTTCCACCAAGCTGAAAGAAAGTCCAACATATAGTTTGGGAGAAGTTAAAACAAAAGGACTGTGACAGTCCTGTGCTCAGCTGACATGTACATACGCCCTTGCCATTTTTTAAGAATTGTCCCTCAAAAGAACAAAGAAATCCAAAAATCAATGGAGCGTGTCCATTTAAACAAATCTGCTAGAGACCCCAACCAAGGTACATTGCCACCAAGTTTAAAGTCAATCTGAATGACAGTTTTGTATAAAGGGGTCAAAATGTGAATAAGCATTAGAATGCTCATTGACTTACACAGTAATCAATAGGAAAGGTGCATTTACTGGTAAGTACCCAAATTAAAAAAAATCGTTAAAAATCAGTAATCCACAGCATTGCCACATAGTGAACTGTTTTGTTTGATCCTTCCACAAAGTACCTATCGACCAAGTTTCAGCTTAATCTGAGTGACAGTTCTGTAGAAAAGGTCGAAAATAGGAATAACACACAAAAAAACCCACAAAAGATTAGAAAAAAATCGCAGCGCTACTTGGTAGTAGTATATGTACTTGGGGGTACTGAAACACGGGGGATTGAGACCGCCAAAAGCCTCTAAAACCTCAGGACGTCCTCCCATCAAGTTGCCGTAGGTTGTCATCCCAGTTCCTGCTTAGGGATTTATATAGTTGAGTGGTTAATCTCGTGGAGCCCAAAATAAGTTCCCTTAACTGATGAAGTTATGAAAGTGTCACCACCAGCTATCAGGGAATTATGTGTGGCCTTCCTCGAGCATGTCTTGTAATGCCGCAGTCCGCCTGCGTGTTCGCGTGTGGCGACCCAATACTCAAGTCCGGATCCCCTGGTATTTCATATCATAAAAATTAGTTACATATAGCAAAAAGCAGGGAGAATCAGTAATATTTTGTATCACTGTGCTATTATGTGTTCTTGGGGATGTATAGACACATGGAGGACCCATTATTGTAACTCTTGTGAATAAAGATTATTTTCAATAAATGTTGTATACAGTAAAACGCAAGATTCCTCGCTATAAAACACTTGTGAAAAGTTCACTTTTGAATTCATGATCCATACATGAATGTAAACATCAGGAGCTGCTGGTTACACATTTAAGATGAGTCCACTGGTATGACACAACTGAGATTATTGACCACAATTTTAATTATAAAAACAGTTGTATACTTCAATTTTAAGGTCCCGAAAGTCATCAGCATGGCGGATACTATCATAGATATTGTTGTAAATAACTGTACCATCTTAGGCCAATGAACATTTGACATTTTCTATTTAACTTTTTAAAAACAATGATCCACCTCATTTGAATTGTGGGAATGTCAATTTAATTTTGTAAATGTCAAAAACAAAAATTTGAAAAGGAACTTTAATATATTGATGAACTGTAAAAAGATAACGAAATTATACTTCTTGTGAAAAAATGGGAACTACACGGTTGAAATTAGATGCTCTTGTGAATAATTTCAACAACTCTATATGACTGTATTTTTGTATAGCTACTATCCACATTATGTGTAAGTTGTGTATACCACATACTGTATTGTATTCGGTTTGTGCTGTTCAAGCAAAATGCCTCCACTTTTGTATCTGAGGTGTAGTAGTAAAGGTTCATTCATTTGTAATATATAGACTGCCAAGGAACAGAAATACTGACAACTTACACTTTATATGTATACTCGACACTGCATTCATTTGACATAAATGAAATACTCCTTTTACATGTCTGGTCTGACATAGACCCTTGTGGTTCTTGAGTCATGAATTCCTTTCTTAGCTTCATTTCAATTTGGTACATTTTCACCTTGTTTACACAAACTTTTATCTTTGTCTTTTGACCATGCATATCATACATCCTTTGTTTTGACAGATCACGTTTTATTATGAAGATATTTTAGTTTTGTTATTTATTTGTTTCATCAAAATGTTCTGCTCTCGTTTCATATCACGCAACATTGATTCAAATTGGTAGTAGGTTTATTGCAAAATAGTATCTGTTGATTACAATGTGACATGTTTCTTTTGGGTGTTAAAACCAATGAATGGTTGATAATTACGATAATTTCCTTAATGTGCAGAATATTAATGGCAGTTAGACAACCTGCTTTAGCTTTCCAGGCAAAACTGATGTCGAAGACTATATTTAACACGCTCTGTCTTTATATTACCTTGCCAAAAATGTATCTCCTTGGTGCTTCGTACGGTACAAGTTCCTGGTCTTGTCAGTCGCAATAAAAATAAGGTTGAACTTTTCTTCACCTTGATCATATTTCTTACCTCCGTTTGTATACGCATTATATTTAGCCACTTCACGGGTCACCTTAGTGCTTTTCATGACGCATGCTCATGGTTGCTTCATAAATTGGCAAGTTCTTGGTCTTGAAAGTCGCAATTAAAATAATGTTGAATTTTTCTCCACCTTGATCATATTTCTTACTTGCATTTAGCGACTTCAAGACTATTTCTGGACCACCACAAAATTTGGTATCTAGTACATTGTCACCTTGGTTTAACACAATTTTGCATTTTTGTCTTATGGACATATATAACATGCAGAGATAGATACTGTATTGACAACACAATACATGAAATATAACTGCGGTAACAATATTAAATTGTCAGGTCAATGATTTTTCGCAGGTGATTTCCACGATAATTATCACGCATTTCAAGCTTGTTTGTTTTTCACTTATTCTGTTTAACATTTATTGTTTTTACGGGTCACACGGTATGTAGATTTTTTAAAAATCTGTTTCACCAAAAAATGCTTTGCAGTCGTGTCATATCAGTAGCTGTTGTGAATGTAAGAAGGGCACACGAACGTCGTGGTGGATATGTCGAGGGGTCTTGGGGAACTATAGCAGGGACGAGTCAGTTATGTCGGATACGTCATCTATTTGGAGCCACTTTGTTAGAGGGATGTGAGGTAAGAGTGATTTCATTGGATCATGTACTGATTGTGGAGCCCAACAACCACTTTTCGTCCCTTTACTTTCATTTAGGAATGTTCCAGATACATTATAAAAGACGGCGCATTTCGAAGCGCCTTTACTTGTTGAACAGTCGACAACACAGGAACAAACTCTCAGAAATATCCAGGGTCGACTTGGATTGCTCGTTGGTGTAACTTTGTGGGGTTGCACGTTGTAAAAATATCATTGTGCTGTGATTTATCAGTGTTGTGGCAGTTACTTTGAGGTTTTTGTCTTTCTTTCAGGTTGGGGTTCCGTTGAATCTCGCACAATAAGCAAATGTGATATGTATGATATTTTGGGTGCTTTCTGAGATTACACCCGTTTAAATGCAAGTTCCATGTTACGTACCAACTTAGTAAGAATCAAAGGGAGATTGCTTGATTGCCAAGGAAAACATTTCAACATGAACATAGCAAGGTTCACAAGACCTGGTCAAAATTCGTCAGCGAACAAATACATCACTTCGCTGAAAGGTCGGATAGATTTTTTAAAATTTTGGCAATTAGTTTAGCCTCACTAAACATGGTAATTTCGTTTTTTATTGGACTAAAGAAATTTGGAGAGAAAAAAACAACTTTGCTTGATATTCACATTTTTTTGCAAAGACTAGTCGTTGTTGTTGAATTGTCCATGAAAGAAAATGTTTGGAAAGTTGTGCATGGAATAAATAACATAGTGTTGCTGGCATCAAGTGAGGTTGTGAGCCATTATAACAAGTGTGTCGAACAGTTTTGCAAATGTTCAAGGAGTTTGAGTTGTGTCAGTTTAGTAATGATCTGGTTCAAGTTTCTAATACTATTTCTGTCACCATTACACAATATTTATATATAAGATTAAAACAACCTACTAGAGGGCTGCACAAGATAATACCTAGCGCTAAATACAGAGTGACAACTTCATCTGTAGCAAATATTACATTTTGGGAGGATTTGATTAAAGAACTGAATGATTTTCGAAATATTAAATTGCTTTGTTTCAATGCTTGAAAAAAAAACATACATAGAGCAAATTACGTGCTTCCAACAAAATTAGGGAAAAGACCGCTAGTCGACATTGTTGGTCAGACTGAAGAATCTTCAAAAAGTCAAGAATTGCTCAAAGTTAATGTAACTGCAAACTTAAAATTAATGAATTCAGAATATCGTAAGATATTATAGCTGAACTCAGAAAGTCCCTTATGGTTCCCTCACACAAATCCATGTCTAAGGGTGAAAAAAGCTGACTTTTGGCTGGCACAGAAATACCCGATCTGACTTGAGTGTCGGCCAGAATTCCTGGCATGACGGCTTTCTGCTGAAATGTATTTTAGTCTTCTCGCCGGAGGCAAAAACATGTTCGATACATCTAATTGTCTGGAAATTGGCCAGGTTAGAGTATTTTTAGTTTTAGAGGGCTCGAGAAGCTGTGTTTTTCTCTTGAGAAGCTACTCTTCTCCATTCGTTGTGAAGCGGCGGCGGAAATGTGGTCAGGGATACGCACTCTTAGTGAAAGGGCTCTGTTTGAAGGGTTGAGGTAGGCGAGATTTCATCTGATATGAATGTATCCTTTTGCTTCAGTCATGGAATGTTCTAAGTATTCAGTAGAGGGCACCATACCTCAAGATTTCTGCACTTAGGGGGATACATTCAGCAAGTCGATAGAAAGCAAGGACTATATCTGTGAGTGTTCCCAGTATGGCTTCCGTTGAGTTAAAAATTGACGCAAATTGGTAATTTTGAAAGTTTTGAAATTGTCGAATGCTCGCATTTAAGCACAGTTGGGTGGGTCCTTTTAAGCATTTTAATATGCAAATGAGACGCAATTCGTCAAACCATTTTGAGTCCTACTTCTGTATGTAAAATTACGCACAAGGGAAGACCTGAGAGAATGTCAACAAAAGAATAAATGTATGGCTGGTGAACAACTCGGTTATATTTTAAACGAAAGTAATCAAAATCAAGATTTCATTGAAGTAATAATAAACAAGAATTTAGCGATAGTTGTAAAGAGAGTCCAACACAAACCTCCCCCCTCGTTTTGCCGAAAATTGATTGTGACTGCACAATGATTGCAGAGTTTTCATTTCATTCTGGATCGGGAATACTTTTATCCCCTTGCTGTTTGGCCTTTATTAACTAGGACGGCCCAGCTAATTATCAAATATAATGGCTCAGGACAGCTTTAGATTTCTGTTGATGTCTTGTATTACAGACTGTGGAACCTGCACTTGCACAAGCCTGTCGCTTTTGCCGAGCTAAATTCAACAAATGCTTAAACTGCCACCTTGGCAACGTCTATGGGTTAATGATTATGATGGATGTACAAAATATCTACCCGCCCTCACAAAGAAAAATACCGGCGGAAACACCTGTAAATTATTGCCAGCAAAATTATAGTACCACGACCAAAAAAGAGTTTGTTAAGCTCTGAATCACAACCAGATTTGATGATTTCGAAATTAAACTATTTAGTTGCAGTTGAAAATGTATATATCTGAAGAGGTTATGCAAGAAAATTAAAATCTTTCCGGAGCCACCAGGGGGTTTTTTAGGGTTATTTTGCTTTTTTGTACTGGTTTTTACATTGTCTGACATCTTGGTATATTTTAATAATTTGGATGTACGTTATAAGCACTTAGGCTCTTTGTATAATTTTTCTTTTTGTTCTGAATTTGTACAAAAGTCGTTTTCCTTTTTTAAAACCTTGTGAATTGTGTATAGTTTATTTCTGAGACACATATTTGGTGCGATTCATTTTTAAAGTTGAAAATTGATTTCGTCTTTAAGCTTCAAATAACGGTTGTACTGAAATCACCTTTAACATAATTGTATTCATAATAATGATCCAGGAATGGGCCAGATTATATTTTATATATATACATATCATATCATCACCTGGCCGTATATGGCAACCACAGCGGGGAACAGTTGTCACAGACTGCTAAAGATGGACTCACGGAGTGCAGTAAGTTGCATGTCATTTAATTGTTTGCAGACATAAACGCCAATACTCATTATCAAAAACACAGACTTACGAGTCTTGGGAATTTTACTCTTGTGGTGAAAATTGGTATGGGACTTAGGGCAGAGTCATTGTGTCAATCGAGGGGGCAACACAACTGGCTCGTCCCCGATATTGTTCCAGAACACCCCTCGACATATCCATCACTTGAGTGTCGACTCTAGTGCGACATGCTTTAAAGGCATAAAGTTCCCTGCAGCCCCCCTTTGGGGGGACAGCCCCAAAATTTTGGGAAGACTTGTTTACACAGTCACAATAATAACAACACTTATCTATTTGATATTAGTTATTGAGATTAAGGACAATGCGTGTAGGAAATGGAAGTGTGAATTAAACAGATATAATATAGTATGTACTTATTTTGCTTTCGAACATAGTCAAGACAAGATGTGTGAAGGTAAGGCAGGTAGCCAACATAGGAAAAACATTAGATGTATAAATTTTGTGTTTTAAAGGACGTATTCAGACATGTAGAAAATGTAAAGAAATCACTTGGGAAAGCAAATCCATGTGCTAAATTTTGAAGTGGCCGAGAATTTTCATATGATATTTGTCAAGACTGAAGACTCAAGGCAATGAGGCATCAAGAGAAAATAGTGAATAAGCACTAGGGAGTGCAGATGAAAATTATACCACTGACTTTTGCAAGTTATTCCCAATTTCCTTTATGTGTGGAGCCTATGATACTTAAACTTTAATAAATTTCCCAGCCCAAAGAAGTAAAATTCGACTCGTTAAATTGACACGTAGATGACCATAAGATTCAAGTGTAAATGTAGTTGTCTCAGTTTTTTAAATGTGTTAAAGACTGCTCGTTAGCATTTAACCAAATTTGAAATTTGTCAAGTCAGTGCTTATACTTTCATAACTTGCTATCATTATTTGTTTGATGACAATAACTGAGTGCAGATAACGTATAATATAAAGATTGGCCCAAGAATCGAAATATGAGTACTGAAGTAGTCGCAGGTAAAATATTTGAAAATTTCATGAGACTGTAAATTTTGAGTTTTTCTTTTTTGAATAGCTTTGAAATCATTTCAGCCACAGATTATTTAAACCTATATGTTAGGTTGTGTCAAAAATGTCGTGTTCTAATGTACAAAATGCTTTATTTGAGTCAAAATATATTAACGGGCGTCTCCGTCGTGATAATTTCGGTCACGAAGTTCAAGTATAATTACTTGCATGTTGAATGTGTTGGGGTTTTTTGTGGAACAGAGCATTATTATTAAACTAATCATATAATTGTCCACAGGGAACAGTTTTTAGTTGCTTAAGTTATATTGACTGATCCAATAGCATTAATACTAACACACTGTATATTTAAAAGCAAGTGTTATTGCAAAGTGTCCTTTGAATTCAGTGGTACATATACATGTATGTCCTATGGGCATAATCCTTTCTGTATCATTGGACTTAGTATATGGTATGTCTCACAGAATAAAGGGGTATATAAATTCATTTTCATCTTACATTTTGAGCTTGTCAAAGCGTCTGTTCCACTGCTCCCATGAGACTATCTATTTCAATTTTCCAAATAGAGATACCGGGTAATTGTTATGCCAAGCACGGCAATATGAGGCAATTATTGCGCCCCTCCTTATTTTGAAAAATAGGACCATTTATATATCACGTTAATTGGGTCTCAAATGGTCAGTAGCAAGTTTCATTTCAATTTTAGTCTTTTTGTACTGAAGGATTTCATTGAAAATCAAATTTCCAGATGTTAGTTTAAATGACTTTTGATTCCAGCTATGCGGCAGCACATCAAAAAGAGCAAGATAAAGAAGAAACTTAAAATTGACATCAGACTTTTGTTGAAAGCTGTCAAAGGATAACTTTTTTCTTGGCTCATTGATTATATCTTGCACAAACATTACACCTTTTTGATACCAGTCCTGGTAAAATACAGACTTCCCATCCACCTTCATATAATTATTTTACCAGACGGAGTCTCTCAATTTATTGTTTTTGTCTTGAGTGAAGATAAGCTTTTAAGCACGTTCCATTCACTTAACAATTCAGTGTACAAATTGTGGTACATCTTTGTCCTGATAATCATTTGCCCTTGTTTTAAAGAAATCTGTAAGATTAGTCTTATTGAAAAACCTACTGCTTACTTTTTTACCAGACTGTATGCAAATTTAAGTACTGCATCGCATATATTTCCATATATTGTCAATAAAAATACATTTTTTGAACACACATCTTTCTTAGATTTATGATAATCTCAGCCAATCACAACACGAAAAGTTATGTACAGCATCCATGTTTTTTTTACCATGCACAGAACATACACATGCGATCCCGCGCACATGTCCCATACTCCATAATCACATTGACCCTGTGAATGGCATATTAAGTGACCCTTTTATACCAGTCAAGTCTGGTTACTTCTTAGAAGGAAACTTGTGTCCATTTTAAACTGTTCTGTGCCAGCAGCCGTTTAACCCATGAATAAAGTTAAGAAATGCATTGAACTTCAAAATTTAGGATATTCAGTCTGCCGCTTTCGATGCTTTGATAAGTCACTTAATTTTTTACTTTTGCAATTTTTTTTTATCCCAGGTAAATTCATTTATCAACTCTTGAGTCTTTACCTCATGCTTTCTGAAACTGTATACAACTTACATGTGTTTCAATTAATACTGATTTAACAACCAGTCGAGCACCTTTTGCGTGTATTTTAATGCTTATGGTTCTTGCGTTTTACTGTACTTTGAGATGTTTATTTTAGAGAGTAGGTCATGCATTTCACCGTGTATTTTCTGAGTGTGTTTTAATGTATTGAGTTCTTGAGTTCCATTTTATATTTTTAGATGTCAGTGGTTATAGGTACGCGACATGTATACAATATTTACTGGCCCGAATGAAAAACAGCTCTGCTGATTTGAATTCCCATCATCATCATCATCATCATCATCATCATCATCATCATCATCATCATCATCATCATCGACTTTTCATTATTTGTTACCACATACTGGAGTGTGAAACTTTTTTTCAAGGAAATCGACGAAAAGCGACACCATCCATGTTAGATCTGTTCCTCGCTTTATATATAGAGAAAATCTTACATAAATGCGGTAGTCTGTAGTGGAAATGATCACTCTTTCCAACTTATACCTTGTCAGGTTAGTAAAAGGAAAAGCAAACGACTCATTTCCATGATGTAAAATACCACGGGATACAGACTTGGGAGTATATGTAGGTTCGCACACGGACGCACTTTCTGTTATTTATATGACTTGTTTCCCATGATATGAAATACCAGGGGGATCCGGACTTGAGTATTGGGTCACCACACACGTGAAAGCAGGCGGGCTGCGGCACTTCAAGAAACGCTCGAGGAAGGCGATACATAATTCCCTTATAACTGGTGGTGATACTTTCATAAATTCATCAGTTTAGGGAACTTATTTTGGGCTCCAAGAGATTAACCACTCGACCACATAAAACCCTAAGCAGGAACTGGGATGACAACCTACAGCTACTGATGGGAGGACGTCCCGAGGTTTGAAAGGCTTTTGGCGGTCTCAATCCCCCGTGTTTCAGTACCCCCAAGTACATATATTACTCTTGGTGAACAAATTCAGAACCAGGATTCCCTAGGAGTGTTTCTGTGTGATATCAAAGCAATGCAGTGAGCAGTTTCAGAGAAGATTTTTGAAGATTTGACCCCCAAAAGAACCAACAAAATCATAAAAAATCCAAAAATCAATGGGCCGTGACCATATGAACAAATCTGCTAGAGACCCACCCAAGGTACATTGCCATCAAGTTTGAAGTCAATCTGAAGGACAGTTTTGCTGAAGAAATAAAAACTGTGAATTAGCATTAAAATGCCCATTGACTTCAGCAAGCAATAGGAAAGGTGCATTTACCGACAAGTACCCAAATTGAAAAAAATCGTTAAAAATCAGGAATCAACAGCAGTGCCACCTAGTGAATAACTTTGCCTGACCCTTCCACAAGGAACATATCCACCAAGTTTCAGCTTCATCTGAGTGACGGTTCTGGAGAAGTAGTCGAAAATTGCAATAATACATAAAAAATCATAAAAAATTTGCAGTGCCACCTGGTGAACAAATTAAGAATTAGGACTCCCCAGGAGTATTCCTGTGTGATATCAAAGCAATTGGGTGAGTGGTTTCAGAGAAGAAGATTTTTTAAGATTTGTCCCAAAAAAGAACCAAAAAAACCCATAAAAAATAAAAAAAATCAATGGAGCGTGACCAATTGAACAAATTTGGTAGAGACACACATAAGGTACATTACTACAAAGTTTGAAGTCAATCTGGCTGATGGTTTTGGAGAAGAAGTAAAAAATGTGAATTAGCATTAGAACGCCCATTGACTTACATAGAAATCAATAGGAAAGGTGCATTTACCAACAAGTACCCGAATTCAAAAAATCGTTAAAAATCTGCAATCCGCAGCATTACGACCTAGTGAACATCTTTGTTTGACCCTTCTACGAGGAACATATCCACCAAGTTTCAGCTTAATCTGACTGAAAGTTCTGGAGAAGAAGTCGAAAATAGCAGTACCACACAAAAAGTCATAAAAAATTAGGAAAAAACCGCAGCGCCACCTGGTGAACAAATTAAGAACTAGGACTCCCCAGTAGTATACCTGTGTGATATCAAAGCAATTGGGCGAGCCGTTTCAGAGAAGAAGATTTTTTAAGATTTGCCCCAAAAATGAACAAAAAAATTCATAACAAATCCAAAAATCACTGGACCGTGACCATTTGAACAACCTTGGTAGAGACCCACCGAAGGTACATCCCCACCTAGTTTCAAGTGAATCTGACTGATGGTTTTGGAGAAGAAGTCGAAAACATGAATTACCACAGCAGTCCGCATTCACTTGCATAGTAATCAATAGGAATGTATGCATTGGCCGATAAGTACCCAAATTGAAAAAATCGGTAAAAATCAGGGATCCACAGCAACGCCACTGAGGGAACAAACTTGTGTGACCCTTCTACCAGGAACATTTATACCAAGTTTCAGCATAATCTGACTGATGCATCGAAGCGCCACCTGTTGAACAATTTAAGGTCTAGAGGTCCCCAGAAGTGTCCTTATGCAATTTCGAAGCAATTGGCCCAGTGGTTTCAGAGAAGAAGATTTTTTAAGATTTCCCCCAAAAATGAACCAAAAAATTCATTAAAAAAATCCAAAAATCACTGTACTGTGACCATTTGAACAAACTTGGTAGAGACCCACCCAAGGCACATCCCCACCAAGTTTGAGGTCAATCTGGCTTGTGGTTCTAGAGAAGAAGTCGAAAATGTGAATTGTGGACGACGGACGACAGACAATGGACGACAGACAGACGACGGATGCCTAACCATCACATAACCTCAGCTGACTTGTCAGTCAGCTGAGGTAAAAATCAGGAATCCAAAGCAGTGCCACCTAGTAAACAACTTTGTTTGACCCTTCCACCAGAACATATCAATCACATTTCAGCTTAATCTGAGTGACGGTTCTCAGAGCAGTTGAAAAATAGCAAAACCGTACACAAAATTCATAAAAAAATTTTTAAAAAATAACTGCATCACCACCTGGTGAACAAATTGGGAACTAGGTGTCCCTGGGAGTGTCTAGGTTCGATATCAAAGCAATTGGGTGAACGGTTTCCGAGGAGAGGAGTTTTTAAGGTTTGCCCCAAAAAGAAAAAAAAATCATAAAAAATCCAAAAATCAATCAAGCATGACCATTTCAATAAACTTGGTAGAGATCCACCCAAGGCACATTCAAACCAAGTTTGCAGTAAATCTGGCCAAAATCATTTAAGAAATAAACATTACAAAAATTCCCATGTTAAACTTTCCTATTAAAACTTTTGTGAAGATTCTTGAAAAAAAATCATAAAAAACTCCAATATTCTTTGGAACATGACCATTGGAACAAACCTGGTAGACACCCACCCAAGATACATCCTCTCCAAGTATGAAGTAAATCTGGATTATGGTTTTCGAAAAGAAGTCGAAAATGTAAATTAGCATTAGAATGCCCATTGACTTACATGGTAATCAATAGGAAAGGTGCATTTACCGAAAAGTAGCCGAATTGAAATAATCGTTAAACATCAGGAATCAGCAGCATTCCCACATAGTGAAGGACATTGTTTGACCCTTCCACAAAGAACATATCCACCACGTTTAAGTTTAATCTAAGTGACGGTTCTGACGAAGAAGTCGAGAATAGCTATAACACAAAAAAAAAAAAAATCATAAAAAATTAGAAAAAATTGGAGGGCCACCTGGTGAACAAATTAAGAACAAAGAGTCCCTAGGTGTCTTCCTGTGTGGTATTAAAGACGGTTTTGGAGAAGAAGCCGAAAATGTGAATTAGCATTAGAATGCTAATTGACTTCCATAGTAATCAAAAGGAAAGCTGCATTGACCAAATAGGATCCGAATTGAAAAAATCCTTAAACATCAGGAATCAGCAGCATTCCCACATAGTGAGCGACATTGTTTGACCCTTCCACAAAGAACATATCCACCACGTTTAAGCTTAATCTAAGTGACAGTTCTGACGAAGAAGTCGAGAATAGCTATAACACCAAAAAAAAAAAAAAAAAATTAGAAAAAATTGGCAGGGCCACCTGGTGAACAAATTAATAACAAGGAGGCCCTAGGTGTCTTCCTGTGTGATATCAAAGCAATTGGGTAAGCAATTTCGTAGAAGATTTTAAAGATTTGTTCAAAAAAATAACCAAAAAATGCATTAAAAATCAAAAATCATAGAGCATGACCATTTGAATAAACCTGGTAGAAACCCACCCAAGGTACATTGCCACCAAGTTTGAAGTTAATCTGGATGACAGTTTAGGAGAAGAAGTCAAAAATGTGAATTAGCATTAGAATGCTCATTGACTTACATAGTAATCAATAGGAAAGGTGCATTGACCGATAAGGACCCGAATTGAAAAAATTAGTAACAATCAGGAATCCGCAGCATTCGCACATAGGGAACAACTTTGATTGACCCTTCTACAAGGAACATATCCACCATGTTTCAGCTTAATCTGAGTGACGGTTCTGGAGAAGAAGTCGAAAATAGCTATAACACACAAAAATTCATAAAAAATTAGGGAATAAATTGCAGTGCCACCTGGTGAACAAATTAACACCTAGGAGTCCCAGGGAGTGTTCCTGTGTGATATCAATGCAATTGGGTGAGCGGTTTCAGAGAAGAAGATTTTTTTAAGATTTGCCCAAAAATGAACAAAAAAATTCAACAAAAATCCAAAAATCACTGGACCGTGACCATTTGTATAAACTTGGTAGACAGCCACCCAAGGCACATCCCCACCAAGTTTAAAGTGGATCTGGCTGACGGTTTCGGAGAAGAAGTCGAAAATGTGACTGACGGAAGACCATAAGATAAGCTCACCTGTCTGACAAGTCAGCTGAGCTAAAAACAAACAAAACAAAAAGGCATAAAATTTGTCAAAAATAGCAAAAAAATCACAGTGGCACCTGGTGAATACTGTATGTTTAGGGGTCACCAGAAAGTCAGCCTATATGCAATTTTGAAGCAATTGTTTATTCTTTATTGTCACAAAATATATACAGAAATATATATACTTTATAAAAAAACAATGTGACCAGGACTGAAACCTGTATAGGTTTATGTGTCCCCTCAAGATTACAGGATTTGATAATAAATACACAATAAGTTAGTTAATTTTACAACTATAACAGCTTGGTTGACAGTAGACAGTAATGATAATAATAATAATAATAATAATAATAATAATAATAATAATAATAATAATAATAATAATAATAATAATAATAATAATAATAAGAAGAAGAAGAAGAAGAAGAAGAAGAAGAAGAAGAAGAAGAAGAAGAAGAAGAAGAAGAAGAAGGTTTATAATTGGTCAAGTGATTTTTTTAGATGACTTTTCAAAGATTTTACCAAAAAATGAACCCAAAAATCATAAATATCCCCAAATCAATGGAGCATAACCATTTGAACAAACTTGGGCCCCAGCAAAGGTACATCCCAACCAAGTTTGAAGTGAATCTGGCTAACAGTTTTGAAGAAAAAGTCAATAATGCAAATTACCATTGCAATTGAATTAATCAACATGAATGTATGCATTAATTGACAAGTATTCATTAAAAATCAAGGTTAAAAAGGATAACCAATTAGAGATCAACTTTGTTTGATTCTTTTACAAAATACATATACATGTACACCAAGTTTCAGCAAAAACTGCATGGCAGCTTTGGAGAAGTAATAAATAGCAAAAACACAAAACTTCAAGAAAGAAGAGGACTGCAACAGTCCTATGCTCAGCTGACTTTAGTGGACAGACTGAAGTGTTGTGTAAGGCACTATCTTGTAAATGTGATTGGATACTGATAGAAGTAAATTTTTAACATAAGCTACTGGGTCAACGAGAAAGAGTTGTAACCAAAAGTTTGTCAGACATCAATGTACAAAGACTGCATTCAAGTTTCCTTTTCCCCTGGACTATTGTACAATGGAATAATTTACCCCTGGACTCTCCCTCTCTAGCGTACTGGGATTTTTTTTTTATTTGCTATACTTATGGACTTGAATCCCTTTTAACTTCAGTACTTTGTACCAACCAATATTTGGATATTTTCTGATTTTCCGTACCTTGTACTAGGGCATAATTATTACTTATACCAGCGTACCAGGGACCCCCCCCCCCCCCACACACACAGAGCTGACAAACCTGATACTGGCCAGGTCCTGGTGATGTCGCTGCTGTATCCGTGGTAGTCACACCCGGCATCCATCAGCACCAGCTCCCCATCTTGGATCAATTGGTTGTTACTTACATAGTGGATTGTGTTTGCACGAGCCCCTCCTGTCAAATACAACATGACAATGACACGCTTTAGTGTTTCACCCCAGCTAATCATGTATACTGCATATGGACTTTCTTCCATGTTCCTGCATATTGATTAAAACAACAAAAACTGGTTTGCTAAAATTTTGCTGATAGACCATTGGTGTACACTCTGAGTGCTATGAACACTCTGAGTACTATGAACACACTGAGTGCTACACTAAATACTCTCAGTGCTATGAGCACTCTCAGTGCTATGAGCACTCTCAGTGCTATGAACACTCTCAGTGCTATGAACACACTGAGTGCTATGCTGAATACTCTCAGTGCTATGCTGAACACTCTCAGTGCTACTCTGAACACTCTCAGTGCTATGCTGAACACTGAGTGCTATGAACACTCTGAGTGCTATGAACACTGAGTGCTATGAACACTCTGAGTGCTATGAACACTCTGAGTACTATGAACACACTGAGTGCTACGCTGAATACTCTCAGTGCTATGAGCACTCTCAGTGCTACTCTGAACACTCTCAGTGCCATTGTGAACACTCTCAGTGCTATGCTGAACACTCTCACTGCTATGCTGAACACTCTCAGTGGTATGTTAGAGACACCATCAACAGCTTGTCTTAGCGTGCTTTAGGCACAATGTGGCCAAAGCATGCTGAGGAAAGCTGTTGACTTGGACCATGTTTTGTTCAGGAAATATATCCATGTTCATTGATGTTCCTTGAGTGAAAGGACTTTTTTTGGTAAGAAATTTGACTTTGGAATTACGATTGTACTTCAGGTGAGGGCCACTTATGTGGTAATTAGCACAGAAGGTCAAATTGCCCCAAAGCACCCAGATGTAAATTGTTATGTGTCTTAAATGTGTTATTACCAAAAACATTTTTGCTGAGATTTGTATACAAGACCATTCATGACAGCCTATCTTAAGTCAATAGCTTTCCTTGGCATGGGTTGGGTGGCAATATGCCCAACCAAGGAAATGACTGGTCTTACTGCAGCTTTGCAGGGGCACCCCCCCCCCCCATCCTCCCACCCTGGCTGCTGTCACGGTAGCAGCCAAGCTGTGTGTTCAGATCATACTGGATTAATAGAAGATCAGTGCCATTTTGCAGCCAGTCCTAGCCACTTGGTTGTTTGAAGAGTAAAGCTTCCTGTCTAGTTGCAGATTTTGCAACTTGTATTTGGACAACAGAACATACAGCATTACATACATGGTCAGAAATGACAATGAAAATAATTCATACATATAATAAAGAATCATTGTTTATTGAGTTAGCAGCAGTACTGAAATTTATTTCAAATGAAATCGCTATTTCTAAACCAAGAAATAAAGTAGCAGTTAACTCTGGTCCGCCACCTGTGTAACGCAGAGATGATCAGTAGCCAGATTGGAATTGGACTTTAGAGTTCAATGCTGAGACTTTCCAAAATGTTTAATGGAATCAATAATGTGCCATGGGTATCATATACACTGCAAAGCATGATCATAACTGAGAAAACTTTAGTTTCAAAAACATGTTTTTGGCAAGGCTGGGAAGAGGTCATTGTACTGGAAAGATTCATGCAGCTGACAAGAAAAACAAGGGGGGGGGGAACTAGAAAAGAAGATTTGCTTCAAAGCAAATCTGTATGTGTGCCTTCAAAAGTTGTAAAAATTAAATGCTACAACTTTTGTCCTTTGGTACTTCACATTCCATTAAGCTTATGGCTGGATGAAAATTTCAAAGTCCAAATGACCCTGACCTTTGACCTTTACAGGTCACATGTAAATTGCAAAATGTACAGTGTTACAATACCCACAATTTAAGTCCAACATGATTAGAATTGGATGGAAATTGGCCAAGTTATGGCTGGGTGAAACTTTTATAGGTCCAAATGATGTTGACCTTTGACCTTTAGGGGTCACATGTAAGTTTCAAAATGTGCAGTGTTACATAAGCTACAATTTAAGCCCAACATGATCAAAATTGGATACGAATTGACCACGTTATGTCTAGAAGAAAGCCACCATCGAAAGTGGCCTTTGGCCTTGAAATGACCTCTACCTGAAGTGGATCTTGACCTTTAAAATGAAATTTTTACCTAAAATTGGCCTTTGACCTTGACATGACCATGACATTTGAGATGACCTTTGCCTTGCTATGATCCAACTCCTACACACTCGGAACCACATCAACTATAGTATATAAGATATTGAAGATTTAAACTTTAATTAGCCCTCATTTGCATAATTTTGAAAAGCATGATCTCTCATTATAAAAATGTGAGACTCAATCTATAGAAGTATAATTGTTCTAAGTTTGGAGTTTCTACGTGTTATACTTTTCAAATGAAATGTTGGACAAGCTTGCCTGTAAAGAAAGGAAGGAAGGAAGGAAGAAAGGGAGGAAGGAAGGATAGAAAGAAAGAAAAACAATATGTCTGTGTTGGAACACAGACATAAAAACAAAAAAAACTAGAAAGGATGATTTGCTTGATAGCAAATTGGTCAATGTGCCTTCAAAATATGAATATTTTGACCCCCTCTAAATATTTCCAATTTTACTGGTGTTACTAATACGAGATATTTGGAGTAACACATGTTTAAGTATAAGTGAGTACACTTACCTCTCCACTACCATTTGCCTAGACCTTTGTGTCTACATCAAATGCTTCAAGTTCACTCACTTAATTCCTGAAGCCCTGATGGTCCCATGGCACCATTTCTCGGTTCTTATGGAACTAGCGGTGACTCCCGGTGTGCATATTCCCTGTATCATCCTTCCTCTTTTGGGGATCGGTCAGTTGACGTCAGCTGTAAGAGGAAGCGGGGTTGGTTGGGTGGGCTTCCCTGGTGGTTGAGTAGTAAGTGTACTTACTAAGACTGATATATCTCCAAATATCTCGTATTAGTTATGTAACTTCACCTCTCAACCACCATTTGCCGATATACAAGAGTATAGTTGGAGGGTGTAACATTACTTGCACATTGACCCATTTAACTATTGTGACCGGCAGCCTGGGGGTAACCATCGGTCCGAGTGCAGAGGCCATGTCTGAAGGGAAAACCTCAGGGATACGTGAAGTTGCGGTTGCCAACAACAGAATGCCAGGAAACCCTCCTTACAGACCAGCATGGGACCACACTACCCCCCATCCCCCAGCCCCGTGCTCACCCACCAACATGACAGCTGCCCATTTCAAGGGTATATCTCCAGCAGACCTGGAGATCTTAACAGGACCTAGTCATGAAACTGGTATACGGTTCTTGTCAGACCTGCAACAAGCCAGGACGACAAGACAAATTGCCTGATAATGTTGGAGACTAAGCAAGCAAGCTGCTCTGCTGACAGAGTCTGCTCAGACACGGCGGCAGCAGTGGCCAATGCCAACAGAGACAAAGTCCACCACTGCAACCGCTGTTCCTCACGGAGCTCAAGCTCCGCTCTGCTAGCTGCTCAAGAGAGAGAGAGAGAGGCAATGTACCTGGTTCAAACACGGGGACCAGCAGGATCACTAACTGCTCCCTCTGGGGCAAAGCTGCCTGGAATGCAGAAAGGATTGCCGTTACTGCTGGTGGGAGAACAGAAGGTGTCACCTGGACCACTGTATAGGTGCTGACACCCCTGGGGCCAAAGAGCCCCTGACGGCAGAAGGCGCTCCTACAGGTCTGGGTGTCTTCCCTCCACTACCCCTTTGCCTTTGTTTACAAACTGAGCTCTTCAGCCCAGGAGCTCGGGAAGTAGACTTAGGCACTGGTGGTTTGCCAGACTAAAGACTTACAATCTGAGCCCTCGGACTGGCCGAGGTGCTACTGGCTTTCGGTACTTCTCGAACATACCATCCTAGCACTAAGACTTGCTGAGGTTCCGGAATACCCTTACAGGAACCAGAGGGTTTCCATTCTGGATGCACTGGTTTGCATGGTAGATGTGCGGAGTGCTCGGACCATGAGGACCAAGATCTCGACAACTGCAACCTATGCTTGGCTGATTTCTTCGAATCTGACTCCGAAGAAGAAACAGCCTGCTAAGAGGGGGCAAGCAATGCAAGGAGCATCTCAGCCTGCATCTGCATGCTCTGCAACAAAGGCTCCAAAGCAAGGGCAAGCTTTGGGTCAGTGCCAAGAGAAGCAGTGGTTGCCTTTTGGGGTAAAGACGGGCGCTCATGATCCCCATGAGGTGATCTCTTGCTTCCCGACTTTGGACTTAGACATCTCTTTGCCTTACTTTCCCCTAGAGTTTCAGGTGTTGAGACATCTGTCACATGGGACTGCGGATCAACCAAAGTAAGTCTACACTTTTTCTCATGGGAAGTCACTGGCGAGGACTCAACGGAGTCAGTCAGTTCAGCTCAGCATTTGGCAGCTACGACCTGCTGCCTACGCCTCACACATTCTGACTTCCTCCGTACCTGCTTGTGGAGCAGCCATTTGTCCTCTCCCCAATCCTGACAGTATTTGCAAGTTTGCTCGCAAAACAAACTTGACCCAAATGGAGGCGACAACCATAGCAATGTGGATGGTCATCTCAAGCGGCCATATAGTGGTTCCGTCAGTCGAGTTTCTGTTCACAATCCAACAAGGACAAGGATGTAGACAGAGTGGTCAGTGGATCAACACTCACAGCCTGACTGTGAAAGCAGGCAACAGCCTGGTGTGCACTGTTTTCCCTGTCTCTGTGATCTGTTTGCCAAGACGCCATCTTGAAAATCTAGGTTTCAAGCCAATCGACCAGCTTTACTCCCAATTGTTTCAGTGATATCCAAACACAGAAATCAGCTGTCTTGGTCTCCGAAGATTCCCAGATCGCTGAGAAATGATTTTCTGCATATTAGGGTGTATGTAAAGCACAACAGCAGTCAGTGTCAACAAAAGTTCCCTGAGCTTCAACTCAAAAGGCAAGCCAGTGATGGTACCCAAATGAGGAAGTATGATATGGGAATCACCACCAATTTAACAGGAACTGAGAGATGGCGCAATGGGACCGTCAGGTTTTCCAGGAACCAAGTGAGTGAACTCAACTCGATATTTTTTTGCATTCGACCCAGACACAGAGGTCCAGGCAAATGGTGGTCGAGAGGCAATGTTAAATAACTAATGAAATTTTGATGGAGAGACAAGAGGCAAACCAAGCACAAAATGAAATAGCATTTGGCATTGCAGTGAAAAATTTTCTGTTTTTCTGGACATAATTGTGAATGGGATTCTGGCCACGTTAATATTTCCAGTGTTGGAAATCATCATCAACAGGCAATATCAACAATCATGCAGTTAATGTTGATATCAAGGTGTCACAAATTAAACAAACCAGTTTTATTGATCATATCACATAGAATATTATCAGGACTGATTCCTTGTCACTAAAATTAGCAAAGCTTTCAGAAGTCATCTGCAGACACTGGTTGGGTGCCTGATCTGCCAGGCTGAGGCAGTACTTGCACTAAAGGGACCCACCCCTGACTGCTTTACTACATCATCGCCATGGCTACACAAAGAAACTGTACAAAACAGTTGATCTGATAGTACTTGCTGCTGTTGCACAATGGTCTATAACATGTATGTTACAGCCTTTGTACACATCGTATCCGTGTGCCACATAGTTCCATTGTTAAATACAGCCCCGCACTGAATAAACAATATGGCGCAGATCAGAATTACCGGAACGTCGATTCTAATTTATGAAAACTGAAAAAAACTATCAGTCGTTTAATCAGAAAAAATATGATAACTGCAACTCATCATCTTGAATTACCATAATATATATCCTGAACAAGTTGACAGTTCTAAGGTTCAATTGTTCTGTTACCGATAACCAACATATTCGACCGATATCCATGGTGTCCCTCTTGGTTTTGGATTCTCTCCTTTTCTATTATGTCTATTTCCATTTTTTTCTTACTGAATTTTTTCCCCATGAACAATCAATATCAATCCTACTGGATCTATCTCAAGGCAGTCGTATCTTTTAAATATGAACCTCTGCAAGTTAAATCTAGATCAGAATTTACACAGTTGTTGATGTCCTATAACTTTAATTCCAGAAGTCGAACGCATATCTCGCAGCTAGCCTTAATACATGTTGCATGGTTAGTAGATTTGTTGCATCATATTGGCGTGCTTAGCCTTGGCTTATAGATGGAATATGTGCAAGCTATTTTTTCTCTTATTCTAGTTAAAAATGCCCATCTTAAGTGAAGAAATACTGGACTACAAAGGCGGGGTGATCGTAAATGATTTAACCAAAATTATTAACCTGGATTCCATGGAAATTCAATACCCTGGAGTTAAAACCAAATATCTTAATTTTGAGGATTTACATGATTTGTTAACTAGGCACAAAGATCTATTAACAATTTTTAGTCTCAATATAGAATCAATGAATGCAAAATTTGATGAATTGAACATTTTTATTGAAAGTTAAGCAGAGAGAAATGCCTTCTTTAGAGTAATTTGTATTCAAGAGGCTTGGCTCACTGAAAATACCGACCCCAGTGAATATGAGCTCCAACACTGTAACCTGTTTTCACAATGCTATAATCATGAATGCTCCAAAAAGGGAGGACTAATCACATATTTAATACAAAGAGAAACTTAACAAACCTAATTCTGTAAGCCCATGTACCGTTTGAACACTATCAAGTCCAATAATCTAAGAGCAAAGTCCCATATGTGAGAAAAAACTTAAATGTAACGAAACAAGAAAATTACAATACATTCCAAAACTGGGAAGGTTTATTCATCAATATTGAAGATAATAATAAAAATGATATAATTATAGGCAACATATATCCTCCCCCCAAAGGGAACATTAATCATACTTCTATAGATTCCTTTCTGCAAGAATTCTGTCCAGTTATCAACCACAATGACAACCATAGTAATAACCTCATTTTAGCTGGATACTTTAACATTGATCTATTTAAAATTAACAATACATGTAATGGAAAATACCAAGAATATTATGATTTTATAACCGCACATAACATGTTACCAAATATATCACTACCAACTAGATTGTCTATAAGAAATGCCACACTGATTGATAACATTTTCAGTAAAAATTCAAATTCCTGTAATCCTGTTGAAACTGGAATTTTAGTTCACTAACTATCCGATCATATGGCAACAATCTCGGCCATTAATTTTGACACAAAAGCAAATCAGATTAATAAAAAACAGATAAATTTTAGAGCATTCACCAGCAATGCCACCCATAACTTCCTTGATGACTTAAACAACACAGACTGGGAATCTGTCTTTGATCATAATGTTAACGCAAACCCACAAATAACGTATGATCAGAAATTCGCCATTAAATTGGAGGATTTGATTAACAAACACTTTCCCTTAAAAAGAAAAAGATTCAATAGATATAAACATAAAAAAACAAGAGGACTGTGACAGTCCTGTGCTCAGCTGACATGCACATATACCCTTGCGATTTTTTAAGATTTGCCCCCCAAAAGAACAATGAAATTCATAAAAAGTCCAAAAATCAATGGGACGTGACCATTTGAACAAATCTGGTAGAGACCCACCCAATGAACATTGCCACGAAGTTTGAAGTTCATCTGGACGACAGTTTCGGAGTAGAAGTCAAAAATGTGAATTAGCATCAGAATCTCCTTTGACTTGCATAATAATCAATAGGAAAGGTGCATTGACCAACAAGTACCCGAACTGAAAAAACATCAGCACGCTGCAGCATTACCACCTAGTGAACATTTTTGTTTGACCCTTCTACAAGGCACATATCCACCAAGTTTCAGTTAATCTGAGTGAAAGTTCTGGAGAAGAAGTCGAGAATAGCAGTAGAACACAAAAAATCATTAAAAAAATAGAAAAAAATTGCAGCACCACCTGCTGAACAAATTAAGAACTAGAACTCCCCAGGAGTATTCCTGTGTGATATCAAAGCAATTGGGTGAGCAGTTTCAGAGAAGATTTTTAAAGATTTGCCCCAAAAAAGAACAAAAAAATCACAACAGGATCATGATGATCCTGTGCTCAGCTGACAAGCATCTGCCTATTTAAAAAAAATTACTCAAAAATTTATGCAAAAATCAATGCAGTGTGACCATTTGAATTACATATGTAGAGACATATCAAAGGTACAATTCTACAAAGTGTGACATAAATATGGCGAAAATTATCTAAGTTGTTTCCATTACAAGAAATCTTGATGTTTAAGTTTCGTATAAATTTTTTTTATTTTGTACTTTTTCAAAAAATGAATGAAAATATGAACCGAGTCAACTTTTTGAGCAACTTTGTTTGACACTTCTACAAGGAACATATCCACCAAGTTATAGCTTAATCCGAGTGACGGTTCTGGAAAAGAAGTCGAAAATAACAATAACACACAAAAAATCATGAAAAATTGGAAAAAATTTGCAGCATCACCTGGTGTACAAATTCTGAACTCAGATTCCCCGCGAGTGTCCCTGTGAGATATCAAAGCAACTGGGTGAGCGGTTTCGGAGAAGATATTTAAATATTTGCCCCAAAAAAGAACCAAAAAAAAATTATTAAAAATATAAAAATATATGGAGCATGACCATTTGAACAAACTTGGTACAGACCCCACCCAAGGCACATCCCTACCAAGTTTGAATTAAATCTGGATGACGGTTTTGGAGGAGAAGTCCAAAATATGAATTAGCATTAGAATGTCCATTGACTTCCATAGTAATCATTAGAAAGCTGCACTGACCAATAAGTACCCGAATTGAAAAAATCGTTAAAAATCAGCAATCCGCAGCATTTCCACATAGTGAACAACTTTGTTTGACCCTTCCACAAGGAACATATCCACCACATTTCAGCTTAATCTGAGTGACAGTTCTAAAGAAGAAGTCAAAAATAGCTATAACACACAAAAATTCATAAAAAATTAGGAAGAATTGCAGCGCCACCTGGTGAACAAATTAAGAACTAGGAGTCCCAAGGAGTGTTCCTGTATGATATCACAGCAATTGGGTGAGCGGTTTCAGAGAAGAAGATTTTTTAAGATTTGCCCCCAAAAAAGAACAAAAAAAATCATTAAAAATCCAAAAATCACTGGCCCGTGACCATTTGGATAAACTTGGTAGAGACTCACCCAAGGCACATCCCCACCAAGTTTGAAGTGGATCTGGATGACGGTTTTGGAGGAGAAGTCGAAAATGTGAATTAGCATTAGAATGCCCATTGACTTCCATAGTAATCAATAGGAAAGCTGCATTGACCAACAAGTACCCGAATTGAAAAAATTGTTAAAAATCAGGAATCAGCAGCATTCTTACATAGTGAACAACTTTGTTTGACCCTTCTACAAGGAACATGTCCACCATGTTTCAGCTTAACCTGAGTGACAGTTCTGGAGAAGAAGTCGAAAATAGCTATAACACACAAAAATTCATAAAAAATTGCAGCACCACCTGGTGAACAAATTAAGAACTAGGAGTCCCAGGGAGTGTTCCTGTGTGATATCAAAGCAATTGGGTGAGCGGTTTCGGAGAAGAACATTTTTTAAGATTTACCCAAAAAAGAACAAAAAAAATTCATTAAAAATCCAAAATCACTGGACTGCGACCATTTGAACAAACTTGGTAGAGACCCATCCAAGGCACATTTCCACCAAGTTTGAAGTGAATCTGGCTGACGGTTTTTGAGAAGAAGTAGAAAATGTGAATTGTGGACGACGGACGGACGACGGACCCTCAAAAAACCTCAGCTGACTGACAAGTCAGCTGAGGTAAAAACTACATGCACTGAGAATAGGGACCACAATCAGCCGTAACCAGAGCAGAGAAGCCCTGCTTGACCAAGTTAAGTACTGATCTAAAAACACCTTGTGTTACGTTTGGCTCCAAGAACTGCAGGAGTTTGCAGGCTACACTGCAACTTACCGGCCACAACTGGGGGGTAGGCGAGGTAATTGGCTCCACTGACTTTACACTCGTACTCCATCTTGGCCTGCAAGTGAGCCTCGTTTACCTGCACAGAAGAACAGTTTAAAACTGATATAACTTTAACTTTGGTCTTATGAAAAAATCTGGTACAAAACTGCAACACACAATAAAATATGGAGCCTAATATCACGGCAGAAGATAGTCAGCAATATCCAGCTAATATTGTGATGCAGGATGCTTGGCAATATCCTGCTCATGTCAATATACACAGCACATTTGGCAATATCCAGAGCTAGTATCATAATACAGTGAAACCTGTTTTGATCATAATACAATGTACATGTAGAGGGTACTTGACAACATCCAGCTTCATTTACCCCTCTTCTGGTTATGTTTGGCATAAACTTGGGTCATTTGCATTTTGGGGGGGGGGGGGGGAGAGGGTGCACAGCTTGTGTACATTATGCTCAACCAATGCCAATGAAAGCAGTGACCTGTGGCATGTAATCATAACAGGTCTTTATCTACAATTCTCACCAAAACTGTGTTCTATTGATTGTAAATTTAAGTAATTACATCAAGGTAGATACTTACATCTGGGCACTTTTTGGACATTTGAGTGACAAGGGCCAAAAAGCTGGGTTTATGGCCAAGAGACAAAACTTACTCTTGGATATGAAAATTTGATGACCTCCTTAAATGCTTCAGCAGCCACTGTACATGTCCTGTGCATTAAGTCCATTTCGGCAGCAGACTTAAAGACCCTTAGTGACTGCACTAAACTCCTAGGACTTTCCACTAACTCCAGGCGACTGTCTTGGATAAAGTCTTGGAAGATTTTCATGTGAAAGCCTCTGTGGACAGGTTTTCTGTAGTCATACCACAGAACAAAGTTTGGTGTTTCACGAGCAAACGAAGCCAAATACTGATGCAAGTCTTCTGTGTTGAATGCTTTGTCTATGCCTGTTATTTCTACAGCACCATTGATGCCAGAGCGCATACCTTCCCATAGTTCTTTGGCTGGGTCTCGTTTTGGCACAAATAACACTGCAGTGTGATCTGCGCTCGTTCCTTTAGTTCTCATAAGAAGTACACTATCTGGTTCTTGAAATCCACATAAGTACAGAAAGTCTGTATTTTGTCTGAATGTGTAAGGGATGTCGTGCGCCATGTACATTCTGGTAGCTGAAGGTATTATTAATAAATGTTCAGTAGCGGCACGCCCATATTTGCTACAAGCAATCTTTTCCATCAACCTTGTACGCCTGTCTGCAAACTCGCCCTTGGTAATGCCTGGTGTGACCTCTCCTTCTTGGACAAGGTGCGGGTGTGTCCGGGCAGCAGGCTGACCAAAATATCGAACAGGAGGCATTGTGTGTCTTGTACAACAAACCATGTTCCCTGCAAGAAGACCAGCACAAGGATGAAACCTACATGCAGGGTACTCCCAAAAAAAATCCTCAGACTAATCTGAAAGCCCAAGATTTATGTGGCTAGAAATACAACACATAAAAATAGTGGTTCAAGTATTTGATCCAACTTTTGAAACAAACATAGTGTCTTCAGCACATCTTAAATGACCTCTATCTGCATGCATCTGGTGTTCTCTATAAATTTTCAACAGATTTGATTTTGTTCAAGCAGCCACAATCATTTAGACTGACTCCCGATTCTCATGTGCCATGCTTAACTTTGCTTGCAGCAGCACTGGTGAAGATGTTGGCTGCTGAGCTTGTGAAAGATAACTGTTAGTGTTTAGCCAATAAAACCTTTTCAGCACATTCAAACCAGCCGTGAATTACATACATTTTCCTATATATGCTTAATCCTGTGCACAGAATTCAACATTTTGCTGTATTGGCCACCAAAGAAAAAAAAAAAAACACACATACACACACACAAAAAAGAGAAAAGATTATGCCACATAGAAAAATATCCTTGTTTATCATCAGCAGATTTTCCTAAAAGTGATGTGGGAGGGACTTAATTTTGGGGGTTTTTTTGGATATAACATTACTATGGACCAGAAAAGTGAACATCTGGTTAAACTAGAACTATAACATGCATGTTACTGTTACAAGAATCTACTATATTGCTAAAACAGTTCTCATGGTTTCACTACAGGTGATGAGCATTAAAAATACATCATTGTGGCTTTCTTGGGTAAAATATCGTAGACATTCTGCAATAAAAAATAGTTTGATGAAGTGGCAAAAATGGATGCGGGCGCTGATGATAAACCATGATAATATTTTGTATGGCCTGAATAAGCTGATGCACAAACAGAAACTGACGGCCGACACAGATCTCTGTGGTGAAAGGCATTAAAACAGGGTGGATGTTTAGGGCTCTAAATCAAGAGGAAGTGTGACAAGTACTCTGTCCCAATGCCAAATTCCCTTCAAATCTAGAGGTTTCCAGAAGCAACTGTTTTCAGAGTATGCGCATGGAAAATGAAAGAAAATGCAAGATTATAACCAAAAGGTACAGTCAAGATGAACTGGTTCATGTGGGTTCTCAGTAGGGGGCTCTGTAGGCAGGTGGGCTGGGTCTGTGTACTTCCATTAGTTTCAAATGTAATTTTCACCTTTGTAACTTTAAAGCCACTCTACAGAGATATACTGAATTTCTTGTGGCAAACGGTTGTATTTATTTCAAATACTGCTGTAAATAACTTCTAAAAAGTGTGCAAGCATCAGATGGAATACAATATACCAAAAGGGGCGTGCCCACCAATGTTGATGGTCAGTTAAGGACCGGACTTTTATACGCTTCTTTGCTTTTCCATTTGGTGGCGGAATCACGTGTGGTTTTGTCCCACTATCTGTTTGTGTGGACACTGACACCTTGCCTTCCAAATTAGATATGCACTGCCTGGCACTTCCACTGGTCGTGGTATTTTACTTGAGGTTGGGCTGTCCGATAAACCAAGTGACCTTCTCACCTTTGTTTTCCTGGAACTTGGACGCCAATTGTGATGACACTTTCTGAAGCTGATTGCCACCAGGCTTTGCAACATCAGCATCAGTGGACACGCCCCTTTTGGTATATTGTATTCCATGTGATGCTTGCACACTTTTTAAAGTGTGCTCTACTTGTGCTATTAAACTTTGCCGCTTACTGTTTGCTGTTATAAATTTGCAATGGCACGATTTGTGTGTCATGGGCATAAACTGTTCGGCTGCACGTATAGTTTCATATTGTCATTAAACAGTGCCTGCAGGTCTGTGTGCCGGGATATGTAGTTACCATGGCGATCCCGTAAATTACATCTTTTGTCGGTGCCAATTCCAGCTAGGCCACACACTCAGCACTTTGTTTCCTTTGTTTTTAAAAAGGGCATGCCCAACGATGCTGATGTTGCAAGTCCTAGTGGCAATCAGCTTCAGAAAGTGTCACAAACAGATAGTGGGACAAAACCATGCGTGACTCTGCCACCAAATGGAAAAGCAAAGAAGCATATAAAAGCCCTGTCCTTGACCTTGATATTCTCCCCATAGCACGGGCGACAAGAAAAGTGGTCGGACAGTGTGCGCCCTCTGTAGTCAGCACCTTGAACCCTGTGGTTTGAACCAGACTGGTAACTAGCCTTCAGTGACTAACTGGTCCGTTTTTTTCTCGCAGAATAAGTCAGCGCCTTCAGCCACGGTGTGCCTTTTTCCCTTTTTTTAATTTAACGCAATAACGTGTTTATTGGGACAAACTGGTCGGGAGCCAGACTATCATTTTGAATTTTTCCAAGCATACAGTTCTTCCACCTGGGGAATTTCCTCCTGTAAAATTCATTCTGGTGACAATGAGTATTTCACTATGTTTCTGAAAAAGCTGCAAGAGCACTATCTAGTGACAGGAGTGAGCATGAGCTGAACAGAGTACAAAAAAAAAGACACATCACAAAGGGGTCATGTGATGTACTTCAGTGGGTTAGCAAACAAATTCTGCAGAAAGTCACATGGGTGCCACTGCAGCAACTTATATGACATGTGCAGATGCTTGAAAGAAAAAGTAATAATGATGATGATGATAATAATAATGATAATAAACAATAGTAAAAATGTGTTTACTTTTAAATTTTGAACAATATTAAATGAAATTCAATTTGACCTATGGGATGGCATTCCGTACTTATGGGTTGTATCATTTCACATTCAGGTGGAAGAAGTAAGGACTGGATCAGTTGCATATTGATAAACTTGGTTGTTTATCCCTAAAATCCATTTCAAAGGGATCTTGTTTTCTTTTTGAAAAATTGCAGGGATGAGTGGAACTTCAGGTGTCTCTGATGGTCGTTTGTTCCAGTTTTTGATAACCTTGTTGGGGAAAAAATATTTCCAAAGGTAATCTCTACTGTATATCTTATACTTGCACTTGTGTCCTCCCTGGACTCTCCTGGGTTGAGAAAATATTTCTTGTCCACCTCTTTGATTAGTTTAGACCATGTCCATGGGTGTATTTGTAAATACAAGTCTCTCTTACATCCTTCACCACATACATTCCTTGCTTTGATTGACGTGATGTATAGCCAGGATTTTAATTCGAGAATAAAGGAAAAAACACACAGATGTACATTTACTCTAAGACTAATAGGTCACAACTACTAATATTATTCTGTGATGTGCCACTTATGAGCTGTGGCCCTGTACACAACTGGAAACCATTGAAAGACTAGAAAAGATGATTGCTTCAAAAGAAATCTGTCTGTGTGCCTTCAAAAGTTGCAAATATTAAATGCTGCAACATTGTTCTTTTGGAACTTCATATTCCATTAAGCTGATGGCTGGATGGATAGTTCAAAGTCCAAATGACCTTGACCTTGACCTTTGATCTTTAAAGGTCACCTGTAAATTACAAACATGTAGAGTGTTACAATACATACAATTTAGGCCCAACATGAACCAAATCAGATGAAAATTGACCAAGTTATGGCTAGATCAAACTTGCAAATGGCTAGATCAAAGTTTCAAAGGGCTTAATAACTTGACCCTTTAGCTGTTATATGTTAATCACAAATCAAAAAATGTGCAGGGCTAGTAATACTCCCATTTGGCTTCAATGATTAGAATTGGATGGAAATTGGATGAGTAATAACTGGATGAAAATTTCAAGGGTCGAAATGACCTTGACCTTTGCCCTTTAGAGGTCACATGTATATTAAAATATGTGCAGTGTTGCAATAGCTACAATTTGAGCCCAACATGATCAGTTTGGATAAAAACTGACCAAGTTATAGCTAGAAGAAAATTTCAAAGGTCCAAATGACCTTGACCTTTGACCTTTAGAGGTTACATGTAAATTACAAAAACGTGCAGTGTTAAAATATCTACAATTTGAGCCAAACACGATCAAAATTATATAAAAATTGATGGCCAGAAGAAAATTTCAAAGGTCTAAATGACCATGACCTTTGAACTTTAGAGGTCACATGTAAATTACAAAACGTGTAGTGTTATGATAGCTACCATCTGAGTGCAACATGATAAAAATTGGATAAAAATTGACCTGTTTTTTGGCTAGATGAAATTTAAAAGGTCCAATTGGCCTTGACCTTTGACCTCTAGAGGTCACAAGTAATGACAAAAATGTTCAGTGTTACAATTGCTACAATTTGAGCCCAACATGATCAACATTGAATACAAATTGACCGAGTTACAGATAGATGAAAATTTCAAAGGTCCAAATGATGTAGATCTTTGACCTTTAGAGGTCACATGTGTTACAATAGCTACAATTTGAGCCCAACATGATCAAATTGGATAAAAATGACCAAGTTATGGCTAGAAGAAAATTTCAAAGGTCCAAATGACCTTGACCTTTGACCTTTAGAGGTAACATATAAATTACAAAAACGTGCAGTGTTAAAATATCTACAATTTGAGCCCAACGTGATCAAATTTGGATAAAAATTGATTGAGTTATAAGCTAGTAGAATTTAAAAAGTCAAATGACCTTGACCTTTAGAGGTAACATGTAAATACAAAAATGTGCAGTGTTACAAGAATATCAAATGAAGTTGGATTGGTTACCTGTACCTATAATAAATTTGGAGATATTCATGATTTAAATTTTCAAATGGGCCTCATTTGCATAATTTTCAAAACTGTTAAACCTCTTTACAAAAACTTAAGACTTCATGCATTAAGTAAAATCAAGTTTGGAGTTTCTGCGTATAATACTGTTCAAATGAAATGTTGGACAAATTTACCTGGAGAGAGAGAGAGAGAGAGAGAGAGAGAGAGAGAGAGAGAGAGAGAGAGAGAGAGAGAGAGAGAGAGAGGAGAGAGAGAGAGAGAGAGAGAGAGAGAGAGAGAGAGAGAGAGAGAGAGAGAGAGAGAGAGAGAGAGAGAGAGAGAGAGAGAGGAGAGAGAGAGAGAGAGAGAGAGAGAGAGAGAGAGAGAGAGAGAGAACAATATGTCTGTGTTGGCACACAGGCATAAGAGGGCTGTGTGAACGGCCCCATGCTCAGCTGACATAGAGATTCATCACACTTGTGGTTCTGTGAACTTCGGATAGGATCAAGGTCACCCATATGCTGAGTAAGTCTGACCTCTATGGAAGAACACTAACATGTGCAACATCAAGGTCCATCATAAAAATCCAAAATCACTGAAGCATGACCATTAGAACTCTTTAGACCTATCCTCCTCCTCATCCTTTCTCCCATCTGAATATTAGGAGTTAACCAGCTCACATTAATGATTTAGATACTTTTCTTGAGACAATAAACTTTACATTTGATAGCTGTAAGTGAAACTTGGCTAAAGTAAAAAGACACTAATGGAGACACATATAATTTGGAGAAATATGAAAGAAAATACAGAACAAATAAGGATGGAGGTGGAGTTTCATTGTTTCTTGACACAAATATTCAGTACACAAAGAGAGATGACATTTTTTTTTTAAAATGATATAATGGAAGTTCTTTTTATTGAAATACACAACATCCATGATGAATCTAATGAAATAGTTGCTGTTTTTTTATAGACCCCCCTGGTAAAAATTTAATCAATTTCAATGAACAGTTTGAAGCTATTTCAGAAAAAATTAACAAGAATTTTAACCAGGCTACATTCTTGGTGACTTCAATATCAATCTCCTCAATATAGACAAACATCCTTCTTCTCAGATTTATATAAAATCTATATCGTAACTTATTTCTTCTTGCATTAACAGACCAACAAGAATAATAGAAAACTCAGCTACTCTTACAGACAATATCTTTCCTAATGCAATTACAGAAAACTCTGCAGGAATAAGTGGTATTCTTTACAATGATATATCTGATCATTGACCTGTCTGTCACATTAATTCAAATAAAAAGGTTATATACAATCAAATTGTAAATAAGAAGCATGTTATCAATCTTAACTCTCGTAACAATTTTAAACGTGCAATAAGTTTTTGTGACTGGACAGACATATACGATTTATCTCAGGTCTGGAAACTTATAAACACCGTTATTAGTTAACAAAAAAGGTCAAAAGTTGCAAAAAGATTTATACACAATGACAAGATTACAACTGAGCCAAAAGACACAGCTAATAGCTTTAATTCCTATTTTGTGAATGTTGGCCAATCATTAGCTAATAAAATACCTCCAACCCCTGTAAATCCTGACTCACGCTTGCAAGGTAACTACATTAAATCTTTCTATTTCTCTCCAATCAGTGAGCAAGACTTAATATCGTTATCAAGAATCTAAAAGATTCCAGTCCAGGTTCCGATAATATACATCCAAGAGTTCTTAAACTTGTATCAAGGGAAATAGTTTCTCCACTTACCCATATGATTAACTTATCTCTCCAAAATGGCAT